>CM077081.1:225218223-225722609 GCA_039513925.1 Platanthera zijinensis
TACTTTATCTAACAGCTACTAGACCAGATATAATGTTTGCCACATGCATTTGTGCTAGATTCCAAGTAAGCCCTAGAGAGTCCCACCTCACATTAGTTAAGAGGATTCTTAGGTATGTAAAAAGTTGTCCTAATCTAGGTCTCTGGTATCCACATGACTCAGGATTTGATCTAACTGGATTTTCAGATTCTGATTATGCTGGATGTAGAGTAGACAGGAAAAGCACCAGTGGAACTTGTCAATTCCTTGGTAATAGACTTGTCTCCTGGTTCTGTAAGAAACAAACCTCTGTGTCCACATCAACTGCTGAAGCTGAATACATGGCTGCAGGCAGTTGTTGCTCACAGATTTTGTGGATTCAAAACCAGCTCCTAGACTATGGCTACAACTTAGAGATGTCTAAAATCTTTTGTGATAATACCAGTGCAATATCAATTGCTCAAAATCCAGTTCTCCATAGTAGGACCAAGCACATAGAGATCAGACATCACTTCTTAAGGGATAATGTAGAAAAGAAGAAAATTGCACTAGAATACATTTCCACTGAACTACAAAGAGGAGATATTTTCACCAAGCCCTTGGATGAAAAGAAGCACTTCTTCTTCCTCAATCAGTTGGGAATGCTAGATGGAGACAGCATAAATTAAAACTCCAAGATTTTGAAACCCCTAATTAACAGGAATAGGAAAAATTTCATTTTAAAATTCCTCTGTCTGAGTGGTTTCTTTGAACTCTGAACTAAGCTCGACGCTGCGTCGAACGGAGATCGACGGTCCGTCGCCCTCAAAAGCGTCGAACGTCGAACTCAGCTTCTAGCGTCGAACTAAGTTCACAGCTCCCTGGCTTCTTGAGTTTCTCTCTCTCCGGTCGACGTCTTCGTTCAACGTCGACCTGAGCTCGACGTATAGCATCATCCCAAGCGTCGAACGTCGACCTAAGCTGCACGCTGTTGAGTCGTTTCAGTTCTCCTAGAGCCTTAGAGCGTCGAACTGAGCTCAACGTTCTTTCCTTTTCCGCGTCGAACCCTAAGTATAAAATCATTTTTCTCCGTCGTTCGCAGTTGCGCTTTCATATTTTCTGCTCAAGCTTTCTCCCTCCAAATACTTTACTCTTGATCTTGGAAGGTTTTTTTTTTGCAGGAAAATGGCAATCACTGCAGGTGCTTTGGCGGCCATGAAGTTCGATTCAGGCTTCGACATCGACTTCGACTCATTTGATGGATCACCACAGTACTTTCTGGATATTCTGGAACTTTTCAAGGAGCAGCACCTGGTCAACTTTATGTCAACCAGGATCCCTCTTCCAGAGTCGGAAATCAAAGAATGGACCCTTACAGCAGTTAACTCAGATAATAATACATTGACCGGGCAAATTTCAGGGAATGAGGTAGCTATATCACCCCAAATCATCTCAGAAGTTTTCAGTTTTGCTGCTGGAGATGATGGAATAGAACTCTCTGTGGAAGAGTACGCTTTGATGCTGGACAGGATGGGACATGCTGCTGGTAATCCCTCTAAACTCCTAAAAGTTAACCTAGCTATTGAGTATAGGTTGTTAGCAGACATCACAGGCAAAGTAATCTGTGCAAAGAGGACTGCACATGATGCCATTACTAGGCATCAGTTTTGCCTTATGGCTGCAATCTTGGATAAGAAACATCCCAACTGGGGATTGATTGTTTTTGAAATGATTAAGAAGAAATTGGATAAGAACTCTGTCCACTTTGGAAGGGTTCTTGGGTTGATTCTGAACCACTGCTGCCCCCAGCTGCTTGTGTCCTCAAAGAAGCACATCAATGCTTCCAAGAGGCTCACTTGTGCACTGATTGGCAAGTGGGACAGAAAAATTGTGAATCCCAAGGCAGCAGCAGCAGCAATGAGGACTTCTGCAGACACCAGGACTGTAGAGGTCACTCTCCCTCAGTCCACTGGTCCAGAAGCAGGGACTTTGCCATCTCCCTCCCTCTCCCTCCCATCCACCTTCATCCCCTCAACAACAATCCTCTCATCCACTCAACCCATACCTTCATCCATCTCTACTATTGCATCCTCCCTTCCACCACACACAACTTTCCTTCCCATAAGCTTGGAGTCCTCATCTCATGAGGACCTCTTCTCCTTTGACATTCATGAAGACTCCTTCATGGATGCCTCTACCTCCTCTCCTCATGACTTCCACCATTCATCAACTTTTTCAGAACTGCTCTTTTCCTCCATCCATGAACCAGTTACCCTTCCCTTGTCTGCACCACCCACAACATCTTCTACATTTACATTTTCTGCTACTCCCTCTACCTCTACTCAAGTCCCACTTGAGCAAGTAGCTCTCCTGCCCTTGGCCAATCAGATTTTTGACCTTTTGGCCCCTAGGCTCTCCTCCCTCTTGGATGCCAAGCTGGCTCCTCTCCTCCTTTCCCTGAGAACTCTCTCTGCCTCTGTCTCCTCCCTCTCCTCTCATCTGGCATGCCCTTCTTCTGGGGGCCTAGAGTCAGCCGCCACTGATTCTAGGCAGGGGGAGATGTCAGCAGAAGAAGAGCTGCATCCTTCATCAGTTCAGTTTGTACAGACTTGTTCAGAGACAGTCTCAGCAGCAGAAGTTCAGACATGTCAGCAGAAGAAGAGCTGCATCCTTCATCAGTTCAGTTTGTACAGACTTGTTCAGAGACAGTCTCAGCAGCAGAAGTTCAGATAGCATCTGAGGCTCCTCCTCAAAATTCAGAACAGCTTCAAGAAGACCTGTCTAGGGCTATTATCCCTTTTCAGAAGACCCTGATCCCTGATGTAGCAGTGGTAGCAGTGGCTCCTGCTAGTGATGAAGTTGAAATAATAATAGCTGCTGAAACTTCAGGTGAAGTAATTGAGACACCTGATGCAGTTGAGACCCATGTCTCCCAAGGCCTTCAGGAACCAGCCTCTTCAGTCTCTATGGCTCCTGAGGCTATTCCCTCTCCTGCAGTGGTAGACTCCTCCTCCCCTCTGACAGCAGATCTTCCTCCAGTCACCTCCTCAGCAGCTCCAGCCTCCATCACTTTTCCTATCTCCAAAAGAAAGTACATAGATCCCTATGATGAATCTCAGAGTTCAGAAGATGAGTTTGCTACTGATTCTGATGACTCCTCTGCAACCATTGCAAGGAAGAGGAAAGCAAGATCAAAAGCTTTGAAAAGAGTTCCAATGGCTAGAGCCACAGACCATGACATCCCCTACTACATCAAATACAACTGTGAAATTACATAGCCATGGATGCAGTATTCTCAAAATCAAAGAAAGGCAATGAAGAAGAAAAGAAAGTTCAATGAAGGCCCCACCAAGCCTGTCCATCAGCCTCCACCTCCACCTCCTCCAGATGCAGGTGCCGGTGCAAGTCTATCTTCCAATCCAGCCCCATAATCTCTACATGGAAAGACCTATCAATCAAGAAGATCCCAAGGAGATAGTCAGCAAAGGGGAAATCAGCAAAGAGGACACAATAGAGGCAGGCAGTCCAGAGGAAGATCAGGTTCTCAACCTTATCAAAGGGGAAGATCCATTGATCCAACCTCTGGTCCCTATCCTTACAGACCTAGAGCTGACCTCACCCCAAGAACTACCCAAGAACTCTCCTCCAACAGATTTGAACCAGCAGTACGTTTTGAAGATCCCACCAAAACTCCAGCTTACTGGAAAGCTAGAATGACTGAGATGGCTGCTCTAAATGAGATTAACAAAGCTAGAGAAAGAGGTCTGGACACCTCTCACATCAGCACAATGTCAGACCAAAGGAGAGAGGAATTGGAAAAATATAATTCAAAGAAGTTCTTTGACTCAGACAGATATATGCAACTCCATCCTGCAGCTGTACCACCTAGTGCAAGAGATCAGAAATCCTTAGGTGCAGCTGATGATTACAGATCCAAGAAGGAGGCTTCAAATCCTAATAGAGAAATTATCTTCAAGAAAGGTGATCAAGACAAAGCCCCACAGGAAAAGTAAAGTAAGGTGTTTTAATTCTTTCTATCTGCTGGACACAGGACATTTAAACATTACTGCTGCTATATAGTGTTATATATATGCTGCTTTTTATTCTGTCATATGTCTGGTTGTATTGTATTGTATTTTTGCTTTACTTCTCTTTGAATCCCTAAATTCATGTAAATAGTAATCCTAATCCAAATAGGGGGAGATTGTTGGAACACCCTATTACTATTTGGATCAGGATGACTATATTTCTATAGGGATTTTGTGTTGTGACCTCCTTGTTGTTATAAAGGTCACATAGGCTAGTTAGAGTAATCTTCAGCTCGACGCAGAGTCGACTTCAGCTCGACGCAGAGTCGACCTCAGCTCGACGCAGAGTCGACCTCAGCTCGACGCAGAGTCGATCTCAGCTCGACGCAGAGTCGACCTCAGCTCGACGTGGAGTCGACCTCAGCTCGACGTTCCGTCGAACCCAGTTCTGCTTACAGAAAACACTCTCTGGCCGACGTATGTCGTGCTCAGATCGACGTTTTCCAGACTTCCGTCAGTTTTGAATAGGAATTCAAATTCCTTCTGTCAGTCAATTAATGCTGAAGATTTATTGGCCGTTACAGCATATCTGGTGCATGGCTCAAGGAATTTTCTAAGGAATGTCTGCCTGACATTTCCTTTGAGGCATGGACATTTAAGGAAAGCATTTAATGCTAACTGCCAACGGCTATCAAAGAAAAAGGAAGAAGAAGACTCAGATATATTATTCATTCAGCTAGACAGAGAGACATAGAACAACAATACAGGACTTCAGCTGCTCTCTCTCTGTGATATTGTTTTGAAAGCTCACTCACAGGAATTCTGATTACTTCAGACATAACCATCCAACTTTCTTGGATCATCCCTTGCTGGAGCAAATCAGATCTTTGAAGATCTGTCACCCTTGTGCAGAGCTCTCCTTCCTGAACTACTTCTTGATCTCAGGGGGGCTTTGACAACATCTACAGATCCACTTTGCTTCTCTCTACTTGTTGATAGAGAAGACAACATCACCCCTTTTTCTTTTTCTTTCTGTACAGGGTTTTAACTCCCTTCAAAAGATACTTTTGGTTTTGCTGAAACCTGGTCAAAATCAGCTCCTTTGGTTTGTGAGAACCTGGTCAAAAACTCTCTGGTGCTCAAGACACCTGATCAACTCTTCTTGAAGTGGATTCCTATCAAGGGTGATAGAAGAGTGGACTACCCAGGATTTTGGGGAACCACTATAGCTCCTTGTGTCGTCTGGATTGCTTGTTTCTTTGTGTTTTGCTTTGTACTGTGAATTTCTTTTTACTCTGATTATTTGCTATAGCACCATACACTAAGTAAATCTAAACTTTCTCTCCACTCAAGTTTTTATTTGCAAAACTATTTTAAATAACTCTATTCACCCCCTCTCTAGAGTTAGGATTGATCTTATCCTGCACTTTCAAGTTATGCTCGCCGACATCCTCACCATGCCGCATCACCTTCACGACAAGCTCAATAGACTCGATGAGCTGGATTGGCTTTCTCCAGCGGCACTTCTCCATCGCCAGGATGACCGGCTGGCCGCAGCACCAGTAGCCCGTGCCACCAGCGCCCTCTCCGCGTCGCTTCCAGCGGCAACTAAGGAAGGCTCCCCTCCAACACCGTTGTCAACATTTTCTCCCCGATTCTGACAGCAGCAGCCGCCGCCGCACCTCCAACCGAAATTCCGGAAGCCAGAGCAAATGCCAGAACCTACAGCGACCTCGGCCGCCTGATCCAGCCCGTGGCACTTCCGGCAACCGCAGCAAAGGCCACACCTCAAGCGCCGCTCTCGTACGACGCCCGTACCTCCATGACCTGCCCCATGGTCAAAGGGACCGGACGCGTCCAGCGTCGTCTATCGACGTACTCTCCCGTCTTCCCTGCCAGTGAACCATCTCGCTGCTCCAGCCCTTCTGCACGCGCGACACTCCTCACCCAGCCGGATGCCCTAATTAATATGGTCGAGCCGCATATTTTTTTAACCCCTTTTCGGCCCCTTCCCACTGGCTACACTTCCTATCCGGGAGAAGCACGCAATCTGGTCCTTTTCCTTTCTTGGAACCCGCACTGACCCCCTTCCTATTTCTCCCTACCAAGCCTTAATTATCTGCCCAACTTTTAATTGGCTCCACCGTACCTCCTCTTTCCCAAGTCACGTGTTGCCCCCTCTTTCAATTTACTTTTTCCCTGCCAACCATAGCCTTTTCCCTCCACTCCAAGACGAAACTGTAGCCCCCCCTTTTCTATCTCAATGTTTTATTGTTTGGCCATATTTATTCAAATTCTCGCTACCTCACGACGACAGGTTGTCTGTCATTTCCATTATTAAAGAACCCGACAAAGAATTACGACTCGGCCTTGAGGGCAAGACCGATTTTCAAGACCGGCATATTGTTACCCACGCACAATTGCCGGAGGAGCCACCCATCGCTGGGATGACCAGAGCGCGCATATGGCAACCACCTTAATTAATTGGTGTGATTAATTGGTATTAATTAATTAATGGTCATTAATTAATTAATATTAATTTGCATTAATTATCACATATTAATTAATATTATTTCCTTGTAATGTTTTCTCTCCCTCATCTATATAAAGGGGGAGGGGTTGTGATGTTGTGGATGCTTTTTAGTTTTAGGGTTTTGGCTCTCATCCTTGAGAGAAGAATCTTTGGAGGACCCAGGCTCCTTGATCTTGACCAGGGTTTGCTCCGGATTGTATCCGTGTTCATGTTTAATGCAATCATGTCTCGCCTTTCATTCCAAGACGTATCATATTCCCACTCTCATAACCCATGACTATGGAAGATATCACCACCACGATTGGAATGCTTCATTCATTCATTTCCAACCCTATCCAAGAAGGAACTCTCATCATGAGAAGCTTGGCAGAGATAAGAGAGGAGATCGACCATTCCGATGCGCCACCACTACCACCATTCCTCCTCGGCTTAGATCAAGCAATGTAAACCCATCAAGGGTGATTCCTATACTCTGTCCTTCAGTTATATGCTTTAAACGCTGCAAATCGCACCACCGCCGGTCATACCGTCTTCTCCAATGAGATATTGAGAGAGAAAGAGATTTCGCGCTATCTGGCAACCACTAGCGGTGGTTGATTGCTCGCCGGCCACCACTTTGTTCGCCGGCCTCCTACGAACCGATGAGGGGTGGAGTTCCGGAGAATTACCACCGATTTGCGGTTGCGGAAGGCTTGGACGATTTACATGTTCGGTTTTGCCAATAAAACGCATGTTGTCGTTGGACGGAGATCATAGGCTTAATCTTAACCATCTAGATACTTAACAAAGATTGTTATTCGTTGATCAAAAGGATGGTTATTGATATGACACAATCCTGGTCGTCTACTGCCCTTCCAGATCCGTGCAAAGTCAAGCTTAGACTTAGTAAATCAAATTATACAAAACATAGATATAAGGTTTAAGAGAGAATGTTCATCCACATTTTTAGAGAGCTTCTGGAAATTTTTAGAGAAATTGTTCAACATAAAGTTGTTGACAATTGTCTGGGATTTTCAAAACATGGTGAAACATTTCATGGTGATGTTTGTAGCCCCCACAATTTAATTTCAAATTTGACTGAATTAGGATGGACTCAAAATCATAAACAATTCATATCTTGTAAACTACACATTACCTTGACTTGAAATCTTATATGCGAGTATCTATTAGACATATCTAGCTTCACAAAAGTTTCATGGTTTTTGGAGGCATATGGTACTATAGTTATTGAAATAATTTACAAATTATACCACAGGACAAACTAATTGATTTTGAAGGTCTATTTGAATGTTTTTAAATAGAGAATTTTTGGAAGTGGTTTATTTTTTATACTAAATCATGGTAGTTAGATTTTGAGATCATTGGCGAGCTTTACATTAAGTTATACAATTAATTATAGTTTTTACACATTTTGTCACACTTAACTTAGGGGATTTAAATTATGTGAATAAATTCGAAACCATGAAGAATCAGCTAGTGAAACTTTAAGCTTGTGTTCTCTGTAGTCATGGGAGTCTCCCCACAAAATTTGAGAATTTTGGAAAGGGATTTGCCTTATGTATTTAATTTAATTAGATATTTGATTTACCATCGTATTTGTGGAATAAATTGCAATTCTTAACTGATGTCAAATTTTGGGAGTAATTTAATTATCATGAAACCATACTGTAACCAAATTGGACGGTATTTGAATGTTATTTAAGCAGGTTCCTATCTCGTGCATCTTTAGGAATAATAAGTCATACGTAACTTGAGACAATTAAATTGTTTAAATATTTTTCTACATATGATGAATTAGTTTGTAAAATTTTAACTACATGTTCTTTATAATCATATGAACCTCTCCAGAAAATTGGAAAAAATTTAGAAGCCATTTGCCCTAAAATTTTGCCAATTATTTGTCATATTAATTGAAATGGAAATCAAATTACATGGGATTTTGAAATTATTTAAAGCATGAACTTTGGTAGTGGTTTGATTATGTCATAATGGTGCTTTGATTGAATTTTAGCACATGAAAATAAATTGATATTATTTTTATCATCATGCCTAAAAGCTTAATATCTTGTATACAGATATTCAGATCATGCACAAAATGATAATGCTTGATCAAAAAAAAGATACTCAGAGGTACGTCGTGTTAGCGTGGAGTTAAGGTTGTTAGTTGACTGTCTTCAAACTAGAGAAACATGCACCTAAAAATATTATATTACACATTATGGCAGTCAAGGTAACCTATGTGATGGTAGCACTTATGAACACCATTATGTTCTCAAGCTAAGTTATTAGCCTTGATTAGGATCACAATAATGACTCCTTATATTATTAACCCTACACCAAGGGTTAGCCTCTTGAATAGTTGGGTGTAGGTGAGAAGGGTTCAGTGGTGTGAAGTCCTCTACGGACTAAGACATATTTAAACAAAGTACTTGATTTAAGTATGAATTGTCCTCTAAGGATTTAGTTGGTTGATGGAAGCACTTGTGAAATCCGCTACGGTCAAACAAGCTACACAAGGTTTTACCACCAAGAGATTACTAATGATTTGTCACTATCACAATTGTAATATGTGTGTTACGGTGTTTACGTGGTGGATCTTCCCACTCTCCAGAACAGAGCACATTGTCAGGGAGTTGAGTGCAGACTCTTAGGCTTAGGGTGATGGTAGGATAACCTAGGTAATCTTCTGATGCAACTTGAGTCGCATAATGTTTTACTTTTATTTCCAGCATTCTATAAGTGTTGAGCACGTCTTCGCGTATGTTATCCGTATATGTGTTTTATGCATTTTTATCGTGCTCATTTGTACTTGTGTTTGTTTGTACGACTTATTGTGGTGACTGACCAATAAGATCATTAATAAAAAGGTCTGTCAAATTAGGTGTAGTATTAATCTAGGCAAGCTTTGAAAATCAGTTAATATTTTTATTTTAAAGTTAAATATAATAATTCCATATTTTAAATGTTGAATCTTTATTTCATGGAAAGATAATACCCTTTGAAATTTCCTCTTTAAAACTCCTATATTAAATATAAAAACCTTTGGCAACCCCTCACATTCCCCTATTAAAAAACGTCATCGTCCAGTTAGTCTTTTTGCGGCTAAGTCTTTTGGCGTCGAGTGGACTCGACGCCTTCTGTGTTTGGCGCCGAGTGGACTGTGTTTTCTCCCGAGTGTGGTTAGGGTGAGTTTATGTCGATTTGTTGATGTTTTTGGCTGGTTTTGCAAGCCAAGTCGTGAATTATATCAAGTGGTTTGCTTGTTGACTCTGTAAGGGGTGGTTTGGGTGTAGAGTCGTGGTCCCACCATTTTGGCCCTGGTTTGGGCTGGTTTTGTTGGTGTGTTGGTATCATTTTGGCCCTGGTTTGGGCTGGTTTTGTGGGTGTGTTGGACCTTTAGGCTGCCACCGTTGTACCCTTGAGTATTTATGGGTCTGGGTGTTTGGATGAGGACTGTTTTTGGTCACCAACCCAGATCCATGGCTCTACCACTGCTAATGATTCACTCTGTTAGTTCCTGTCTTTAAGGTGGTTATTTTGGAATACGCTTGCCTTGTTGCTTCTGCATTTTTTAGCAGGACATGTTATTTATTTCTCGCACTTTGTGCGTTGTGTTGTTGCCTTAAGCAATGTTTTCCCTTAATGTATTGTTCAGTTCCCTTTTGCTCTTTTTGATAGCACTTGTTGTAGGGTTGGTAAGCCCTTCTCTCATTACTTATGAATCTAATGTTCCAGTTTTCTTTTGATTAGTTGCTTGCTGAGACGTTTTTTCTTTGAATGCATTAGGTTCAAGTTGTAGCCGGCTGAGCAGCTAGTGTTCTGGTAGAGCATACTTGTGGCCTCCGGGGTTGCTGAGAGTGTTGTACCTCGACCTTGTGTGGTAGTTTTCTTTTTTCTGTACAGACATATATCCTGACTAGTGGGTTCGTGTCAGTTGTTGACGTCCACTGGTGTTTTACTTTTGATACTATATATGAACTCATAACTGCTATTTTGCCTATTTTGGGGGTTGTTTACTTGCTGCTGAGAATGGTTTATGCTAGCTTGTATGTTAGGTATTTTAAAACCCTAAAAGTATTACTATATGTACCTCATGCATAACATATTTATAAAACTAAAGCACTACTTTCCAACGAACATAAAAGTTATGTTCTTATACTATGATAAATCTAGAGTCCTGTATTTCATGAGTTGTCCTTTAGGAAAGTTTATACTCATGTAGGATGTAAAATCAAGCTAACCAAAGTATTTTCCTCTGCGTATACATCTATTTCTAATTGTGGACTAGCTGATCCACTGTGCCGAGGGATACGACCATCAAACTTAATTGGTTTTCTTTCATATTAAAATATGATTTTCTCCAAAGGTGTAGAGTCTAGGGTTTTGCCTGAACGTGTGCAGTTATCCCCTGCACGACGTGGCATCATAGCACATATTAAATCATATCAAAGTAAGAGAAAATACGTGTCATGATGCCACGTCGTACAGGGGATAACTGCACACGCTCAGGCAATTAAGTTTGACGGTCGTATCCCTCGGCACAGTGGATCAGCTAGTCCACAATTAGAAATAGATGTATACGCAGAGGAAAATACTTTGGTTAGCTTGATTTGACATCCTACATGAGTATAAACGTCCACAAAGGGCAACTCATGAAATACAGGACTCTAGATTTATCATAGTATAAGAACATAACTTTTACGTTCGTTGGAAAGTAGTGCTTTAATTTTATAAATATGTTATGTATGAGATACATATAGTAATACTTTTAGGCTCCGTTCGTTTCGCAGGAATTGAAATGCAGGAATTGGAATTGACTTCAATTCTAATTCTCGCGGGAATTGGAATTGAAGTAAATTCCAATTCTGTCGTTCGACTAAATACAGGAATTCTGTCACGAGAATTGGAATTATTAATTCCACTGTTCCGCTCAATATTAGAAATTTTTCAGTCCGAGATCGCATTTTTCACCCAGGCGTGCATTTTTTCGCCTGAGCGCATATTTTTTCGCCCGGACGCGCATTTTGTGCCCTGGAGCGCATTTTCGCAGGGCACACAGTTTTTGCTTGACCGCGCTTTTTTTTTGCCCGGACGCGCATTTTTCGCCGGCCAAAAAATGCGCACCCGGGTGAAAAATTCGCGCCCGAGCGAAAAATTCGCGGCCTGCCAGAAAATGTGTGCACGGGCAAAAAATTCGTACCCGGGCGAAAAATTTAGCCGGGTGAAAAATTCGTGCCCGGGCGAAAATTCTGGGCCATGGCGAAAATGCGCGGCAAAGTAAAAATGCATGCCGACAAAAACTGCGCGCCCGGGCGAAAAATGCGCGCTTGGACGAAAAATGCGCGCCCGGGCGAATAATGGGCGCTCGGGAGGAAAAATGCGTGTCCGATCGAAAAATGCGCGCCCGGTCGAAAAATTCGCGCTCGATCGAAAAATGTAGGCCTGTTTGAAAAATGCGGGCCCGGGCGAAAAATGCGCTCCCGAGCCAAAAATTGGCGCTCGGGCGAATAAAATCGATTCCCGAAGAAAAATTCGCGTCCGGCCGAAAAATTCTTTCCCAGGCGAAAAATTTGCGTCGTGGCGAAAAATGGTCGCTCGGGCGAAAAATGGGCGCCCGGGCGAATAAAATTGCATCCGGACGAAAAATTCGCGTCCGGGCGAAAAATCCGCGTCCGGGCGAAAAAATCCGTGCCCGGGCAAAAAATTCGCGCCCGGGCGAAAAATTCGCTCCCTGGCGAAAAAATCGTGCCCGGGCAAAAAATGTGCGCTCCTGAGCGCGCATTTTCGTTCCAGCGAAAAATGCGCGGCCGGGCAAAAAAGGGCACCGTGGCTTAAAATGTTCGCGCGGGCGAAAAAATGCGCGCTCGGTCGAAAAATGTGGACTCAGGCAAAAAATGCGCACCCGGGCGAAAAATGCGATCCCGGGCAGAAAAATGTGCGCCCCGTCAAAAATTTCGCTCTTTGGCAAAAAATGCGGTCCTGGGCGAACAACAAAATTTGCATTGATATATTTTTGAGAGAGTCGGGGATGCGCTGGTAGGGGTGGGAATCACGAATGAAGACCTCCTGAGATAAGAATTGAGGGAGCCGTGTTTCTTCTATAATCAATTCCCATGGGAATTGAAATGAATTCCAAGTCCAATGTAATAATATGCCCGCCGAACAGTCACAATTGGAATTGGCAATTGAATGCCAATTCAAAAGCCCCAATTCCATCGAAACGAACGGAGCATTAGGGTTTTAAAATACCTAACATGCAACCTAGCATAAACCATTCCCAGCAGCAAGTAAACAACCCCCAAAATAGGCAAAATAGCAGTTATGAGTTCATATATAGTATCAAAAGTAAAACACTAGTGGGCGTCAACAACCGGACACGAACCCACTAGTCAGGATATATGTCTGTACAGAAAGAAGAAAACTACCTCACAAGGTCGAGGTACAACACTCTCAGCAACCCCGGAGGCCAAAAGTATGTTCCACCAGAACACAAGCCGCACAGCCGGCTACAACCTGAACCTAAGGCATTCAAAGAAAGAACGCCTCAGCATGAAACTAATCAAAAGAAAACAGGAGCATTAGATTCATAAGTAATGAGAGAATGGCTTACCAACCCTACAATAAGTGCTATCAAAAAGAGCAAAAGGGAACTGAACAATACATTAAGGTAAAACACTGCTTAAGACAACAACACAACGCACAAAGTGCGAGAAATAAACATGTCATGCTAAAAACTGCAGAAGCAACAAGGCAAGCGTATGCCAAAATAACCACCTTAAAGACAGGAACTAACAGAGTGAATCATTAGTAGTGGTAGAGCCATGGATCTGGGTTGGTGACCAAAAACAGTCCTCATCCAAACACCCAGACCCATAAATACTCAATGGTACAACGGTGGCAGCCTAAAGGTCCAACACACCAACAAAACCAGCCCAAACCAGGGCCAAAATGGTATAAACACACCAACAAAACCAGCCCAAACCAGGGCCAAAATGGCGGGACCACGGCTCTACACCCAAACCACCCCTTACGAAGTCAACAAGCAAACCACTTGATATAATTCACGACTCGGCCTGCAAAACTAGCCAAAAACATCAACAAGTCGACATAAACCCACCCTAACCACACTCGGGAGAAAACACAGCCCACTCGGCGACAAAAACAGAAGGCGTCGAGTCCACTCGACGCCAAAAGACTTAGCCGCAAAAAGACTAACTGGACGATAGCGTTGAGTGAGTTCAGCTCACTCAACGCCAAAAGACTTAGAGAAAAGTCTTCTGGATAGATGGCGTTGAGTGAGTTCAGCTCACTCAACACCAAAAGACTTGGAAAAAATCTGACTGGACAATGACGTTGAGTGAGTGCACCTCACTCAACGCCAAAAACAGACAGCGTTGAGTGAGCTCCACTCACTCAACGCCAAAAGACTTTGGCAAAAAAAAATATCTCTGGACAATAATGACGTTGAGCGAGTGCACCTCACTCAACGCCAAAAAGACAGACGACGTTGAGTGAGCTCCACTCACTCAACGCCCTTTCTCTGGACAATGGCGTTGAGTGAGTGGACCTCACTCAACGCCAAAAAAGCAGACGGCGTTGAGTGAGCTCCACTCACTCAACGTCATTTCTCTGGATAATGGCGTTGAGTGAGTGGACCTCACTCAACGTCATTGTCCAGCCAGTTTTCTCTAAGTCTTTTGGCGTTGAGTGAGCCGAACTCACTCAACGTCATCTAGCCAGAAGACTTTTCTCTAAGTCTTTTAGCGTTGAGTGAGCTGAACTCACTCAACGCCATCGTCCAGTTAGTATTTTGCAGCTAAGTCTTTTAGCGTCGAGTGGACTCGACGCCTTTTACCTTAAGCTGATGTTTTCTCCCAAGTGTGGTTAGGGTGGGTTTATGTCGATTTATTGATGTTTTTGGCTGGTTTTGAAGGCCGAATCGTGAATTATAGCAAGTGGTTTGCTTGTTGACTCCGTAAGGGGTGGTTTGGATGTAGAGCCGTGGTCCCACCATTTTGGCCCTGGTTTTGGGCTGATTTTGTTTGTGTGTTGGCACCATTTTTGGCCCTGGTTTGGGCTGGTTTTGTTGGTGTGTTGGCACCATTTTTGGTCCTAGTTTGGGCTGGTTTTGTTGGTGTGTTGGAGCTTTAGGCTGCCACCGTTGTACCCTTGAGTATTTATGGGTCTGGGTGTTTGGATGAGGACTGTTTTTGGTCACCAACCAAGACCCATGGCTCTCCCACTACTAATGATTCACAAGTTAGGACTGTTAGTTCCTGTCTTTAAAGTGGTTATTTTGGCATATCCTTGTCTTGTGCTTCTGCAGTTTTTAGCAGGGCATGTTGTTTATTTTCTCGCACTTGGTGCGTTGGGTTGTTGTTTTGAGCAGTGTTTTACCCTTACTGTATTGTTCAGTTCGCTTTTGCTCTTTTGATAGCACTTGTTGTAGGGTTGGTAAGTCATTCTTTCCTTACTTATGAATCTAATGCTCCAGTTTTCTTTTGATTATATGCTTGCTGAGACGTTCTTTCTTTGAATGTCTTAGGTTCAGGTTGTAGCCGGTTGAGCGGCTAGTGTTCTAGTGGAGCTTACTTGTGGCCTCCGGGATTGCTGAGAGTGTTATACCTCGACCTAGTGAGATAGTTTTCTTCTTTCTGTACAGACATACATACTCACTAGTGGGTTCGTGTTAGGTTGTTGACACCCACTGGTGGTTTACTTTTGATGATATATATGAACTAATAACTGTTATTTTGCCTATTTTAGAGGTTGTTTACTTGCTTCTGGGAATGATTTATGCTAGGTTACATGTTAGGTATTTTGAAACCTAAAAGTATTACTATATGTACCTCATGCATCTCATATTTATAAAACTAAAGCACTACTTTTCAAAGAACGTAAAAGCTACTTTCTTATACTAAGATAAATCTAGAGTCCTGCATTTCATGAGTTGTCCTTTGGGGACGTTCATACTCATGTAGGATGTCAAATCAAGCTAACCAAAGTATTTTTCGCTGCGTATACGTCTACTTTTAATTGTGGACTAGCTGATCCACTGTGCCGAAGGATGCGGCCATCAAACTTAACTGATTTTCATTCATATTAAAATATGATTTTCTCCAAAGGTGTAGAGTCTGGGGTTTTGCCTGAGCGGGTGCAGTTATCCCCTGCACGTCGTGGCATCATGACACGTATTTTCTCTTGCTCTGATATGATTTAATTGTTGAGAAAATGCAGGTTGTGACAGTTGGTATCAGAGGGAGGTTTCACAATGGGTTATGGGTGTTGGACCAATTGAATGAGATCAGGATAGGGTTGAACATGTTTCTAGTTACCTTTGGCCATATCGGTAGAATCGGGTCAGAATCGTGATCCTAAAGATCCTAAGATTTGGATCGCGATCCTAAGATTTGGATCACGATCCCAGCCGTAGATATGCCGATTTAGATCCTAGGTAAGATCCGGATCGATTTACAAAATCTGGATCATAGGATCGTAAGATCCTACGATCCGTACGATCCTATGATCCGGATCACGATCCTGATAACCATGGTCATATCGTGAATCCGACGATCTGTTCATTTAAAAAAAACTTGCGTTAAAAAAATGTTTTCAAAATTTTCTTTATAAAATTTGTTATAGGCCTCTCACTTTGGATTTTTTTAAAAAAACAAAAAACAGGATAGTTTAAAATTTGATTAAAAAAAAAGCTGTTTAAAACTTTTAAGCCTTTATTTTAAAAAAGGAGTTTTTTCTATATTTAAAAGAAAATTGGAGAATTTTGACGTGCATTTAAAATGGTTAATGAAAAACGTTGAAATTCTATCCGATAATATTCAACATGAAGTGAATGAGATGTGGACTACGGTTCAAAGACTTGAAGCAAAAATATCCAAGCCTTGCATTTTACCTAACCACCTCCCACATTCATATTATATAGTGGAACCTGAGGTTAGGTCTCTCAATAGTTCTCTTCCTCGGCTAGTCAATTCCCCGACGAGCACCTTGGTCTCACTTACCCCTACCATGTATTTACCTTCAGTCAAGGAGATTCTTCCTGAGCCCCAACTCTAGGAAAAAGAGCTTATTACTCCTCATCCCGACTGAAATACTGCTTCCACTTGTTCACACTAAAGTACAACCTCTAGTCACCGAGTTTTAGAGCTGTCACGGTTCCGGTTCGGTTCCGGTTCTATTAAAATCATGAACCGAACCGCTAAGGTAACGGTTCTTCAAGTTAGAACCAAAACCTTATTTGATTTGACCGGTTCCGGTTCTGGTTCCGGTTCCATCATAATTTTTGGAACCGTCGTGTCAACGGTTCCGGTTACGGTTTAACAAGAACCAAAACCAAACTGGTCACTAACGGTTCGGTCTGGTTCTATGCGGTTCGGTTGGTTCCAATCGGTTCAAACTAAAACTAAAACCAAATTTGACAGAATGAAATAAAAGCGTCTGCAAAAAACTCAAAACACATTAAAAATAGAAATAATTAAGTTGCACACTCCTCGACGGTCTCATCCACGATCGATGGGCTAGTATATGTCGCCTTCCTACGCGTGTAGATATGCTACGACGTCTAGTTGGCTTGTGCGCGTCTCGTCGACATGCTTCTATGTGGTTCGGTCCGGTTCAAATGGGTTCCAACTAAAACAAAACCAAACTTGACGGAATGAAATAAAAGCGGTCTGCAAATAGTAAACTCAAAACAACAACGAAATAAAATTAATTAAGTTGCGCACTCCTCGTCGGTCTCTTCCACGATCTGTGAGCTAGTATCTGTCGTCTTCCTATGTGTAAAAACTTGCCACAACGTCTATTCGGCTTGCGCGCATCTCGCCAGCTTGCGCAACCGTAATAATCGGTTACAATTAGTTGTGTCTTTCGTGATTACTATTTAATAGTAAACCCTAATTATATACCTTCTATATTCTTAAAATAAAATATTTCAAAAAAATATATAAGTAAAATTGAAAATACATTATATAACTGTATAAAAATCAAAACTGTACTGTAAAAACCGACTTCAAACCGCACCAATGTCAAACCATACCACACGGTTTTAGTGCGGTTTGTTTAGTCCAAAACCGACTCATTTTGGTGTGATTACAGCTTGGGCCCAAACTACACTAGTTTCACCCCTGATAGTAAGTATAAATATTATAGATAGATTATAAAATTATAACAATATTATAATAAAATTAATAATAATAAACGGGTTGCAGTTCGGTTCTCGGTCCGGTTCGGATCGGGTCCAAAAATCTTGAAACCGCTTGAGACTTGTATGTTGCGGTTGCGGTTCCGGTTCCGGTCCGGATAATAAAATGTAAGAACCACACCCGAACCAAAGTTGTTCACGGTTCCAAAATTCAAACCAGAACCCGAATAATTTGCAAACGGTTCGGTCCGGTTCTTTGCGGTTCGGTTCCGGTTCGGTTTACGATTTTCGGTTTTAAGTGACAGCTCTACCGAGTTTATTCCAGAGGCTCCGCTCCACGAAGAACGCACTAGTGTTGTGTCGCTCACCTTGGGTGACACCATTTCGAACTCAGTTCTCTCAGAGGAGTTGGTTAGCGATGAGTCGCTCATCTTAGGTGACAATAAATTTTCATATGTCCTGATTCTCCTAGCCCGCTACAGCCGCAAACCCTCGGGGTCACAGACGTTGTGCTTGGTGGCACTCACCAGTGGCATTTGAGTCGCCACCCTATATAGACAGTCTTTGGTGACCACACTTTTAGTTATTTTCATTATCCTATGATTAATGAAGACTGTGCTAAGTTTTATTGTCAATTTATTAGTTATTTCACACCTAGTCGTGTTAGGAGGATAGTCACGATCCCTAAAGTTTTCACGACTCATAAAGTCACAGGCTTTAGGGGATTTCTCTGGAAGGTTTTAAATAATAAATTTGGGATCAAACTTAAATTTTGTTGCGCTTGTCAAATTCTAACAGGTAATATTTTCGGAATAATTAATCTGGGTTTAGTAGACACTTGTAAGTGTCTAACAGACGAGCGTATGATGTCATATGCTTTATTGATTCCACAGGTCGATCATGTTTTCTCCATACCTTGCTTTTTCCCTTGCTATTTCACTCCACTATCTCTTCCACTTTGAGATTCTCTCATGTTTGATGCTTTGAATTTTATTGATCATTTAAATATTTTGTATAAAATTATTCCTAACAGTTTGCAAGCATCATTGGAAAATTATAACTTCGCGGTTGATTCTATCACCGAGAGTTATCCTTTTTCAATGGAGATTAATTGTCTACCTCTTTCAGGAGTAGAGTTTATCCATAGGTCTCGCTTATGCAACAGCATGACGGTAACAGAGTTGAGCCAGGTCAACTCCTAGACATTCTACTAGCACATCAATTTACAGTCTCGTCGGAGTCGAGCTCTTTCAACCCCGAGAGAATAACTGAAGTATACTGAAATGACCGGATTAATTTTAAAATATAAAATTGAAAACAAATTAAATTATGTGACACTTTTCAAATTATTGCGAGCATAATCTAGCAATAACCGATCTAGGGTTCGCATAATGCCATAAGGCTAAACATGTGTGTGTATTCCACGATATAAGATACGACATCCACAAACGTGCAATTTGAGAATTGAAAGTGCGAGAATAGACAAAATTTGCGCACTTAAGGGAAAGAAAAATACGAGGACTAATAAAATTTTAAATTAACAACAAATAAGAGAGAAAGAAAGTTAGGCAAGTTATGAATTATAAGACAAATTAAAATTAAATATAAAATGTAAGCTAACATATTTTGAGCACAAGAGACATGAGAGTTATACCTCTAACCAACCATAGATATAGTCAAATCAAGCCACAGGGGGGTTGCGACTAAGTGAAACAGGAGGTGGCTGGAAATGTTGGGTTTTCTATATAAGAGGTGGAACATCACATCACATGTGCACAGCAGAATAAACATACAAGAACAATCAAAAACAGTAAAGGATCTTGTGATCTCCATGAATCAAGAAATATAATGGATACAACAAGACATTGTATCTGAAAGGGATTGAGTTTGCACTCAACCAAGATGTTCCAATGATCCAGTCCAGAAAGTAGGCGGCTGAGTCCACGCAAGAAGTATATCTGCGACTCTACAGGTATCCACACGAGCGGTGTAGAACCCCAAGGACTTGTCCCACAAGAACTGGGTCGGAGAAAGACTGCTATCTACGTCTCCACGAAATGCTAGATTCGTTTCCAGGAAAGGCGGCGAGAAGGAGTAACGACGGGATCTAGGGCAAGTGACAGCTTCAGAAGCACACACTTCAGTTACGCACACAGGAAAATTCTTTTCCAAGTCTATTTATACCCAAGGATATCAAACAGACAGAAACCCTCTTAAAAGTCCGTCAAAACTCGACTTGCGTCGACTTGCAGTTGATGTGCATCGATAAGCAGTCAACGCAACGTCGATAAGCAGTCGACGCAACGTCGTTAAGCAGTCGACGACATTCAACGCTTCTTGCGTCGACAGGCAGTCGACACACTTGCGTCGACAGGCAGTCGACACACTTGCGTCTAATAGAAGTCGGCGTAACATTGATATCTACTTGACGTAGCGTCGACTAGAAGCCGTAGACACATTGAGTTTGGCTACGTCGATATCTACTCGACGTGCGTCGATACGCACTGGACACAACCCGTCAGTAACATTAATTTCATACGAGTTGTTCTATACTCATATATCATATGAATGAGGCCAACACAATCCTTCATCCAACTTCTCCAAACACTCTTATGTGCGACCCTATAGACTCAAATCGTGTTGGCAGTGAAACTAACTGCTTGACTACTTCCAGATCACCATAGAAACACCCAAAGGAAACTCGTGAAATATTTGTGCAGACCTCGTCGATGGTGGAGGTAGAAAGCAAGGACGATGAAGACCTAGCAGGTGTGGGCTTTGCCGTTGAAGGCGGCCAGCAAACACACAAGAGGGAAGAAGTGTCGGGGTTGCGTGAGCAAACAACGAGTTCTGGAGGAAGGCTTGATGGCTGGTGGCGCTGAACTATGGGAGAACTGCAGAAGGAATGGTGTGTCACAATCCCAAGTAAAAGGCAGAGGACTGGTCGTCCGTGCTTGGGAAGGCGGCCCGTGGAGATGAAGCTGGCAAAAACCAACGGCAGGGAGCAGCGAGTAGGGGAAACACTGGAGAGGAACCGAACAAGACAAAGGGGTATGTTCAGTTTTTCTTTTCCAGCTACCTTGATAGGGGGCCAACTGCCTTTATAAAGGAAACATTATAAGAGCTTTAAAATAGAGATATAATAAAGGGGAATTTCTAAAGGGTGCCAGTTGTTTGAAAAGGGGAAGAAATGACAGTTTTCAAATGGAATAAAGTGGGGGGAGTCAAAAAGGTTTTAATGGGCCGATTACTTTTTAATAGAGGAATGAAAAGGGTTGTCAAAAGTCTTTATATTTAATATAGGGGTTTTAAAGAGGGAATTTAAAAGGGGATTATCTTTCCATGAAATAAAGATTCAACATTTAAAATATGGAATTGTAGTTTTAAACATTAAAATTTAAATATTACCTAATTTTCAAAGCTTAGCTAGATTAATACTACTTATTTGACGAATATATTCATTCGTGATCTTATTGGTCGGTCACTCCAATAAGTCATACAAACAAACACGAGTACAAATGAGCGCGAGTAACATGCGCGATAAAAATGCATAAAACACATATACACGGATAACATACGCGAAGACGTGCGTGACACTAATAAAAGGCAGGAAATAAAAGTAAAACATGATGTGACTCGGGTTGCATCATCTTCCTAGTGTTAGTTCCTCGGTAGACTCCACCCATTAGCTTGCTTACGGAGAGACTTTGCTGACCGGGAGGAGATTGCTCCAAGTTAGTATTGGCAAGAGTCATACATGAGGAACTAGGACTATTGAGAGTAAGAGTGTGCTGCCATTGAAGGACTTTCAAGGAAGGAGTAGGAAACGACCCAGTGAAAGACTGCCCTATCGGCACTAACCCGAGTTATCTCTTCAATCAAAATTATACAAAATTAGATTGACTACGGTATTACGCTTTCAAAGCTTTAGTATTTTCTTCTACATGCTTATTAAGACTACACATTATCGGTTAGCAACTCCTCACATGCCACGAAATTGTTGACAATTGCATTTTTGATTTGCTAGTTATCTTTAAGCTAATTTTTGCATACCTCTAGTGTTTAATGTAAACTATCTTTGAAACTACCAAATAACTCATATTTAATCTTAAATCATCTCATCACTATCTTAACTTACATCACTTACCTCCATCGCAAGACCCCAAGGCCACCTACAGTAATCTTTCCCTCCATCACAAGGATTCCTATAGAAGACTTTCTCACAAATACTCATTTCAATTAGCCAATCTAGTGGTAAATGAATGGAACATAGCTCTCCAAATATATGTATTCACATGGAGGCTTTATATAATCAACATTAAGCATTATTGCATCTAGAAATGTCACTAATTTCAAAGGCCATTTCCATTCACCAAAAGAATTGCAGTTCCCATGCAATAAAAGAGTTTTCCTTTTAACAACTGAACCATTTTCAAAGGCCCTTTCATCACTAGTGTTATCTAGCATCTACGAAGGTCAATGATTATAAGACTACTTGAAGAAGCCCATATGAAAATATATGGTCTATTTGTTTGGGCAGTGTCAGAACATAAGCAGTCTTGACGGTCTGGAGGATAGATTGGCGGTCAGCCTTGCGGTTAGCTCTTGGCGGTCTGGCAGATAGATTGGCGGTCAGCCTGGAGGTTGGCTCCTGGAGGTCAGCGATTGGCGGTTAGATTTTGGTGGTCTGGCAGACAGGCCTGACACACAGTTTTGACGGACAGACAGTGTGTAGTAGCGGTATGTCCTTTACTGCTTGGACTGTGTTGGAGCCGGTTGTTAGGCGGTCTGGCGGACAGTTTTGGCGGACAGGTATGGTGGAAAGTCTTGGCGGATAGGCGTGGCAAATAGTCGGCCTGTGGCGACCTAACGATTAGCCTTAGCGCCCAGGCAGTATTGTTGTCTGAGTCCAGGCGGTCTGGTCCTGGATTATCATGGCGAATAGGCAGTCTGCTGTTGCGGTTTGTGCTTGGAGTTCTATCCGCAGATGAGATTAGGCGGTCAGGAGGATGGAGGCTTTGTGGTCTGGGCAGTTAGAATTGTCTAACCGAACAGTTCATTGTTTCTTGTTTTTAGTCTCACATCTTCTGTTGTATTCTCTTTCTTTCTTTTCTCTCTATAAATAGGGGGTCATACTTATGTAACTTATGCTTTTGGAGCAATAAATTTTTCTTTATTTAGCCACTGTTTTCAGTCGCTTCTTAGCTGCTTTAGTCGTTGTTAGCCGCTTTTTAACTTGATATCAGAGCTTACCGGTCCTTTGCTCTGGTTTGCTGTTCGGCTTTCTCGCGGTGTTCCGTTCTTTGATCCGGTCAAGCGATTTCTTGAGATTTAAGTCGTTTGTCCTTTCACTTCCCGGATTGAGTCTCGGGTTGGTCTTTTCTTGCTTTTTCACTTGAGATTATTGCGGTCTCTTCTTAACCGCAGATTCTTATCGACCTTTTGCAGTCTCTGCGGATTTCGGCTTTTTAACCGCTCGCGAGGCTTTGGCGATTTGCTGCGGTTTCTGCCCTTACGTGTAGCCGGTCTTCTCTTCTCCTTGCCGTGGTTGCTTTCCTTAACCGCGGTCCTCTTTTCCTTAACCTAGTTTTAGCCTTGTTTACGTGGTTTCTTCTTGTTCGTGTTGTCTTCTCTTCTGTCCGCGGATTTGTTCGTGTAGTTTGTCTTGTCTCTTGCCTATTTCTTGTTGCACTCTCTACGACTTCTCTTTAACTGTGCGGTTTCCTTCTGTTTGTGCGGTCTCCTCTTCTTTTTTGCGATTTCTTTTCTTAATCGCGATCTCTTCTTCTTCTTTCTTGCCGCAGTTTCCTTCATCGTTATTTCCCTCCCTCCCTTCTCTTAACCGCGCGGCTTCTCTTGTTTAACCGTGCTGCTTCTCTTGCTTAATCACACGACTTCTCTTCTTTAACCACGCGGCTTGCCTCTTCTTTCTATGGAGCCTCTGGTTTTTTCTTCTTCTTCTCTATCCATGTTCTTTGTCTCCTCTTCAGGACGTGCTCATATGGCTACTGAGCATAAGTGGCTCATTGACTCTGGAGCTACCACTTATATGACGGGAAATCCCCTTCTCTTCTCTCATTTGGACAAAAATAACCGACTACCTCGGGTATTTTATTGCAGATGGTTCTCTGCTTTTTGTCTGCAGGTCTGCCAGTGTTCAAGTCACTCCATCTCTCGAACTTGAGGATACTCTCTATGTTTCCACTTTTTCGTGCAATTTACTTTGTGTTCTTGCACTCTGCAAACAGCTAAATTGCATGGTTACCTTTACGGCCAAAACTTGCGAGTTTCAGATTCCTCACTCTAAGGAGATACTTGCTACTGGAACTGAAAGCGGTGGCCTTTTCTTCCTTGACAATGTCACTGCTCTCTCTGCTTCTACTTCTCTTCTACAATGACATCTTCATCTTGGTCATCCTCCTCGCCTCATCAACCAACTTCTCCCAGATTTTCCTCAAGATGACTCCTCTCTGAATCGTGAAGCTTGCCGGTTTGGCAAACACCACCACTCTTCCTTTCCAGCAAAATAAGGGCGTAGTTCTTCCCGTCCTTTTGATCTAATTCACTCTGATATTTGGGCCCCTTCTCCTACAAGCACTATTGGTAGAGATAGTCTATATTTTATTACCTCCATTGATGATTACTCCAAGTGTACTTGGCTATACCTCTTAAAAGAGCGTTCTGAACTTTACTCTGTCTTTACTACATTTTATGATAAGATACGCACACAGTTTAATGTGCATATTAAAGTTATTCGTACCGATAATGTCAAAGAGTATCTCAGTCATCAATTTTCGAATTTTTGCGCAAGTCAGAGTTTAATTCATCAAACTACTTGAAAGAAAGAGGTTAGATCTGATTTACTCTAGAGCGGGGGTGAATAGAGTAATTAAAATTTTGGCTGTTTTCAGATTTATATCAGAGTAAAAATAGGTGATACCAATAATAATAGAAAGAAATAAAATAGGTTAAACTAAGTTATCACAGTCACAACAAGAACAGAAAGAAAATGAACACACACAGACAACACAAGAAATTTTATAGTGGTTCCCCAACTGGATACATCCACTCTTCTACCACCCTGGTAAGAATCCACTATCAGGTTTTTGATCAGGTGACTGTCACCACAAGATCTATTTCCAGGGAGATCTCACAACCCCTTAGACTTTTGATCAGGTGCCCAAAAACCAAGAATAAACTTTTGAAGGGAGTTAATAAACCCTTTGTACAAGAGGTGAGAGAAGGGTGATGAGGTCTTCTCTTTTCTCTAAACAACAGAGAAGACAAGTGGATATGTTGTTGTCAAGACTCCTTCTAAGATACTGAGATGGTTCAGAAAGTTGGAGCCTTGCTCAGGGTGTAGGTCTTCAGCCTTGTCTGAATGAATCCTGGAACTTTCTGACTGATTCAAGATGTTATCCTTGAATGTTCCTGGAGGAGAAGGTTGAAGAAGACTCTTGATAGTGATGGACGTTCTTCTTCAGTCTTCAGAATGGACAAGGGAGAAAACAGAATATTTTCTGCACTGGAAGAGAGTTCTGAATGTTCAGTATTGTCTCTCTGTATTCTTGTGTGTTGTATGCCTTGAGTGCTCTATATTCACTTGTCTCTTTTCTGTATCTATCTCTTTTGTACTGTGTTTCTTGTCGAATGAAAAAGAGAAAATCTCTTTTATATTCTGTAGTCAATTATTCTCCTTTGAAATTTGAATTCTTGCATTAAATGCTGAAAGATCTGGAGAATGAAACGGCTGGAATATCTGTCTTAAATGAGTTTCCCCAACTGTCCCTAATAAAATAAGCAAGTAATTAACCTGATGAAGACCATAATTAATGTTGTCAATAACGGCTATATTCAGGGGAATATGAGCATTAATTACTCAAAAATATTACTGCTAAATAATATAGAAAGTAAGTGACAGAAGTCAGGAAAAACTCTAAGTTAGGCTCTGGACAGAATTCGTCGAACTCTGAATGGAATTCGTCGACCGGAGTTCCAAGTTCGTCGAGCTGATAATTCATGTTCGTCGACCTGAGCTAAGCAAACTACATTCTGGAAAGAACTTGCCAATTATGCACTCTAAGTTCGTCGAGCTGAAAATCTGTCTGAAAGAGAAAATCGTCGACCTGAGCTCGAATATCGTCAAGCTCAACGCAGAGAAATAATTCCGAGTTCGTCGATCTGAGATCAGCGATCGTCGAGCTGAGTTCGAAGAATTTCGAACTAATCATTTCAAACTCTGAATCCTGCTAAGTCTTGAGTCTTCTGAGGTCCACTGCTGGCTGGTCCATGAAGGTAGAACCTAATGACTAGCCTAAACTCTAGGACTCAAAGACTTAACCCTGGCTATACAATGTGGGTCAGACTCAACCTAATTAGTGAACCTAGCCCAAATCCAACTATGGATCCAACAATCTCCCCCTATTTGGGTGAGGTCACTAATACAAATAAAAGAAATCAATCATAAAGTATAAAAATATATATCTGACAGAATTAAAAACATTCAGCAGATATTTACAAATAAGTGCTTCATGATTAAACACACAGAGTTCAGAAAAAAAAAGAATTAAACACAAAGAGTCACTTGTTCTGCTTTGACTTTTCTTTCTCAGGCTTATCTGAAGGCTGTCTGAATATAATTTCTCTTTTAGGATTGACAGCTTGTTTCTTTGTCATGGTCATATCTGATGTACCAATGATATTGACAGATGTGGCTCTTAGAACTACAGCTTCTAGATGCAAGCTCATATAATTATCAACATTGAAGAATTTGTTAGCTTTGGCTACCTCTTTAGTTCTTTCCTGTATGATGACATAGTTGAATATTGGGAGGGATCCTTTCCTTTAACTTTGGCTTTGTTGATCTGAGAGAGTCCTATTAGCTCTTGGAACCTGGCCATTTTTGCTGTTGTCTCCTGCTCTGGATCTACAAATGGTATTGGTGGAGATTCTGGCCTTTTAGGACTGGAGTCCTTCTGTGAATCATCAATAGAGACTGTAGTACTTCTCTTATTTGTAGCTGGAGGAGGTTTACTTTGAGAAGACTGTTGACTGCTGCTTTGAGTATTGGGCTTAGAGTGTCTCTGTTAGGTTTTGGTGAAGGATGCTGTCCTGTGAGATACACTACCAGAGGCCCCTGCAGATGGAGGAGGAAGAGAAGGGTCTTTCCTGAACTTCCTAGGAGGATACATGTACCTCCTTCTCTTCTTTCTTTCTTTCTGCTCATTTTTAGATAACCACATCCACTGTGGCATCCCTTGGTATGGAGTAATGTTGTTCAAGATGTAGTATGAAGTATCATGGGTGAAATTTGGCTTAGGAGCAGCCTTTGGAACAACTTTTCTCTTCTCAGCAACCTTCTTTTTAGCCTGGGGATCATCAGATTCATCAGATTCTTCTTCATCAACATCATCATCAGAAGATCCTTGAGGATTGTCATACATTGCATCTATCTCCTTTAAGGTTTCCTCTGAGATTTGTTTTTCAGCTTGAGGAAGTGCTTGAGATGCTGCAACTTCTGGTGGAGCAATAATATCAGTGACCATCTGATGGTCTTCTTCTAGCTCAGCAGACAAAATTTCATCCATATCAGGAAATGGAGATTCAGCCCAAGCAAGGGTAGGGGAAAAAGCTTTTTGCTATGGAGGAGAACTTGGTTCAGGAACATTCTCAGTCACTTATTCATCTGAACTCACAGCAAAACTTTCCTTTAGTTGATTAACAAATTCAGAACTTATTGGGGAAATGTAACAAACAATAGCCAAAGATGAATCTGAGCAAACTGTTGGAGAAATAATTGAAGTAAACTTTATTAAAAGAAACCAATAAATCAAAGATATCTACAGTGGGATTGATACAACAATCACCAACAGTCAAAATTGCTGGAAGAGCACCTTGCTCATCTGCACTCAATATATCAAAATCAACTGATTCAGCCTCTGTAATCATCTGTACATCTGTTACTGGTAACTCAACAATCTGCAAAACTGTTGTTGTTTCTACTGCTGCTGCTGCTGGAGGAGACACTAGAGCTTCTTCACAGGATATCTCCCCCTGCTTGGTTTCAGAGGGTCCTGAAGCCAGGCCCCCAGAAGAAGGGACAGTAGGGGCAGTAGACAGAATAGCAGAGAGGGTTGAGATGGATTCAGCAAGAGGTTTAATGACCTCTTCTATGAGTTGTTTGAGTAGTGGAGTGATGATTTGCAGAAGAGAGGGAATGGAAGGGGAATCCATTTGCATGAACTCAGAGGGTGTCTAAGTTGGTACAGAAGGATAAGGAATGGATGATGATGGAAAAGGGGTGGTGTCTGTCATGGGTTCATCATGAGGTGATGGAGAATTGATGGGAGATGATGAAATAAGATCAAAAGATGGAAAAGATGATATGCTGTGGAGGGGGATATCATCTAGATATTGAGGAAGAGGGGATTTGTGTACAACCCATATTCGCTGGGTAGGACCCGGAGGCATCAAGGGTCGGGGTTGGACCAGCCTCGGGCTAGCTTGGGCCTGAAGACCAGAAGAGCTCTCGCGCCGGAGGAGCTCCCGCCCAGGAGCAGGCGAGATCCCGCCCGTGACCAGAAGCGGGCGAGAAGGCGCTGAGTGGTCTCAATGCTGCGCTGAATGAGCTCCACTCACTCAACGTCGCGTCCAGCAGCGACAGCGTCAAGATTAGAGGATCTCCCGCCTGGAAAAGGGCGAGAGCGTTCACCATCAGGCAGCCGGGACCCTCTTCCGGCAGAGTCGGCGAGAAGGATTGCGTCTCGGAGAAGGCGGGGCCGGCTCAGCTTGAGGCTTTCGACACTCCTTTTTAGCTCCCGCCAAATGAAGACGAGAGGGTTCCCGGCATAGAGTTCTCGCCGAGTGGGGTTCAGGGTTCAGGGTTAAATTACTTAATTTCCCTCGGGTGAAATTACCCTTATATCCCCAGGGGCTGCTTTTAGTACTTTACAAACAACGGGATTTGGCTATTGGCAGACCAACCAGGGGTATTCCAGTAACTTCAGGTCAGCAAAAGACTATAAATAGACCCACAGGGTATCCTTAGAAAGCAGACTCTCATTTTTCTCTGAATCTCTAGTGCTTTCTGAGGAGCTCCCAGCCCAGCTTTTGGCTTTGGAGGGGAAGCTCTCAGAGATCTTCCGGGTGTGAGGTGGGACCTCCCTGCTGAGGCTTTGGGTCAGTCCTAGGTCGTTAGCAACCAATCAAGGGTTGGGGCTTGAGAGAAGTAGGTGCTGGCTGCACCCCTGTTTTGAACATTCGTTGAGGTCAATTTTGGCTCCAACAGTTCTGGTGCGGTGAGCGTGGAAGGCAGTCGGTACAAGAAAGCCTTGAGTTTGGTCCCATGACTGGGGGTGATGGTGAAGCGTCTAGCTCAGGGGGTATCCCTACCCCGGGGGAGGAAGCGACAAGGAAGATGTTGGAGGACTTTAGGCGAGAGGTCCTGCAGACCATCAGCCTGGCCTTCTCGGCAAGGAGTGAGTGGGAGATGCCTCAGGTTCCGGTGGAGGCGATCCCGCTTCTAGGCGAGAATGCCCCTAGGCAGCGCCCCGGGAAGGAGGTCCCGGCGGAAGTTGGCGAGAGGGACGTGGCCGCGCGGGAACTCTTCCCAGGCCAGCGCCACGGAAAGGAGGTTCCGGCAGAAGTTGGCGAGAGGGAGGCGGCAGTGCGAGATCTCTTCCCTGGGCACGGTACCGCGGATCGGGCAAGCCAGCCGAGGCCGCGAGACGTGCCCTCTCGCCAGGCGGGAGGCGAGAGTCCCTTTAGCGAGCTTATCATCTCGGCTCCGGTGCCGGAAGGGTTCCGCGAGCCCGATATGTCTTACTACTCAGGGAAGGATGATCCGGTGCAGTATGTTCAGTGGTTCGAGGATGTAGTCTCGATCAGGCGGATGACGGATGCCTTCAAGTGTCGGCTGTTTGCCATCACGTTGAAGGAAAAGGCTCGGGACTGGTTCCACCAGTTGCCGGCAAGCTCCATATACAGCTTTGAAGATCTGCGCAGGGGGTTTCTGTTGAGATTCTCGACATCGAAGAAGCGGAAGGAGGCGGAGTGCCTGTTTGCGGTAAGGCAGAAGCAGGATGAGACGCTGGGTCATTACGTTGACCGGTTCCAGGAAGAAATCCTCCTAGTCCAGGAAGTCCCGGGGTATGCGCTGATGCTCGCCTTTACCCTGGGGCTGAGACCAGGTTTCTTTAGCATGGAGCTGAAGAGAGTTCCCCTTCTCTCCTTTGAAGAGCTAATGGAGAGGGCGGCAAAAGAGATCGATTTTGAAAGAGCCAACCCGGCTTTCGCTGGGAAGTTGGCCCGGTTGGCGGAGGACAATGTGAAGGAACCAGCATCAGGGAAGCAGAGGGAGCAGAGGGAGCCGAGGGAGCCGAGGGAGGAAAGGAGAAGAGAAGAACCCCGGAGGCAGGGGCAGAACCAAGGTTGGGGGGCTCGGGAGCCACACAATCGGTTGGGTTGGAGGCCTCAGGAGGGTCGCCCCCAGGGTCAAGGAGGAGGCCTGCAGGGAAGGGATAACCTTCGGGAGCCGAGGAGGTTCGATCAGCAGGCGTGAAGGCAGGGACCGGGAGACCACGTCCCGCCGCCGCAAGAAGCGATGGAGGTTGGTAGAGGAAGAGGAGGAATAAGAGGAGTTCGAGGGGCTGGAAGAAGAGGTGGAGAAGGAAGAGGAGGCAGGGTGGCGTTTCCCTTCTATGACTTCCACCAGGAGGAGGGTCACGCGACGGCAACCTGCCCGGAGTTCTTGGAGATGCGGGAAGTCAGAGGAATGGGGAGACAGGATCCGCCGATAAGGATCGTGGAAGTGCAGCAGGGAGGGGAGGAAGATAGATGCGAGGACCGGGTAGACGTGGGAACCCGAGGAGGGATCAGAGTGATCCACGTAGGGGTCGAGATTGAGGCAACTCGCAAGGGGAGCTTTCAGGCCATGTTCCGCAGAGGGGTCGCCTCGACCTCCTTAGCTCCCCCTCCGGAATAAAAAATCATCTTTTCATCCGCGGATATGTCGGACTATGAGGATCCTTTCTGCGACGCCCTGGTGATTCAGACAGCGGTGGAGAGCTTTACGGTCTCCAGGATACTGGTGGACAATGGGAGCTCGGTGAACGTCATCTTCAAGAGAGCCTTCGATGAGATGAAGGTTGAGGGGAAGAGGGTCCTAGCCTCAGATGGACCGTTGTTCGGGTTTTCTGGAGAAAGGAAAGAGGTAGAGGGAGGAGTAGGATTGCATGTAAAGCTGGGGGGCGTGTCACGGAACTGTAGGTTCGTGATAGTGGACGCCCCAAGTAGTTACAACGTCATCTTTGGGCGTCCCCTCATCAGCGCCTTTCGCTGCGTCCCCTCCTCGTTTCATCAATGTCTCAAGTTCAATAACAGAGGGGTGCAGGTCAGGATTAGGGGGGATCCAAAGGTGGCAAGACAATGCTATGTGACGGCAGTTAACACTGTGTCTTGGATGGCGGAGGCAGAAGAGCTAGAAAGGGAGCTAGCAGAGCAAGAGGAGGAGAGTCTGGAGGAGGCGATGGAGGTAAAGGAGAAGCTAGCCGCTGAAGTCGAGCAAGAGGGCCTGGAGGAAGTGATGGATGAAGAGGAAGGTCAAGTGGCGAGAGTTGAGCAGTAGGTCCCGAGGGGTGTAGAGGTTGAGCAGCAGCAGGAGGAGAAGTCGGAGGAGGCAATGGAGGTTGAAGGAGGGGAGGAGTTGGAGTACGAGGAGGAAGCAAGGGTCGGCTGGGAGCAATCGCGGTTGGAGCCGGCCGAGGAAGTGGTGGAGATGGAGGTCTTCACCAGAGCAGGGCAGGTGCAGAGGGTGCGGGTCAGCGGGGGCTTAGGTCCCGAGGATCAGGAGCGGGTGAGAGCTTGCATCTAGAGCAACGTCGACATCTTCGCCTGGACCGCGGAAGGACCATCGCCACCAAGCTGGAGGAGCCCATCCGCGAGGAGGTCAGGAAGCTCCTAGAGGCAGGCTTCATCTCAGAGGTTCAATTTCCAGGCTGGATCTCCAATGTGGTAATGGTTAAGAAAGGGGGTGGGAAGTGACGCATGTGTATTGATTTCTCTTTATTAAATAAATCGTGCCCCAAGGATTGCTACCCTCTGCCTCGAATCGATGCGCTGGTTGACTCAGCCGTCGGTTTTTCTGTTATGAGTTTTCTTGATGCTTTTTCAGGTTATTACCAGATTCGCATGCACCCTCCCCCCCCCCCCCCCCCCCGACGTCAAAGACGACTCCTTCATCACTAGGGAGGGATGCTTCAGCTATAAGATGATGCCCTTTGGGCTGAAAAACGCAGGAGCCACATACCAACGCATGATGGATCGAGTCTTCCAGGGGCAGAGAGGGAGAAACTTGGAAGTCTATGTTGATGACCTGATGGTGAAAAGCAAGTGTGTGAGCTCACACCTGCGGGACCTAGAAGAGACCTTTGCCACCCTCCGGAGGTTCAAGATGAGGCTGAATCCCTTGAAGTGTGTCTTCGGGGCCAGCCACGGGAAGTTCCTTGGACATCTCTTGACTCCGGCAGGGGTGGAGCCTAACCCGAATAAGGTGAAGATCATCCTAGACCTGTAATCACCTCGCAATGCCAAGGAAGTCCAGCGCTTGGCAGGCAAGCTGGCTGGACTAAGCAGGTTCCTTTCTCGGTCTGGAGACAAGTGTTCATCATTCTTCAAGGTGTTGAGGGGTAACCAGAGGTTTGAGTGGACAGCCGAGTGTGAGGAAGCCTTCCAAAGGCTGAAGAGACAGCTCTCCAAGGCTCCCCTACTTCAGAGCCCAAAAGAAGGGGAGGACCTAGCCCTGTATCTCAGGGTGGGAGCGGAAGCCGTGAGCTCTGTTCTAGTCAGGGAAGAGGGGAAGAAGCAGCTACCCATCTACTACGTAAGCCGGATCTTGAGGAAGACGGAGCTCCGTTACCCCATCCTCGAAAAGCTAGCATATGCTCTGATCGTTTTGGCAAGGAAGCTTCGGCCATATTTCCAAGCACACACGATTAGGGTGGTAACCGACCATCCTCTTCGCAAGATCTTTGAAGGGGTGGAGCACTCGGGGAGACTGGTCAAGTGGTCCATTGAGCTGAGCGAGTTCAACATCTCTTTTGTCCCAAGGCTCTCCATTAAGGCGCAAGCAGTGGCGGACTTCCTGGCAAACTATATTGTTGAAGTCAGGGAAGAGGAGCCGTGACAGCAGGGGGCGTGGAAGGTGATGGTTGATGGGGCCTCGGGAAAGCATTCCATGGGGGGAGGAGTGGTGTTGGTAAGCCCCCAGGGGGTAGCTATAGAACAAGCGGTGGCCTATCACTTTCCGGTGACCAATAATCAGGTAGAGTACGAAGCCGTGATAGCTGGTCTTCATTTGGCAAAGGAGCTTGAGATCCAGGATGTGGAGGTCTTCACGGACTCGATGGTGGTTGGCATCGCAGATTCGAGAAGAGTTTAAAGCTTGGGAGCCTACCCTCATAAAGTACTTATCCAAGGTAAGGGCAATCATCGGAGACTTCCGATGATTCTCAATCCAGCACGTCCCCCGAGAGGAGAGTGTAGTTGCCGACCGATTGGCGAAGTTTGGACCTCGGGAAGGAGGGACCCTAACCGAACTGTTCCGACAAGCGATCGAGGAAGGGGAGCTGATGGAGATAGGTCGACGACCCTCGTGGGTGGACCCACTGGTAACCTTCCTTTCAACCGGCGAACTGATAGAAGAGGTAAAGGATGCAAGGAGTTTCAGGCGCAAGACAGCTCACTACCTGATGTTGGAAGGGGGGTTACATCGTAAGATGTCGTCGGGATTCCTAGCCAGGTGTGTAACCGAGGAAGAAATCCCGAAGATACTTGGGGAGGTACACTCAGGCGAGTGCGGCAGTCACTCGGGGGGAAGGACTTTAGAGGCAAGGGTGGTCAGGCAGGGGTACTTGTGGCAGACCCTGAGGAAGGATGCGACAGAATTCGCAAGGAGATGTAAAAAGTGTCAGCTGTACGCCCCCCTCCAGCTCTTGCCCGCTCAGAGACTAAGGAGCATAACGTCACCATGGCCTTTCGTCATTTGGGGAATGGACTTGGTCGGGCCTTTTCCTCCGGCTAGTGGACAGAGGAGGTTCCTCCTGGTCATGATCGATTACTTCTCAAAGTGGCTGGAGGTTAAGGCCTTGGTTAAAGTCACCTCGCAGGTCATAAGGAACTTCGTCTGGGGGGAGATCATATGCAGGCACGGGATGCCTCAAGCGATAGTAATAGACAACGGTCCTCAGTTCACCAGTGAATAGTTCATCAGCTTCTGCGCCCAGCTGGGGGTAGATAGGGGTGCAAGCGGTTCGGTTTGGGTCGGTTTGGACCCAAACCGAAACCGAACCGACGTTTATCGGTTCGGTTCGGTTTTTTGGTCGGTTTGCTCGGTTCGGTTTTTGGTTTTTCAGTTATACTATTTAAAATAATTGTGCTCTTAAATATCTCAAGCAAATTTTTAAAAAAATATGATAATTAAAAATAAATATCATCAAGCTTTATTTACATATGATATATTACAACTAATAGCTCATATTACATAAAAAAATTATGATTGAATATTTTTATTGCGAAATCGAGTAATAAATATAAAAATATATAAATAAAATCTGTTAAACAAAATATTTAATTATTCTTGATGCATAAAATATGCATTACAAAAACTTATTTTGCCTCAAACGATATAAAAATTATTAAGTTGATATAATTTGTGTACATTATTTAGTTAATAAAAATAGTTAAAAGATCATAATCGGTAATATTTTTACATGTATTATTAGTCGGTGCGGTTCGGTTTTTCGGAGAGAAAAACCAAAACGGAACCGAGTCATTCGGTTCAGTGTAAAATCGGTTCGGTTTGGGCGGTTCGGGCGGTTCGGTCGGTTTTCGGTTTTTCATGCACACCCCTAGGGGTAGATCTCAGATTTGCCTCTGTCCACCACCCCCGGAGCAACGGCCAGGTGGAAGCAGCAAACAAAATTATTATAAACCTGCTCAAGAAAAAAGTGGAGAACCTGAGGGGAAATTGGGTGGAACAACTCCCCTCGGTTCTATGGGCCTTGAGAACGACTCCGAACACGGCCACCGGCGAGACCCCCTTCAAGCTCTCTCACGGGTGCGAGGCGGTTCTGCCAGTGGAATTCGAAGTTCGGTCCCCTCGGGTCGCAGCGGTAGGGGAAGGAGATGAGACTTGGAGGTTGGAAAATGAGGAGGGGTTGCACCTCTCGCTGGACATGATGGAAGAAGCGCGGGATGTCGCAACCATCAGGAAAGAAGAGATCAAGCGACGCATGACAAGATACTTCGACAAGCATGTCAGGATCAGGCAGTTCGTCGAAGGGGATCTAGTGTTGAAAAAAATTGATGCGGCGGGAAGGTCAACCCCCGTGGGCAAGCTCAACCCGAATTGGGAAGGGCCTTACATAGTAAAAGAGGTCCTTAGAATGGGAAGTTAGTACCTCCAGGATGTGGAAGGGAGGACCTTGAGCCACACTTGGAGCGGTGACGATCTAAGGCGCTTCTACCCGTGAGGGGGAGGAGGTGATTGTAATTTTGTTTCCAAATGTTATCATGTGTTATCATAATACATCTCATACTTTGATCCGCTGTCAACTCCTTTCATTTTAAAGGTTAGGATAAGAACAGGTCTTAGTTATGAAATCTTCATCAACACCCCGAGCTCGGCTCGGCCCCAGGTAGACCCGCTGCGCAGGCTCTCATCTAGCTGGCAGGTCCGAAGGCTCGCCTGTGGGGGAGAGGTTGGATGCGAAATCTTCATCAACACCCCGAGCTCGGCTCGGCCCCAGGTAGACCAGCTGCGCAGGCTCTCATCTAGCTGGCAGGTCCGAAGGCTCGCCTGTGGGGGAGAGGTTTGGTTGTGAAATCTTCGTCAACACCCCGAGCTCGGCTCGGCCCCAGGTAGACCCGCTGCGCAGGCTCTCATCTAGCTGGCATGTCCGAAGGCTCGCCTGTGGGGGAGAGATTTGGTTGTGAAATCTTCGTCAACACCCCGAGCTCGGCTCGGCCCCAGGTAGACCCGCTACGCAGGCTCTCATCTAGCTGGCAGGTCCGAAGGCTCGGCTGTGGGGGAGAGGTTTGGTTGTGAAATTTTCGTCAACACCCCGAGCTCGGCTCGGCCCCAGGTAGACCCGTTGCGCAGGCTCTCATCTAGCTGGCAGGTCCGAAGGCTCGCCTGTGGGGGAGAGGTTGGATGTGAAATCTTCATCAACACCCCGAGCTCGGCTCGGCCCCAAGTAGACCCGCTGCGCAGGCTCTAATCTAGCTGGCAGGTCCGTAGGCTCGCCTGTGGGGGAGAGGTTTGGTTGTGAAATCTTCGTCAACACCCTGAGCTCGGCTCGGCCTCAGGTAGACCCGCTGCGCAGGCTCTCATCTAACTGACAGATCTGAAGGCTCGCCTGTGGGGGAGAGATTTGGATGTTAAATCTTCATCAACACCCCAAGCTCGGCTCGGCCCTAGGTAGACCCGCTGCGCAAGCTCTCATCTAGCTGGCAGGTCCGAAGGCTCGCCTGTGGGGGAGAGGTTTGGTTGTGAAATCTTCATCAACACCCCGAGCTCGGTTCGGCCCCAGGTAGACCCGCTACGCAGGCTCTCATCTAGCTGGCAGGTCTGAAGGCTCGCCTGTGGGGGAGAGGTTTGGTTGTGAAATCTTCATCAACACCCCGAGCTCGGCTCGACCCCAGGTAGACCCGCTGCGCAGGCTCTCATCTAGCTGGCAGGTCCGAAGGCTCGCCTGTGGGGGAGAGGTTTGGTTGTGAAATCTTCATCAATACCCCGAGCTCGGCTCGACCCCAGGTAAACCCGTTGCGCAGGCTCTCATCTAGCTGGCAGGTCCGAAGGCTCGCTTGTGGGGGAGAGGCTCGGTTATTGGTCCTTGGTTCTTGGTCCTTGGTTCTTTGGTTCTTGGTTCGTGATCTTTGGCTACTTTCATACTACTCCGAGCTCGGCTCGGCCCCAGGTAGACCCACTGCGCAGGCTCTCATCTAGCTGGCAGTTCCGAAGGCTCGCCTGTGAGGGACAGGTTTAGTGTTTAGAAATGGTTCGACACGGATGTTCTAGGCTAGGCAAAAGACACACCCTGAAGACAGACCCAAAAGGGTCTCGGCCAAGAGAGGTCCCAGCCAGGAGAGGTCTCGACCAGGAGATCCTTGCTGGGGGATCTCGCCAAACGAAGTTCCCGGCGGGTCTAGGCAAGGAGACCCGATCGATCGCGCAAGGCAAGGAGGGACGGTCTTCCCTTAGCCTATGAATGACACTCATGGCAAATGGCTCTCGGTAGAACGCGGGAACGATGTGTTTAAGCCTTGAGCTCTCGGCAGATTCTCACCTATCGGCCGCTAAGAGAGACTATCGTAGAGGAGGCCAGGGGCCTCGGCGGAAGATCCCTTGAGCAGCGTTCGTTATCAACAAAAAAAGAGGGGTACAAACACTAACAATTTATATTTGCAAATATGATTACAAATGGTTGCAAAAATCAGAGCGTCTCGCTCATTACAAAAGAAAAAGGAGAAGAAAAGGAAACCCCTCAGGGAGAAGCGCTATACCCGCTCGAGCTCCCGCTCGAGCTCCCGCCCGAGCTCTCCCCAGATGTCTCGCCAACAGTCGTGGGGGATCTCGGGACGTCCGGGGGCGGAGAGTCGGGCGCGCCTGGGGTCTTCGGGATAGGCTCGAAGAGCCAGGGAACGAGCTGGGGAGCGGTCAGGGTCTCGCCACCCTCGTCCAGGCATCCCACATCCCGCAGCGTCTCGATCATCAGTCTGGCCGTCGCCTAGGCGTTGACCTGTAAGAGCTTGTCGATATCATACTCAGAATAACTCCGGCTCTTCAGTCTTTCATCGAGCGGGGGAGGGGGCGGGACCGCAGCTGCCGCCGTATCCGGGCGCTTGACTTGGTCCTTCAGCAGAGCGTTCTCGCACTCCACCCCGGCCAGTCGCGCACGGAGCACCATGATCTGCGGAGAGTCCTGCATAAAAGCATACGATCAGCAGCGAGAACGAGGGTATGGATCTCATAGGGGAGAATGAATGTCAGGAAGGGTCTCGCTTACCTCCTCCACCGGGCGCAGGGACAGCAGGCGTTGGGCATCCTCTAGTTCAGTCTTCAGGGCCGCCGCCCGAGCCACCGCTTCCTCTCTCGCCTTGTACATATCGAGGAAGTTCCTGTCGATGGTGATGCTTCGGCGAGCACACATGTGCGCAAGCTCGAACCCACGCATCAGAGCCCGGGTGGAGTCAAAAGCGAGGAGGCGAGTGGGCAGTTGGTCGTACAGGCCCGCGAACTCCCGGCTGTAGAGGCCATAGCCCAGCGCGAAGGCCTCGCCGGTGACCTCGTCACGCTCCGCCCAGCTTGGGAGCAGCGTCAAGAGGGATATTCGGTTGGCCTCCGGGTCCCATTGTAGCAAGGGGTTCCCTTCCGCGTCAAGGCTCTTCACGCCTAAACCAAAGTTCCTGTGCCCCTTCGGCACAGGCTTGGGCGGGAGCTTGGCAGAGCTCTCGACAGCCGCTGGCTCAGCGCCCGCCTCGTCACCTGCCTCGATCGCGACCGGAAGGTTCTCGGCAAGGGCCCCAGCACTGCTCCTGGTGACGTCCCTTATCTCGTTGACCGCCGCTAAAATCTCGGCGAAGGACCGGCCAGGCGGGAGAGGTCGGGCGGGCGAAGATGCTTTAGACTTCCCCTTCTCGGCAGCGGACGGTTTCGGCCTCTTCATCCGCTGAGACGAAAAGTCACTGGGTTTTCGCTTCTCGGCACCAGACGGCGGAGGCGGAGCTGGCTCGTCCCGGCAAGCGCGGGCCGCAGACTTCGCGAGGGCCAACGGATCTCTCGCAGTCTGGCCCTCGACAGCTTGCGTCTCGGGGAAGGGCTGACGCAAAGGGATCTCCCGCTCTCCTGCAAAGGCAACACGGTAACACTCAGCATTGAGGTAGGATGTGTAAATACCGGACAAAAGAAAGAAAAGACGAGATCTCACCTTCGCCAGGAAGAACGGGGGGAAGAGAGTTGACGTCCCGCCTAAGGGGACGTCAAACTCCTTGGTCCCAAAGAATTCGAGGAGCGCGCCCTCGCGGGACCCCAGGGTTGGCGGCTTGTAGGCGGCATCCTCATACTGGATCGGCGCAAGCGGAACGTTCCCGAAGTCACTAGAGACGAAGACAAACTTCTCGCCCCAATGATGATGCTTGTTGGCGAGACCGGTTGTCTTGAGCAGCTGCCCGGAGAAGAAGACGACTTCTCCCTTCGCGCGGAAGACAAACAGCTTTCGGAAGATCGAAAGGTTGAACTCTATCCTCTCGGATCGCATGTAGCAGATGAACGCTACAAGGATGGCGACCGAATTTGGATTCAGCTGCGCGGGAACAACTCTGTAGTAGCGGAGGGCCAGGCGCATCTCCGGCCAAAGAGGGAGGCGAAAGCCCACCTCGAAGTGTTCGAGGGGGATCGCGAGCTCCCTCTCTCGCGCGGTGTTCACCCTGTCGTTATTGCCTGGGTTTCTCGCGGCGAAGCTGGCAGGAACGTATCGGGAGGTAATAAGCCGATACTCCTCCAAGGTCAGACGGCATGACGGAAATCGGTGCTTCCGGAAAGCTTCCGCGCAATTAGAGCGTCCCTCGTTCTCGCCCGGCATTGTGTCTAAAGTATTCGAAGGAAAAGTCGCAAGAGAGGAGGCGAGAGGGAGAGACCAGCCGAGAAGCAAGGGAAGAGAGTCGAAAGCAAGATGTTCTCGGCAGAGCACGAAAGCAAAAAGAAGAAAGGTGAAGGTTCCGGACCAGGGAAATAAATGTGGTGGGTGTCTATTCATAGGAAGCCGTGATAAATGATGATTTTCCCAGAAAGGGCGGCGGAGGTACAGCTGCCACGCCCTAGGTAAACGGCGTCTCGGTTCCCCACCCGAATTGACAGTGACAGATCGACAACCCTAGTTCGCGCAAACTAGCTGTCAGAATCACATGGCATGACAAACGCAGAAGCAAAGAACGTTCGCGCCTGGCGAGACCTACGATAATAGCAGTGACAATAACAGTTAACTAATGAAAGCAGTTCACAAGATGGCAAGCAGTCCAAGGTTCAGAATAAAATTAAAAAGACAGGGTACATGGCGGGAAGGGAAGGCCAGAGGTGAGAAGGGGCGAGATATCAGGAATCAATAAGGCTCACAACGCCAGCGTCCTCGCTCTCGCTGTCGGGTCCTCGGAGGCGCCAACGGGTTAAAGTAGGAGGAGAGTACGGTGCACCCAAGATTGATCCGGAGAGCTTGGTCTCGTATCCGCGCAAGGCACCTCCCGGGAGAAGATCCCGCAGTAGGGCCGCCCGGCCGGTCCGTCTCGCTTAGGAAGTAATCTCGCTCCAGGGCCTCCAACCTTTGCTCCACCGACCTGCGAAACTCTCTCTCCGCGTAGGCCTGGGCCCGCTCCCGCCGCGCGAGTTTGGAGAGGATGATCGCGACCCTTTTTCCCCGCCTTCTCGCGCTTCCCGCGCCAATCAGGATTCCTTCCATTTTGTCAGAAGAGGGGAAGGGGGAGTTGTCGCCGTCCTCCTCCTCCCGATCTCCGTCATCATCATCATCCTCGTCAGCTCCCGATCGCAGGTCCGGATCTCCTGAGAAGACAATCTGACGGTCAGTGCGAGAACAGGGTAAAAGCAGTAGCGGTGTGTGGCATACCAGCAGCATGGCGAGAGCCGTCGGCCGGTGGAAGGCGGGAAGGCCCGGGCTCTCCCTCGGCGTCCCTCCCGAACAGGAGATGGAGTGGCTTTCCACGGCCCGGACGGAAGATCTCGCGCGCCGTAACCTCCGTCGGGCCCGAAGTCTGGGGAGGGTCGCGCTCCCTCACGGAATGGTCGGCCTCCAGCGTCAAGGATGGGTCGACAGGCGCCTCCCCTGCGGATGTGTGGGGATTGGCTGCTGGATCGTCACGGGGGGCAACCCCTGCGTCAGCTCCCTGTAAGGTAAGACCGGGGCGGGCGGAAGCAGACGCTGCAAGAGTCCCACCCAAGGGTTAGAGTGACCAAAAAACGGGCAAAAGAGGAGGGGCTACCTGGAGGTCCCGAACCGTCGGCAAGAGCCCATTCCGGATCCTGTGGCTGATCCTCAGGTAGGCGAGACGTCGATGGGTTTGGTGGCGCCGGCGGGAGCCCAGCACCACCTTCCGGGACCACCTGCCAAGAAAGGATCAGTGACCAACTCTTAAGTACAGCAGTCTGCTAGTCCGCGAGACATACCCTCTACAGCAGAAGAGGATCGGCCGCATGGCTCGGGGATGGAGTGGGAGAGGCTCGGTGTTCTCGCGAGGGGTCCCAATGGGTCTTCTTCACCTTCTTCTTCTTCTTCTCTTTCGACGGCGGCGGAGGCTCCACAGTGGGTGCCTCTCTCGCCAGCCAAGGAGCCACTAGGGCGCTATTGGCGAGGGCTCGCGCCTGCGGCACACTTATGCGGTCTTGAAGGTCCTGCGAGAGTGGCTTGCCAGCTTGTTTGGGGCGCATCGCGAGGTCGCGCGAAATTCCAGGAGAGCAGCGACGATCAGGGGCAGATTTACGGCCGTCTATCAACGCATATATATAACTACGGCAGGGCCCACCAATAGATTCTCTTTGCAGGAAGTGACACGTACCCAACGAATATTTATGGGTTGGACATGTCTTTTCGAGCGCAGAGCTAGCTCCAAAAGAGCGGGGATTGTGTACAACCCATATTCGCTGGGTAGGACCCGGAGGCATCAAGGGTCGAGGTTGGACCAGCGTCGGGCTAGCTTGGGCCTGAAGACCAGAAGAGCTCTCGCGCCGGAGGAGCTCCCGCCCAGGAGAAGGTGAGATCCCGCCCGTGACCAGAAGAGGGCGAGAAGGCGCTGAGTGGTCTCAACGCCGCACTGAATGAGCTCCACTCACTCAACGTCGCGTCCAGCAGCGACAACGTCAAGATTAGAGGAGCTCCCGCCTGGAAAAGGGCGAGAGCGTTCACCATCAGGCAGCCGGGACCCGCTTCCGGCAGAGTCGGCGAGAAGGATTGCGTCTCGCAGAAGGCGGGGCCGGCTCAGCTTGAGGCTTTCGACACTCCTTTTTAGCTCCCGCCAAATGAAAACGAGAGGGTTCCCGGCATAGAGTTCTCGCCGAGTGGGGCCCAGGGTTCAGGGTAAAATTACTTAATTGCCCTCGGGTGAAATTACCCTTATACCCTCAGGGGCTGCTTTTAGTACTTTACAAACAGTGGGATTTGGCTATTGGCAGACCAGCCATGGGTATTCCAGTAACTTCAGGTCAGCAAAAGACTATAAATAGATCCACAGTGTCTCCTTAGAAAGCAGACTCTCATTTTTCTCTGAATCTCTAGTGCTTTCTGAGGACCTCTCAGCCCAGCTTTTGGCTTTGGAGGGGAAGCTCTCAGAGATCTTTCGGGTGTGAGGTGGGACCTCCCTGCTGAGGCTTTGGGTCAGTACTAGGTCGTTAGCAACCAGTCAAGGGGCGGGGCTTGAGAGAGGTAGGTGCTGGCTGCACCCCTATTTTGAACATTCGTTGAGGTCAATTTTGGCTCCAACAAGATTGAGGTGGAGTGACATGCTCTGGAGTATGAGGTGGAGTTGCATGCACTGGAGATTGGGGTGGAGTAGGTTGGTGTTCAGGAGATTGAAGTGGGGGTGTTGGAGTATGAGCTGGGGATTGGGATGGTTGTTGGAGGGTTGTTGAAGGTGTTTGAACTTGAGGAGGTGTTGGTTGTTGAGATGAAGGTGGAGGGGATGGAATCCTGATGGAGGGGGCATCTTCTGTGGGTGGGGGATCAGCTATTACAGCTCTGGTATCCTCAGAGGCCTTGGAGGTGGAAGAAGCTTTGGATGGCTTTGAGATAGTACTCTCCCACCTTCCAAATAAGTCACATGTAAGCCTTTTTGATGCATTGATGAATATGGTCTGCGAGACCAGGGATTCAGTAGCCTTTTCTTGAAGGAAGATTCCTAAAATCTTTCCAAAGCACACCTCTTTCTTACTGTTTTTCTTCTTTATCAAATCAAACAATATCTTAGCCCAGTTCACTGGCTTCCTGTTAACAACTGCACATATCACTAGAAATTGTTGCCTAGTGATATAATCATAGGCAGTATGTTTTCCAAGCAGTACTTTACCAACAACATCAGCTAAAAACTTTTATTCAGAGGACAAGTTTTTCTTCAGAAGTTTGTTAGGATTTTCTCCAGTATGACCCATTTTAATCAGCATTTCATCAAATTCAGTGCTATCTATTTCATAATCTTCTTCTTCATTCACTAATCCAAATATTTCAGATAAAACGGCGGGGGTGAGAGAAACTTGGTTACCCGATATCGATCCTGTCATTGTGTCGGCATCTGGAGTAGAGGAGGTGAACACCATTCACGGATTTCTGTGGCAGCAATCTTTATCCTTATTGTCATAAAGTTCTTCAACTGTTGTTCTTCGAATAATTTCAGGATGTCTAAGAAAATTTGATCTGAGTGCCGGAACAACTCAAAGTCTATGTCAAATCCTATGTCAAACTTCATCGCTGCAAGGGTGCTCGCCGGAATCGCCATGATCGCCTGCAAAAGGAAAATAGAGAGATCAAGTGCAAAGGGAACAGAAAGCGCGAGATGGAGCCCGAAGAAAACTTAGATATACGGTTTTTCAGAATACGAAGCGACAAATTCCGTGTTGCGAAACAAAGAAAATTCATCGATCTGGGTTCGACGAAATTTTTATTGTCAAAAGAGTTCGTCGATCTCAGTATGAAGAAGAGAAAATATTTCGTCGTTCTCAAGTCGACGAAAATTTTTCTGAAGTAATATCGTCAATCTCCGGTCGACGAATAGAACTTCACACACAGAGAGTTCGTCGATCTCTGGTCGACGAATTGTCTCAAGAACTTTTCTCAGTTTGTCGATCTCTGTTCGATGAATTGTGTCAAATTCTTCGACCTCAGACAGAAAGTTAAATTAATCCATCTTCATTCATCATACCTAGCCGATTCATAAAGAACAAATGGTTTTTCTCATCCAAGGGTTTGGTGAAGATATTTGCTCTTTGTAAATCAGTAGAGATAAAGGTGAGATTAATTTTCTTTTTGTCAACACACTCTCTAATGAAATGATGCATTACATCTATATGTTTAGTCCTATAATGATGCACTGGATTCTGTGCAATAGAAATTGCTTTGGTATTATCACACAGTAGAGTTGAATTATTTAAGTTGACACCATAGTCTAGGAGTTGGTTTTGAATCAACAGCATCTGTGAACAATAACTGTCAGCTGTTATATACTCAGCTTCTGCTGTTGAGGTTGAAACAGATGTTTGCTTCTTGCAAAACCAGGACACTAGTATATCACCAAGGAACTGACAAGTCCTTGATGTGCTCTTTTTGTCCACTCTACATCCAACAAAGTCAACATCAGAGTATCCAGTTAACTCAAATTCTAACTCTGTTGGATACCAGAGTCCTAAATTAGGGCAACTATTTATATATCTTAAAATTCTTTTTAAGAAAATAATGTGAGATTATTTAGGGTTCACTTGAACCTAGCATAAAGACAAGTAACAAGCATAATATCTGGTCTACTTGCTGTAAGATATAATAAGGATCCAACAATGACCTTATATAATTTCTGATCTACAGGTTTCCCATGTTCATCAGAATCAATCACAGCATTTGTAGCCATAGTGTCTTCTTTGCCGAACCATCAGCCATCTCAAACTTTTTATCAGTTCCTTAGCATATTTGGATTGGGATATGAAGATGTCATCAGAAGACTGCTTCACTTGGAGACCAAGAAAGTAGAAGAGTTCACTCATGCTACTCATTTCAAACTTGGAATGCATAAGGTTGGAGAATCTCTTGCATAGTTTGGAATCAGTAGAACCAAATATAATGTCATCTACATATATTTGTATTAACAAGATTTTATCATGATGATGCTTGAAAAATAAAGACCTATCTACTATGTCTTTAGAAAAATTATGCTCTAAAAGAAAGCTGATTAAGGTTTCATACCAAGCTCTTGGAGCTTGCTTTAGACCATAGAGAGCTTTATGCAATTTGAAGACATAAGAGGGATGAGTTGAAGAGATAAAACCTGGTGGTTGTTCCACATAAAACTCTTCTTTAAGTTCGTCATTTAGGAATGCACTCTTTACATCCATTTGATAAACTGTGAACCTTTTGTAGGCAGCATAGGCTAAGAATATCCTGATTGCTTCAAGTCTTGCAACAGGTGCAAATGTTTGGTCATAGTCCATGTCTTTCTCTTGTCTGTATCCTTGAGCAACTAGTCTGGCTTTGTTCCTTATGATAAGACCTTGAGCATCTAGCTTGTTTCTAAATACCCATTTTGTTCCAATGATTGGGTAGTCTATGGGTCTTGGAATTAAATCCCAAACTCTACATCTCTCATACTGGTTGAGCTCTTCTTGCATTGCAATGAACCAGTGTAGATTCTGCTCAGCATCTTTAATGGATTGGGGCTCAATTTGAGAAATGAAGCAGGCATGCATCATGTCCTGGTGGAGTTGATGTCTTGTCTGCACACCCATTGATATGTCTCCAATCACTTGGGATACAGGGTGATCTCTAAGTGTGACTAATTCAGTAGGAGGAGCTGGTTGAGCAACAGCTTGAGGAGTTAATCCCTCTGGTGGAATTATAGATGTTGTTGGCTCTACACTGATCTCAATGTCATCATCTTCACTTTCTTCAGCCACTTGTGGAGAGGGATGTGTGACAGCCTCATTGTTGAGGGTCAACTCATCCAATTTCTTACACAGATTTGGTTCCTGCAAATTCTCACTGGTAGAAGTTATCTTCTCCTTGTAAAACATGTTAGTCTCATCAAATGAAATATGAATAGACTCTTCAATTTTCATGGTTGATTTATTATATACCCTAAAAGTCTTGCTTACTTGGGAATATCCAATAAAAATTCCAACTTCAGCCTTGCCTTTAAACTTTCTAATATATTTCTTGTTGTTGTTATGAATGTAACAAACATAACCAAAGATTCTAAAATAGTCTACTTTAGGTTTCTTTCCTTTGAGTAGTTCATAGGGGGTCTTGCCCTTGAGCTTGTGTATCAAACTTCTGTTCAGGACATAGTTTGATGTGCTCACAGCCTCTGCCCAAAAGGATAGGGGCAAGTGAGTATCTGCAAGTAATGTGCATGCAGCTTCAATAAGTGATTTGTTTTTCCTTTCAGCTACCTTATTTTGTTGAGGAGTTCTAGGAGTAGAGAAACAATGTCTGATACCTTCTTTCTCACAGAATTCTTGCATGGGAAGAGACTCAAAATCAGTACCATGATCACTTCTGATCAATGCAACTGGAGTACAATACTCAATCCTTATGCTCTTAAGAAAATCTGTAAGAACCTTGAAGTTATCTGACTTATTTTTCAAGAAAAACACCCAAGTGAATCTTGAGAAGTCATCAACAATTACTAAGGTATAAGACTTCCCTCCTAGGCTCTGTACAACAATGGGTCCAAAGAGATCCATGTGTAGCAAGTACAGTATCCTAGGTGAATCACTCTTATTAAATGACTTAAAGCTATTTTTAGTTTGTTTGCCTAACTGACAAGCCCTGCAGAGGCTTTCCTTCTTGTAGGGACATGAAGACAATCATCTAACAAGGTTGTCCCTAGAGAGTTTAGCAATATTTTTCAAGTTTACATGTCCTAGCCTCCTATGCCAAAGTTCATTATTGTTGCTAGTTTGGTTAAACAGGCAAATCTCAGTTTTAGCAAACCTAAAGTTAACTACATAAATATTTTCTACTCTAGTGCCAGTTAAAACTACTTGGTCATCTACAGAAGTAATAATACATGAAGTTTTGTTAAATGATACCTGAAACCTTTCATCACATAACTGACTTATGGATATAAGGTTGTGCTTCAGTCCACTTACATAAGCAACCTTCCTGAAGGTGACTGCTCCAATCTTGACCTTTCCATATCCTTCTGTCTGGCCACAATTAGAATCACCAAATATACTTTGGGTCCTAACTTTGACTTATAGTTGATTAGGTTGTCCTTGTTTCCAGTCATATGCTTTGAACAACCACTATCCAGATACCACTGTTGCTCTGTGGTGAGATAGTCTTTCACATGCAATGAAACAGATTAGTTATTCTTGACCCAAGTTACTTTGGGTCCTTGTTGATTTACATAACTAAAGCAGGAAATATATGAGTATTCAGACTGATTTTTGTAACCTAAGGGATGATATCTTCTAGGTGAAATTATCCATTGGTTAAAAGGGATTAACATATTGTTTTGGTTGATTGAAAGATCTGTTTGAATTAAAGTTTTTGTTAAATTAAACTGGGTTCGACGAATTTTGGTAAGTTCGTCGACCTGAGTTCGACGAATGGGGGTGAGTTCGTCGAACTCCACTCAGAGAATGAAAGGATCCATTTTCTGGGCCCCAATATCGACGATCTCGGGTCGACGAACCATATTGGTTTCGTCGATCACAGTTCAGAGAATAATTATAGTAAAAGTTTGCGTTCTGAGTTCGTCGACTTGAGTTCGACGAACTACACACATTTCGTCGATCTGAGTTCGACGAAATCTGCTGAACATTGTTCTGGTTAAGATTTTTCTTACTCTTTCTCCTTTTCTTATTCTTTTGTTTAAGTTCTGTTTGAATAACATTATTGTCTTCTATCTTCTCTTTACCTTTTTCAGAAAAAAATTTTATAGGAGTTGTTAAGATATTTTTCTGAATCAGTGGGGGTTGTCTTGATGAAGCACCTAAGCCCAGCTTGTCATTGAGCCTGACATTCACTGTGCTTGTGATGTCCATCAGCTTGATACTTCTCCCATTCAGGGATTCTTCAAGTTGTCTAGTCTCGGATAATTTAGTTTTTAGTTTGATAATTTGTTCATTAGCTAGAGTGCTTTCATCATTTAACTTGATATTTTCTGAAAGTAAGTTTTCTTGTTCATTTAATTTTTCCCTAAGTTGTTTAATCTCCTTTTCAGAATTAATCAGATCAATGCACAAGGATTTGAATTCAGTTCTAAAATTATCAGAATTAAAATCAAAGGAAGATAATATCTGATCCTCTTCAGATAAGGTTCTTCATTGTATGATTGGTCAGCTTCAGATTGGGTGCTTGATGCATCAATGACCATCAAGCAAATCTCCTTGGCCTTTGCTTCTTCTTCATCTTCACTGGAGCTAGAGGATGAAGATTAATCTTCAGTTTCACTCCAGGTTTCAGCCACAAACCCTTTCTCATTCCTTTTATGCTTGCTGGAGTAGGGCTTGCTATAGTGGTGCTTCCCGAGTTCCTTTTCTTTTCTTTTCTCCTTCTTTTGATTCTCTGGACACTCTGATATAAAGTGTCTTGGCTTCCAAGCAAACAACTTCTTTAGTTGGGGTCTTGTCATACCTTGGCTTGCCATCTTGCCTAGATGACTTCCTTCTGAAATCTCTCTTGCCCATCTTGTAAAATCTCTTGGTTAAGAGACTCAGAAATTCTTCACTGGCTGTTGGGAATTCTGATTCTTCAGTTGCTTTGAATGCAATGCTTTGCTCCTTTCTGCCTGATGAAGGAGTCTTCTGCTCTTCAGCTTCTCTAGACTTTATGAGCTGCTCATAGGACTTGAGCTTTCCAAGTAGAGATTCTGTAGAAATCTCATTTAGACTTCTGGCTTCCTTGATTGGCCAGATTCTGGAATCTCATGAGCTGGGAAAGCACATGAGGATTTTGTCATTTACTTCTATGAGGGTGATGTCTTTGTCCAACGTTTTTAGCTCATTGATGATTGAGCTCAGTCTGTTGTGCATGTCACTAACAGACTCTGATTCATCCTTTTTGAAGTTTTCATATTATAAGATGAGATTGGATCTCCTATCCTTTCCCTCATCTGCTGAACCAGCAACCATCTGGTTAAGAAAATCTCATATTGTCTCGGTTGATGTGCATTCTGCCACCTTCTGGAAAATGTCATCAGACATTGTCTGAGCCAGAAAGTTCATGATTTTTGCATCAGCTATTTTAGCATTTTTCTGAGCATCTGTCCACTCAGGTGGTGGAACAACATGAGTATTGGAAGTTGAGGTAGATGCAGTCTCTGAAACTGGTGGTCCTGTCAAAATAGAATTAAAAATGTCTTCATCAATAGAATTCATATACAATTTGATTCTTGCCTTCCAGATGACAAACTTATTTAAGTTGCAAACTGGAGGTCTGGTGTTTGCATAGTCTTTGTTTCGTGCCATGATGTAAAAACAGAAAAACTAGGAAAAGGAAATCTGATCTAACAAGGATCTTGGTTCAAGTGTTAACTTGTACAACCAAAGAAACAACCCTTTGATACTAATTGAAAGAAAGGGGTTAGATCTGATTTACTCTAAAGGGGGGAGGGTGAATAGAGTAATTAAAATTTTGGTTGTTTTTCAGATTTATATCATAGTAAAAATAGGTGATACCAATAATAATAGAAAGAAATAAAATAGGTTAAACTAAGTTATCACAGTTACAGCAAGAACAGAAAGAAAATGAACACACACAGACAACACAAGAAATTTTATAGTGGTTCCCCAACTGGGTACATCCACTCTTCTACCACCCTGGTAAGAATCCACTATCAGGTTTTTGATCAGGTGACTGTCACCACAAGATTTATTTCCAGGGAGATCTCACGACCCCTTAGACTTTTGATCAGGTGCCCAAAAACCAAGAATAAACTTTTGAAGGGAGTTAATAAACCCTTTGTACAAGAGGTGAGAGAAGGGTGATGAGGTCTTCTCTTTTCTCTAAACAACAGAGAAGACAAGTGGATATGTTGTTGTCAAGACTCCTGAGATCTTGAGATGGTTCAGAAAGTTGGAGTCTTGCTCAGTGTGTAGGTCTTCAGCCTTGTCTGAATGAATCCTGGAACTTTCTGACTGATTCAAGATGTTGTCCTTGAATATTCCTGGAGGAGAAGGTTGAAGAAGACTCTTGATAGTGATGGATATTCTTCTTCAGTCTTTAGAATGGACAAGGGAGAAAACATAATATTTTCTACACTGGAAGAGAGTTCTGAATGTTCAGTATTGTCTCTCTGTATTCTTGTGTGTTGTATGCCTTGAGTGCTCTATGTTCACTTGTCTCTTTTCTGTATCTATCTCTTCTATACTGTGTTTCTTGTCGAATGAAAAAGAGAAAATCTCTTTTATATTCTGTAGTCAATTATTCTTCTTTGAAATTTGAATTCTTGTATTAAATGCTGAAAGATCTAGAGAATGAAACAGCTGGAATATCTGTCTTAAATGAGTTTCCCCAAATGTCCCTAATAAAATAAGCAAGTAATTAACCTGATGAAGACCGTAATTAATGCTGCCAATAACAGCTATATTCAGGGGAATATGAGCATTAATTACTCAGGAATATTACTGCTAAATAATATAGAAAGTAAGAGACAGAAGTCAGGAAAAACTCTAAGTTAGGCTCTGGACAGAATTCATCGAACTCTGAACGGAATTCGTCGACCGCAGTTCCAAGTTCGTCGAGCTGATAATTCCTGTTCGTCGACCTGAGCTCAGCGAACTGCATTCTGGAAAGAACTTGCCAATTCTGTACTCTAAGTTCGTCGAGCTGAGAATCTGTCTGAAAGAGAAAATCGTCGACCTGAGCTCGAATATCGTCGAGCTCAACTCAGAGAAATAATTCTGAGTTCGTCGATCTGAGATCGACGATCGTCGAGCTGAGTTCGAAGAATTTCGAACTAATCATTTCAAACTCTGAATCCTGCTAAGTCTTGAGTCTTCTGAGGTCCACTGTTGGCTGGTCCATGAAGGTAGAACCTAATGACTAGCCTAAACTCTAGGACTCAAAGACTTGACCCTGACTATACAATGTGGGTCAGACTCAACCTAATTTTGTGAACCTAGCCCAAATCCAACTAGGGATCCAACACTACTTGTCCTTATACTTCTCAACAAAATGACGTTGCTGAACGCAAGAATCGTTATCTCCTGGATGTTGCTCGTAGCCTTCGCTTACAAATGAATGTTCCACAATCATATTGGGGTCATGCCATTCTCCTCTCATGTTATCTCATAAACCGCATTCCCTCGTCGGTTCTTCAAGACAAGACCTCATTCTCCGTCCTGTATCCAGGAGTCATCCCATTTCCTTTACCTCTGCGTGTTTTTGGTTGCACGGTGTTCGTCCATATACCTTCTCATGGACATGACAAACTTTCTCTTCGCTCTGTTAAGTGCATCTTTCTTGGTTATTGTCCATCTCAGAAAAGGTATCGATGCTTTGATTCTCGTCTCCGCAAATAGTATGTTTCTACTGATGTCACATTCTTTGAAGATACGTCGTACTTTCCTCCCGCTTCTTCTCTCTTATCATCTGATGCGTCATCTTCTATACCTATTGTCTTAGTACCTTTGTCTGAGCCATCTTTTATACCTATTGTCTCGGCACCTTTTCACAAGCCACTTCTTCCCACACATACTCTGGTTACACCGTCTCTCGATACTGTTTCTTTCCTTTTTGAGCAATCTTTGCCAGTTCCCGGGCCAACAGTCGCTTCAACGAAAGGATTTGATGCTACAGCGAAGACCGATCTTGATCTGCCAGTTGCTCTTCGGAAAGGAGTCCGGACATGCACTCAACATCCTATTCATAATGTTGTTTCATATGCTCGTCTGTCCACTTCCTCTAAGAGCTTTGCTCTCGCTCTCTCCGCAAATGTCCTACTAGCTAGCTATCAAGAGGCTCTTGTTGTTCCTCATTGGAAAGTCGTCATGGATGAAAAAAATGAAAACTTTGACAGAGCGGGGTACTTGGACTCTTGTCCCTACCCATCCAATTGCTGATGTGGTTGGCTGTCGCTGAGTCTTTATAATCAAATTCTTCCTGATAGTACAATTGATCGTTACAAGGTTTGGCTTGTCGCCAAGGATTTTACTCGGACCTATGGTGTGGATTTTTTTGACATTTTTTCTCCTGTTATTCGGATTACTACAATCCGCGTCCTTCTTCTTGTGGCTATTAATAGAGACTGAGACATATCTCAGTTGGATGTCAAGAATGTCTTTCTTTATGGTGATTTATAGGAGAATGTATATACGAAGTAACCTCCTGGATATGTTGCTTAAGGGGGGCTCACTTTAAGTTAAGTAAGACAATCTATAGCCTTAAGCAAAGTCCGAGAGCCTGGTTTGAGAAGTTCAGTGAGGTTAATTTTGTTGTTGGTTTTATTCGAAGCGCTGCAGATCTCTCTTTGATCATTCGCAAGACCTCGGCTGGCTTAGTTGCACTTACATTCTATGTCGATGACATTCTTCTTACAAGGGATGATAAGAAGAGCATTGACCTGACAAAGAAGCATCTTTTTAAGCATTTTGTTACAAAAGATATAAGATCTCCTAAGTACTTTTTGGAAATTGAGATCTTCCGAAAGTCCAATTCTACAGTTCTTTCAAAGCAGAAGTATGTCTTGGATCTTTTGAAAGAGACAGGTCTTCTTGGGGCTAAACTTCCTCGGTGTACAATGACTGTTGGTGATGACAAGTGCTGGAGTGAGGATTCACCTCTCCTTGAAGATGTTACCAGATATAGACAGCTTGTTGGAAAACTCATTTATCTAAGAGTTATAAGATCAGATATCTGTTATGTTGTAGGAAGGGTGAGCCAGTTTATGCAAGCTCCTGAGGAGTGTTACCTTCAATCAACTCTAAAAATCTTGGAGAATGTGAAAGGAGCTCCAGGAAAAAGGCTTCTATTTCGAAAGAATGGTCATTTGAGGATTGAGGCTTATTCTGATGCTAGCTATGTAGATGATAAGAAAGATAGAAATTCCACGTCTGATATTTATACCTTTGTTGGAGGGAATCTGATCAGTTGGAAGAGAAAAAAACAAGCTGTAGTTTTTAGGTCAACTGTCAAAGACGAATACAGAAGCATGATCATAACTACCTATGAGCTGAAGTGGTTGCGGACACTTATGCTTGATTTGAGAGAAATTTATGATCATCCTCTACTGATGCTTTGTGATAACAAGCCAACTATATATATTTCGAAGAATCCAGTTTTTCATGAAAGGACGAAGCATATTGAAGTAGACTGTCATTTCATCAGAGAAGAGGTGTTAAAGAATCAGATCCGCACTTCGTTTGTCACCTCTGATAAAAGGCTTACTGATGTCTTTACAAAACCAGTGTATTCCTTTTCAGATGTCTGTAACAAGCTAGACATGATTGATATATATGCTCTAGCTTGATGGGGAGTGTCAAAACATAAGCAGTCTTGGTGGTCTGGCGGATGGATTGACAGTCAGCCTTGTAGTTAGCTCTTAGCGGTCTGGCAGATAAATTGGCGGTTAGCTCCTGGCGGTCAGCGATTAGCGATTAGATCTTGATGGTCTACCAAACAGGCCTGGCGGACAGGCCTGGCACACAGTTCTGACGGACAAATAGTGTGTAGCAGCGGTCTGTCCTTTACTGCTTGGCAAGTGTTGGAACCAGTTGTTAGGCGGTTTGGCGGACAGTCTTGGCGGACAGTCTTGGTGGACAGTCTTGGCGGATAGGCGTGGCGGACAGACTGTTGTAACGGTCGGCCTGTGGCGACCTAGCGATTAACCTTAGCTCCCTGACAGTATTGTTGTCTGAGTCAAAGCGATCTGGTCCCGGATTGTCATGGCGAACAGGCAATCTGTTGTTGCGGTCTGTGCTTGGAGTTTTATCTGCAGATGAGATCAGGCGGTTAGGAGGCTGAAGGTTTTGTGGTCTTGGCGATTAGAATTGTCTAACCGAACAATTCATTATTTCTTGTTTTTAGTCTCACATCGTCTGTTGTATATTTTTTTCTTTTCTCCCTATAAATAGAGGGTCATACTTATGTAACTTATGCTTTTTGGAGCAATAAAATTTTCTTTATTTATCCGTTGTTTTTAGCCGCTTCTTAGCTGCTTTAGTCGTTGTTAGCCGCTTTTTAACTGGCAGCAAAGAATAGGAACAAGCGACGAGAACAAGAGCAGTGGAATATAAATGATGAGAATGAAGGGAGGGGCTACATCCTCATATTAGACCAAAAAACTCATTTTTTGTGTGGTTTGCTGTGAGAACAAGAGGTTTACCAAGTTGTTTTTTTGGCCGTAGTATTTCTCTAAATTAAAATAAAGCAAAAACACTCAAACAAACGGAGCCTTAATGTTATCTTTTGGCAAAATGTATCTCGAAAATATAAGCTTTTGGTAGAATGCACCTTGAAAGTTTAAATATAGCACAATGCATTTATGCACCACTCCCCCCAAAAAAAGAGTGGTGTTATGTGCAAACCTATAATGGCTAGGTGCAAACCATCCAAAAAAACTAAATAATAAATCTGATTAAAATAATCAAAACACTCTTATGGCTAGGTGCAAACCAAAGTATGAACAAGGATATATCGGGAAGATGACCTACCAGGGAAGAAGTTGGATGTTGCCTTAACCACTTAGTCGAAGCTGAACAGTCTGATGTCTGACGAGAATTTTTGAATCCGAGACAAAATCGCTTCAGATTTCTCATCTAGATCCGCCTTGGCCTGCTTCTAATCGGGATGAACAAGGAATGATGTGAAATACCGTCTTGTAAGCTGCGATGCCCATTGAACAAGCTTTACCTGCGGGCTATTCTTTATGGGGTTTAGAACAGCACTCCGAAGAAGAAGCCAACTAGCCCTTCTATCAGGGAATTCAGGAGTCAGGATTGAGGCACATCCATCAGAGCTCTCATTCGTGCTCTTTTTCGATTTTACTGGAAGTACAGTCCACGAAATCTTCTTCTGAGATTCAGAAGAGCTGTGATCCATACAGCGCTCGGGGAGGATGAATTAAGGAATGTACAATTTTCTTTTGTAATATACCCAGTGGTGATCCAAAATGTGGCTCTGTGTCCTAAAGCCATTTCAGCATGCAAAAAGCTCTATGGTTGATGATTATTTCTAAATTACTTGATAGCAAAACAGTAAGGTTTCAAACGAGAAAGATCATTGTGATCGATGTACTACGGGATTGCTTTGTAGTGTGCAAAACGAAATGCCTTCATGTGTTTTCTAGTATCTTACAGGTTTGATCAATATACTGGTTTGACATGATTTCAAAGATGAAAAAGTTTTTTTTTTTTAAATCATTTGGTTTGAACTTATCAAGTTGCTTTGCATGTAAAATTTTACGGTTTGCAAATAAAAAATGATTTGAGCTAAAATTGATTTGCACTTAAAATTACTCAAAAAAAATAAGAAATAAAAGTTTAAACGGAGCCTTAAATGTGCACACTAAGCTGAAGAAATAAAAGTTAAGAAGTTATAACAGCCTTCGGTGCACATTGCAAAAAAAAAAAAGATTTTGGATGGTACATTGTGATATATTTAAATTTTGAGGGTGCATTTTGTCAAAAGCTGATATTTTGGAGGTCATTCTGTCAAAAAGCCCTAAATGTTCTATGGAAGAAGGTGACTTCACAGATTGCAGCTGAATAGAGCTCTTGTGCCACAAAACCAACCGAATGAGGTAGGTTTTGGGAATTGCCTATTTTTAAAAGAGCCAAAACCAAAAAGGAGGAAACAAACACATAATATCTGAATCCACATAAAACATGGCTTGAACGGAATCAATGACTCCCTCACTAAAAATGGGGCGAAATATCTTAATCAAGAAGAGAACCAAATCATCGGCCACACTAATGGCGGATTAACCTATCATTAACACGCGCAAAAGGAGGAGCTGGAACTAGAAGGGAAGAAGCCATACTTGGGCCATTGCCTGACGCCGAGCTCTGAGAGCTTAGATTCCAGCGGATTCCTCTCAACTTTAATCCCCAGCTTCTCCGTAACCATGGCCTCCGCCCTGATTTTTAACGTCAAGCGCAGAGACGGCGAACCCCTTCTCGCCTTTTGGTTCGCCGGTTGAGAAGGCGAATAAGAACCCCGGCCGACGAGAGCTGACGCGGTGTTCCCGGAGCGGGTACTTATCATCAAAGGATTCGCCATTGGAGGGGGGCGGGGGGCGGACAGAACCTTCGAGAAGAAATTTCCGGTAACTGAAAATCTCAAAATTTCTTTTCGAACACATTCTCAAACATGTTATACAAAAATTCATTCATTTTGATTTCTTCTATTAAGTCTTTTCTCACTTGCAACCAATTATCGCCCATTTCGAATGCTAAACTGACCATCCTGTAATCGCAATGTCCATCTCCAACCACATTTACAACATCAATGATATGAGTAAAAATATAAACAGATATTTCTTTCCGAACACTTTCAAGATATTTGTTGTGGTTCCTTCTTGGAATCATCTTCTTAGCTTTCTTTTTGGGGTATTGTTCCCCTTTTAGCACATGCTCGAACAATGATAGCTCCTTTTTTGTAGGTTTGTAGTCATCTTTAAACTTTTTATAACTATCACGTGGTCTCCCTTTCAACTTAATTGGCAAAATTGGTTCTAGTGTTTGAGTCGCGCTCGGTTCCAATATTTCTCTAAGCTTCTTCTTCATTTCGTTTCTTTGTGAATCACTTACGTTGTTGTATTTTTTTAGCAAGCCATCTAGCTCAACTTGTATGATCCCAACTGAGTCGATCTCCTCCTCTTTCATATTTGTTTCCCCAACTAACGTTTCTTGCAAAATGAGTTGTCGCCAGTGCTTATGAACCATCCATAATGGGTACCCGGAAGATTGATGTACATATTGAATTAATTCATAAGCACAAGGTAAACCCATTGTGAACCTCATTTTGTGCAAGCATTTTGACGAGTCTATGAAATTACCATCTTAACCAAGTCCTCCTCTTTCTTTATTATGTCCAAAACTGCAACCGAAACATGCCCAAGTAGATTAGTATATAATGAACCTCTAAAACCTTTGTTCACTTGTATGGAACTCTGCCCAAATGATCGTTTTATATCTGTGTGCTGCAATGTTAACATCTGATGAAATGTTTTCCATATAGTAGACAAATTGCAAATAGAAACTTCCAAGAATTGCCAAAATGCATTAACTGATCAATCCATGCATATATAAAGTACTCCTTATAGGGTTCTATCCAAGTCGTTACCACATATTGAAGAACATTGGAATATTTTTCGGAATACTTTATTAACATAGAGTTTAATCGATCATTGTAATCATGTATTGTAGGTGAGTAAACCAAAAGTTGCCATTTAGCCATAAAAGCCCCAAATTCCTTACCTTTGTGAAAAATTTTTTGCAGTGGGCAAGGACGTTTCTGTTGATATGAACTTGACATAAAATGATTTTTGCTTGAGGAAATACTAATTTTATGGCATTCATCAATGCGATATCTCTATCCACAATCAAGACATTAGGCAACGATGTAGTTAACATGCTCTTAAAATAATTCAATGCCAAAATATAGCTGCCTTCCGTTTCATTTGAGATAAAAGCAAATGCAGCATAAAAAGTCATATTTGTGGATGTGATCCCAACAATGGAAAGCAATGACAATCTGTAACGATTAGTTTTATACGTGCAGACTATGACAAAAATATCAGGAAATATATTGCATAATCGAACAGGTGTTGGATGAGCAAAAAATAAGGCCTCCAAGTTTGCAGTAATAGGGTTCACAATATTGTAACTGTTGTACTCTGCATCGTTAATGGACTGATAAAGAAACTGAATTGGACTCTTTCCTTCCAACTCTTCCTTAAATAACCTAACTTTCTCATTATAAATTGTTCTCATTATTGAGACATTGGAAGAGTTTCTTTTCTTTAATGTCGCTAATATTTTTCTTGGCTTTACAGCAGATGCATACATTTCTACAAAGATTTTCTTTTCATCATCATCTAGTCTACCAGCATAACTGTGTGCCTCAAGGTGAACAAAGCTATGATTGTGCATTCCACATTTGACTTCTACTTTCCACTCATCCACACTTGAATCCTTTTGTCAGAGTAAAGCAAATGGACATCCACACCTTTTAGAGCTAGTTTTTCTTAAATTTATCTTGATGTAACCCTTTCTCTGTTGATTATCCCTAGGGAGACCACCTCTATCACATCCTAGGAATACCCTTGGCCTTGGTCTACCATCAATTTTATCCGCTCTCTGAATAGTAACAACGAATCCCATTCCGGTGGCAATATTCCGAACCCACTGAACTAATTTATCTTTAGTAGGAAAATGAGTATCAGTAACAAAATGCATTCCTACATCTACTTCCATCCTACAAAAAATTAAAACGAAATGAAAATACATAACCAATCAATACCCAAAATCATTGCATTTAAAACAAAATTTTAAAGTATCAAATACCTAGCTTAATGTGTGAAGAACTTCTTAAAATGCACTTGATTATGCACCAGAATAAAAAGCTCAATCCGAACACCTACAAATACAAGGGAATGCATATATTTAAACACTAAACAAGTAAATAGGATTTTAGAAGTCTATAGTTATGATCCATGATCAATTGTGATCATTTTGAAGTCATTGCACAACAAAAAATTGCAAAGCAAGGATATAAGGGTAACTTAAATTGCAAAACACATCTCCTTATTAACATTAATCGTGGGCTTGCCTATTAATCATATGTCTTGATTCAGAATTTGACACATTGCATAAGTAGTATTGTGTAATAGCATTTTGCTGTGCAATTTGTAAAATCAGAATTAAATCAGGAAACCATGGATCAATAGATGGTGTTGCTCTCATAGCTCACTTATCACGAATTGTGTACCTTCTGTAATTTATTCTCATCTATAATTTCTAACATTGCAATAAAAGGTGCCAAGCCGGTAAACATGGCTCCAAATTCAACAATGGAGACTTCTACTGCAATTTCAGGAACTGTCTGAGAAGGTATTTCAAACAAAGTATTTTATATCCCGCTAAATTTCTGCAGTGCACTTTCCAGATAAACAAACTCAATGCAATTTGTATCCCAATCCTATCATCCAGATTGTTATATCCAAAACACTTGTGCAAATATTCAGGAAATGTAAAAAATTGATCCTTAAAAATGAACTTTTCAGGAAATCTGAAGAAGAAGATCTGGAAAAGGCTACCTGCAGGAGATGGAGATCTGGAGCAGGAAACTTGGAGGAGAGGGAGATCTGGAGAAGAGGGCGGCGAAATCGTTGTAGATGAAAGAACATCCGACGGAAAGGGCGACCGGGAGAAATGCGGAAGCAGTGGCGCGACGGGGCCAAGCGGGAGTCGTCGTCGGGTAAGGACGGGGCCGAGCGGGCGTCGCCGATCTCGAAGGACCGACGGAGAACTCGCCGAAGCAGGGGTGAGGACAAGCAATCGGCCGGAGCGGCAGCCAAATTCGTGAAATAAGGAGGAGAGACCGTCGGGTTGGAGTGCGGCTAAAGCGTTGTGAGGTTTGGAGATTTAGGGTTTTAAGCTTTTTAATGTGATTTTTGGGTGTGGTAATAGCCATTTATGGTGTGCTTTAAACATTGCCCTGGCTATTAGTATTTTTGTCAGTATTGTTTTTTAAAATAGGCTATTTGCAAACATGAAAGCTATTCATACTAAAAAAAATCAGAAAAATAGAGGAGCAGATCACCACCGCCTGGAGGAGGAATGGATGTTTGGAAATCACGTAATAGAGGAGCATCATCGCCAAGTGGAAAAGAGATCGCCGGATATGGAAAAGATAGCCGACGGATAGTGGAGGAGAACGCGTCGGAATAAAGAACGCCGCTCGGGAAATGGAGGAGGAACACTTGTCTGATTTGAAGCCCTTCATGCCGGATGGAAAGTGAGGAGAAAGGGTGACCGTCAGAATCACGGTTTGGAGGGGAGGCGGAAGCACGGGAGTGGCGCGTGCGAATAAGGAATAATTTTTGTGAAGTGCTTGCTAATAGTAATTCCAAAAGTCTAAAAAAACTCAAATTTTAACTACAAATAACAAAAAGTGAAGTGTTAATATCAGCAGATATATCCACCTGATATTTATATATACTCGATAAAAGTTTAGTGCATTGGAGGAATATTTTATCCTAATTTAGCTTCCTCCATTCATTTCTTATCTGGAGGGCAAATCAGCTGTGTTCTACTACAGCTAATTATTATGCCTATAATTTATTAAAGTGAAATTGCACTGGGTTCTCATCTCCCATGAGGTTGTGGTAGTTTAATTGATCACTTGCACTTCTTGTAAGTTATATGGTGTGACAATGATATCATTACTTAATTCCATATCTTTGTTGCAAAATATTTGACAATGATAATATTGTTGCTCATATTGTTGGCAACACAATTGTAACCAACTCTCCGCACTCGGACACGAGTCCGGCGAACGACGGAGGAAATGAGATTTGAAATCGATCGGTTACTAGCACTTGGGGGTGTCGAGCGGGAAGAGCGCATAAAAGAGATCGCCGCTAGTAGTGACGGACAACAGATTTACCCGCCGCAACGAATACCACTTGCGGCAGGCAATGTTATTCCATAGAAATTACTATCAGAAGATATAGCAAGAGGCAAATAGTAGAGAATTCTAGGCAACCGGCGGACACTATGAACTGGTAACCGCATCTACAACAGGGAGGTTCTGGCCCGAGTTCTATGTCCCCCTCTAAGCACCAGTGGCCCTCTATTTATATATGAGGGTAGGATACACAGACGGTTGGGAGCATTCAATACAACATTTAATGCTCAACTACCTAGGGTACACGAAGAGTCGGGAGTGACGACGCAGACTGTTGGAGTGATGGTGCAAACTCCTAAGAGGAGGCGTAGACTCTTGGAGAGATGACGAGTACTCGTAGAGAGATGGTGCGGACTCCTGGAGTGACGGCTCAGAGTCCTAGAGTGACGACACAGACTCCCAAAGAGATAGTGGGGACTCCTGGAGTAACGACATGAAAATACCAAGGAAAAACGCTAGAATGATGATGCTTGGTCTGGGCGTCCTGTAGGTGATTATCGACTTCTGGTTGAACTAATCCCTGAATTTTTTTCAAGTTTTCGAAAAACTTTGAAAAATTTGAATCACCCAGAAAAATCGCAATCAACCATTTATTGTGTTCTTCATGTAGGAGAGAATATAAAGCGAACACAGTGCAAATGTAACCGCAAGTACCTGAGTATAACCGGTTATGCTCCAGGAGGGCTTGTTGATATTTCCTCCCTTGAAGAACATATAAAATATCATATTCCAACATAGGAAATTTTGATCCTCCTCGCAATTTCTTATATTGGATGCCCGCTTTGACGATGGAGGGGCGACATTTTTGCTTAAACATTATAATAATATTCTGAGATTATTGTAGCTGAAAACATAACATCTTTGCAATCATATATCTTTTGGAGCAACGAGTTGGGTGGCCTCGAGAGTAATAAAGGAAGGGGATCCAAACTATCCATGTACCATTTTGACTCTTATCCATTCCGCATGACTCTTGTATTTCATACCTGAGAGCGTATTTTTAAATTTCAGGAGTGATAAGGGATTATAACATACCTTTGCCTTATCAACATATGAAACCCATAACCACAAATGTATAACCATTATAGGATTCTATTTGGCAGACATGATGTGTGCAGCTTGCTCATGGTCACCTCGAAATATTCATGTTGAAGCCAGGAAAATCTCTTCTTCAAAATTTGGATCTAAGTGCAGCCCGAAGCTACTGGCCCAGCGATTCGGCTCGTTCGACCCTGAAGATGAAAATAAGAAAGAGGAAGAAGGAACTAAAGGACCCCAGACGCTACAGCAGGGAGGTCCCACCGCGTACTCGGAAGTTTGGAAAAAACTTCCCCACTACAACCACAAATGGCTGAGCAGAGTACGCGGAAGACACCACCTAAAAAGTAGCCGGTCTCAAGAGAAAAAGGGAGGGGTAAGATTGAAAGGTTTCAATGTGTCATTCTTGATACCCCTAGGGTCTTATTTATAGACAAAAAACCTGGGAGAGGGGTATTTAAGTGAGGAGACCCAGTCCTGCAACCTGGCGACCATCGAAGAACCTCACCCGCGTTTGGGGAGATGTTGCTCGAAGTCGCCAACCAGGCGAGTATTGTTGATACTCTCCAAACCTCATGTTGTCTGGGTGCCTGGATGAACAAATACTTGTTGCTTGTTGTGTTTCCAGCTGATTTCGCGCTTGGGCGAGTATGATACTCGCCCATAATAGAAAAATACCTCATTGGCTAGTTACTGACTGTTTGCCTACTGTTCAATGTTGATTTTCACTCATATCTATGTGGCCGTACTGGGTCCCTCTTGACAAATAAGGGTTATTCACAATTCCCGTTCCTTTTGAGTGATCTTGGAGCTCGGATAGAAACATCCAACCCAATATTTGGCAAGACTACTAGCGAGATAGTCTCTTAACTGATGCGCGGCTAATTCCCCCACCCCCACTTCTATAAATAGAGAGGGAGGAGCCATTCCTCGGGCGCCCCTTCTAAAGCATCGCAAGATGTCATTCACAGCTCACGAAATTGCTCAGAAACTTCTGCTCTTTGGGGAGGTGCTCGACCCACTGGCCCCTCCCTACCTACAAGAAGCACGATCGAGATGGTGATGTTGAGGAAGGTGATCGCCATATGAAGAAAAAGAAGAAGATTAAGAAGAAGAAGAATGCCTCTATAGGGGAGGGATCGCCCCCCCCCAGATGAGGGTCTCCAAGACCCTGCCGAACACTCCACAATCTCGGACGCGACCAAAGAAGTGTTGTACCAAATGGGTCTGGGCTAAGATACCGACATCCCGGCGTGTAATTCTGCTCACCCCAGCCCACTGCTGAGTGATCCCGCTGCCACCCTGCCTGCGCAATATGAGACATGCCGCTCTACTGAGGTGTTGGCCACCTTGTCCGTGCCACCCGATGTTGGCCGTTCCACTGAGGTGTTGGCCACCTCGTCTGTACAACCCTATATCGACCGCCCTACCGAGGTGTTGGCCACCTCATAAGGTACGAAAAGAACGACCGAGGGTTATCTCCGTGGCTCGAGTCAAGATCACATCTTCTGACAATTACCATTACTGCAGAAAAGACGCCACCAAGGAACCCAGTTAACCTAAGTTTCGTCCCATCGAATCAGAGTATTGATGCATAAAATTAACGCTAGAGCGCAATTCTAAATCGATAAGGCAAGTATACCTATCATTCTAGAGTATAGGATCAAGTGTCGTATTTAGACTTGGGGCATGTTGAGTACTTGTACTCACAAGAGAGAGCTATTATTTTATCGGACAAAAAGTTGGTTGATTTGCAAACTAAAAAATAGAGATTTTACTAAAGAAAATTCGATGTTTTAAAAACTAGCACTTGATCTACAATCCCTTTGGTTTAAAATAAACTTTCATGAAATTATAAGCCTCTAAATTATTAACTTCAACCATGGAGGTTCCCAAAATACGAAAATGCCTATCTCGAGAATAAACTCTCGACTAACCTTAGGTTGATTGATTAAGACCTTTTGGGCAGTCGAAACCCCTAAGTTTTCTTTAGACGGTGAACCTCACTATTGGATTTGACTCCAATCCGAAAGATTTATGCCATCCTCTCTCGATAAGTGCATGCAGCTCCTTTTATTTTTGAGTGATCTCCTCATATCCACAACCTCTCGATAAAATTTAGGATACTGATCTAAGATCGAAAAATATATATGCTACATATGCATTCGACGCAATTGTATTCAAAGATAAATCAAAGTACATAAAGTAGAGCGATTGATAATTTGAGAAAAATAGAATAAGTTTATTTTATTCCAAAGTTCATCATGATCAAGTGCTAAATAAAATTTAGCTACCTATCATGATAGGGGAATTACATAAAAAATTTAAGAGAGACATGATTATAAGTAAAAGAATTACTTGAATTGAAAATAACAAAGCTAAAAGTTACACTATGAATTGAAAAAATACATGAAAGAAATGCAAGAAAGCTGAAAACAAACTCCAAAATTCAACTTAAGCTAACTAGATCTGACTCCAATACTGACTCTCCCAGCTCCGGACATTGTCTGGAATTTATAGTAAAGGTTGTTGGTGAGTCATGCCCCTAAGTCACACCCGTGACTAGGGGGCGTGTAAGGTTCGAAACCGTCTTCTTGAAAGCCCAGGAACGTTGGATAAAAACTGCCAAAATTTGTTACTTTGCGGGTCACGCCCCTAGGTCACGCTCGTGACCTAGGGCGTATCTTGATTGTTCCTGGAAATGGCGGGAATTAATCTGTCAGTTGCAGAAGAGGTCACGCTCATGACCAGGGTGTGTAAACTGGAACAGCTTGAATCAGAAACTAGCTTCTTAATGCTGCATCACGCCCTAAGCTGGCTATCACGCCTATGGGTCACGCCTGTGACGTGAGAGCAACTCCCGTGAATTGGGGCGTGTATTATTAATCCGACGTGCCCTTGAATCTGGAGCTCTTTCGATCGGCCACGCTCGTGACTGTGGTCACGCCCCATGCCACGCTCGTGACATGGGGCGTGTAAATTTAAATGACGTGGAATGGCTTCTTGAACCTCAGAGGCAGGCACGACCATGACATTGGTCATGCCTCCATGTCACTACAGTAAACCTGGGGCTTGTACTTATAACTTTTCTAGATTTGCTCCAAATTTTCTCTTGATTAATCCTATCAGCTTTTAATTGACAATTGAAGCCCAAATTAACCTGAAATTAGAAAAGAAATAAATTAAAATTTAATTTACAAAATATAACTATAAAATAATTAATTATTAAATAAAAACTATATAAAAACAAATATAAAATTAGAGTTATCAAATACCCTCATATTTACTCGTTTGTTAGTCCCGAGCAAACAACTTTTCATAGGGAGCAGAAAAATTTCAACGCTAGAAAAGAAAATTAAACATAAGAAGTAAAATGTGAAGTCTTATGTCTATTCGCGTAACTATTTTAGTAGAAAAACCTACTCAACGTACAAATTAGCTTATATTTTTCAAAATTGTGTTTCCACTTATTATTTCTACATTGAAATTGAAAATCAGGTAAATCCTAAAATTATATTTAGTGTACAACCCATATTCAACGAGGATGGATCCTACCGCAGCCAGCTCAGCGAGAGTCAAAGTCAACCAGTTAAGACATAAGTTAAGATCAAGCCGTGAGCCAGCAGAAGGCCTGGACGAGTATGACAAGCTACCCACGCATACTCGCCAGGTTGGCGACTAGGCGAGCTACTCGCCAAGCTCGTGCGAGCTCCCCAGGAAGTCACCTAGTCGTCGGGGTGGGCGGTATAAGTATGACCCCCCTCTCTTGGATTTCCCTATAAATAGGACCCCAGGGGTACGAGGGAGGGGGACCAAGAATATCGGATAGATACTCGCGAGCCCTTTGGATTCCTTTTCCTTAGAGACTAAGTCGCGACCCGCGACTTAGTTGCTAGCTCATTTCCCTCATTCCTAGCTCGACCATTCTGGTTGTGGAGGGGCTGCTTCTTCCAAGCAGCCGGGTACGTGGTGGGACCTTCCTGCCGCAGCAACCTGGGGTCTTGTTCCTAACTCATTTCTATTCTTGCTTCCGTGGGCCGTCTAACTTCACTACTTGACTAGTAGCCTTAGGCAGCCTAGTCCGATCTTGAGGCAGGGAATTTTTCTTGGCTCCAACAAGTGGTGCGGTGAGCGTGGATAGCAGCCAAGGAAGAAAGTTTCGTGATTGAGAAAGATGGTCAATGGCGGCGATCAGGGGGAGTTGGCGGACAACTCGGCAGGAGTTGGCACCTCGGAGCGAGGTGGAGGGTTCGTAACAGTGGATGCTTTTGAGGAGTTCGCGAAGAGGATGGAGAGGGAGATAATTGTCGGGTTCTCCAACCCCCTTGAGGTCACGACGACTTCTCCCCATCGCCTGACCCCACCGGGCGAGGAAGTCCTGACCCGGCGAGCAGGAAAGGAGCCCTCTTGGGCAAGAGAGAAGCGACCGATGTCGTCGCGTCAGCACCCTACAAGTAGCTAGGGCATCAGGTTCCGAGATCCTGAACTCTCGGCGAGGTGTAGGGATACTCGCCGATGGAGCGAGTATGATTACTAAAGCGAGGAGGATACTCGCCGCCGTCAGGAAGGGAGGAGCCCCTTCTGCGACGAGATCCTTGTGGCCCCCGTCCCCGACAATTTCCGAGAGCCCGCCCTCACCTACTACTTCGGCAAAGATGACACGGTAAGGCATCTTCAGTGGTTTGAGGACGTGGCCTCCATCCGCAACATGTCCGACGCCTTCAAATGCCGGTTCTTCTCCATCACCTTCAAGGGGAGTGCGAGAGACTGGTTCCACCAGCTGCCAGCAGGTTCCATCTACTACTTCTCCGACCTTCATCGGGGCCTCGTGGCGAGGTTCACGACATCCAAGAAACGGAAGAAGGAAGCGGCGACCCTTTTTAAAATCGTGCAGGGGCAGCACGAAAGTCTGGGTCATTACATCGACAGGTTCTAGGAGGAGGTCTTGGAGGTGGAGGAGGTAGATGGGTTCACCTTGATGGTAGCCCTCAAGTTCGGCCTGAAGCAGGGGCTATTCAATATGGAATTGGGGCATAGGCCGCCTAGGTCGTTCGAGGAAATGGTGGAGAGGGCGAATGTCTTCATTCAGGGAGAGGAGAGGAACAAGGAGTTCTTGGCAAGGCTGGACGGGGATAAGCCGTTAGGGGAAAATAAGGGAAAATTGCTGGAAAAGGAGAGGCGGACAGAGAGGCGTGATGATAGAAGGCGGGAGGAGCCAAAGAGGTAGGAAGAAAGGAAGAGAAGAGAAGAGCCCAGGAGGGTGGAGGAGAGGAGGCAGGAGAGGCCTCGAAGGCAGGAAGAGAGGAGGTCCGCCGAGGCTTCGGAAGGAAGGAGGAGGAAAGAAGATTCCAGTACCCGAGAGATCGCCCCCAGTGGAGGCGACCGGTCCGACAGGAGGAAAGGAGGAATAACAATCAGAGGGAGCAAGGTGGAGGAAGAAGGGAGACCGGTGCTGTCGCGCGACATGCCAATAAGCGTCGGCGAAGGGAGGAGCATAAGGAGAGACGGCAGGAGGTGGCGATTCCCCTCTACTGCGATATCCATCGGGTAGAGGGGCATGGGAACTTGGCTTGCCCAGAGTTTTGGGAAGCAAGGAGGAGGTTAGAAGCAATGGAGGCGGAGAGAGAGCAGCCAAGGCAGGAGGCCCCGGTGGGGCAAGTAGCATTCCAAGCTCCGCTGAGGAGGAGGAATGAGGATAGGGTCGACCAGGGAGGTAGAGGAAACGTTATTCCTGGTCCAGGAGGCGGTCACATTGGGGTGATCAATGGAGGTGCCGGGCTCGAAGCTTCCCGCAAGGGTAGTCTCCACTAGATCTACAAGAGGAGCGTCGCCTCGACATCACAGACTCCGCTTCTGAACGAGATAACCTTCTCAGAGGAGGACATGCTGTGGAACGAGAACCCTTTCCACGACGCATTGGTGATACAAGCTGCAATCGAAGACTTCACCGTCGACCAGATACTCACGGATAACGGGAGTTCGATGAATGTCATTTTCAAGAGAACCTTCGTCGGGCTTCAGGTGGAGGCATCCAGGGTCAAGGCTGCGGATGGACCTCTCTTTGGCTTCTCAGGAGAGAAGAAAGAGGTGAAAGGGGGAGTGGAGCTGCTGGTCACTCTCTGGGGTACTTAAATACGATGTCGATTCGTCATCGTCGACGCACCTTGTGGTTACAATGCCATCTTCGGGAGACCCCTTATAAACTATTACAAGGCCGTCCCGTCATCATACCACCAGTGCCTGAAGTACTACCGAGATGACGTCCAAGTCAGGATCAGGGGAGATCCAAAGGCCTCCAGTGAGTGCTACCTGAATGCGGTCAGCACCATCAGCTGGATGGGTGACGCGGGAAGGCTGGAGAGGATGATGTAGCAGGAGGAGGGCCTGCATGCTGCTGAGGAGCTAGAGGAAGAGGAGGTGATCTCCCCGAGAGCATAGCCTGAGCTGGTGAAGGTCAGAGGATCCTTGCCTCCGGAAGGGAAGGTGGAGATGGCCGCTTGCCTACATGAGAATGCCGACTTCTTCGCTTGGAGCGCCGCCGAGATGCCGGGGATTGACTCTGATGTTGCTTGTGATCGCGTCAACCTAGATCCCGCGGTAGCTCCAGTTCGTCAAAATCAGAAGAAGAGCGCCACCGCACTGGCTGGGCCGATCCTGGAGGAAGTAGGGAAGCTGCTAGAGGCAAGGTTTGTCTCAGAGATCCAGTATCCAGGCTGGGTCTCCAATGTTATAATGGTGAAGAAATCCGGAGGGGGCTGGAGGCTATGTATTGATTTTTCTATGTTGAATAAAGCTTGCCCGAAGGATTGTTACCCCTTGCCTCAAATCGACGCACTGGTTGATTCCACCGTCGGGTTTCCCGTGATGAGTTTTCTTGATGCTTTTTCAGGATATCACCAGATCCGGATGCATCCCCCCGATTTCCGCGACGTTTCCTTCATCACCAGCGACGGGTATTATAGCTACAATATGATGCCCTTCGGGCTCAAAAATATCGGCGCAACGTATCAAAGAATGATGGACCAAGTCTTCAAAGAGCAAAAGGGGCGGAATTTGGAAGTTTATGTGGACGATCTTCTTATCAAGAGCAAGAGCGTCGCGGATCACATAGTGGATCTGGCAGAGTCTTTCGCCACCCTGAGAATGTTTAAGATGCGGCTCAACCCGGCCAAGTGTGTCTTTGACGCGGGAAGGGGGAAGTTCTTAGGCCACCTCCTCACTCCCTGGGGGGGGGGGGGTGGAGCCTAACCCCGACAAAGTAAAAGCCATCCTGGAGATGGCCTCCCCAAAAGATTCCAAGGAAGTCCAGAGGCTAACTAGAAGGCTAGCAGGCCTTAGCCGTTTTCTCTCCAAGGCCGGAGAAAAGTGCTCCCCATTCTTCAAGACCCTTCGGGGTAATCAGAAATTTGAGTGGACTACGGAGTGTGAGGAGGCCTTCGGAAAGCTTAAGCAACAGCTGGCCTAAGCTCCTCTCCTCCAAGGTCCGCAAGACGGCGAGGACCTCTTACTCTATCTAGGAGTAGGGGTCGAGGCGGTTAGTTTGGTGTTGGTCCGAGAAGAAGGAAGGAAGCAACTTCCCATCTATTATGTGAGCCGGGTGCTACAGCAAGCCGAGATGAGGTATCCTATTTTGGAGAAGCTAGTTTTTGCTTTGGTAATTTCGGCTCGGCGGCTCCGTCCGTACTTTCAGGCTCACTCCATCAAGGTAGTCTCTGATCATCCCCTCAAGAGTATCTTGGATGGAGTGGAGCATTCTGGCAGGTTATCTAAATGGGTGGTGGAGCTGAGCGAGTTCGACATCTCTTACTCTCCAAGGGTAGCGATCAAGGCGCAGGCAGTGGCATATTTCCTGGCCGACTTCTCGGCCGAGGTGGAGGTAGACGTGAGCACATCCAGCCCAATCTCTTGGAAGATGTTTGTGGACGGGGCTTCTGGCAAGCATTCCATGGAAGCCGGAGTCATGTTGGTTAGCCCCCAGGGAACCAGGATCGAGCAGGTCGTCGAGATCCTCTTCCCGATTACGAACAATCAGGCAGAGTACGAAGCCATGGTGGCTGGCTTGCGTCTTGCCAAATGGCTAGCAATCAAAGACGTTCGAGCTTTCACCGATTCAATGGTGGTCGCATCCCAGATACGAGGGGAGTTCGAAGTCCATGATCCTACCCTATAATGGTACCTGGTCAAGGTTAAGGGTCTGATCGGGGGGTTCCAATCTTTCTTCATCGAGCATGTACCCCGAGAGGACAATTCTGAAGCTGACTATCTTGCCAAGTACGGTCCCTGGGCCGGGGGGATTATCACCGAGCTGTTTTGAACATCCATCAAGGAAGGGGAAATGATGGAGATCGAGCAACGACCCTCATGGAAAGATCCGTTCGTTACGTTCTTAACGACGGGTCAGCTACCCTCAGACGGGCAAGATAAAAGAAGGTTTCAGTATAAGGTCGCGTACTACCTACTGTAAGATGGCGAGCTTTACCGAAAGACCATCTCGGGCACCTTGGACAGATGCTTGTCAGAGACCGAGGTCCCCTGAGTTCTTGAGGAAATTCATTCAGGGGAGTGTGGCAGCCACTTTGGGACTCGTACTCCGGAGAAAATAATTCTAAGGCATGGATACTTCTGGCCAACCATCCGCAAGGATGCGGAAGCCTTCTCCAAAAAATGTTCTCAATGTCAGCTCTTCGCGCCTCTTCAACTTCAACCAGCTCAACACCTCCGCTTGATCACCGCTCTATGGCCCTTTGCCATCTAGGGGATGAATTTGATTGCCCCTTTTCCTCAAGCTAGTGGACAGAGAAAGTTTGTACTTGTGATGATCGACTACTTCTCCAACTGGATCGAGGCTAGGGCTTTGGCCAAGACCACCTCCCAGATCGTTAAGAACTTCATTTGGGGAGAAATTGCATGCAGATTTGGGATTCCTTTTGCCATCGTCACCGATAATGGACCGCAATTCGCCAGCTTGGAGCTAGAGGACTTCTGCAAACAGCTAGGAACAAACCTTAGGTTCGCTTCTGTGCACCATCCTCGGAGTAATGGGCAAGTAGAGGCTGCCAAAGAGCTTATCATATACCTGCTGAAGAAGAAGGTCACAATCTCAAAGGGAACTGGGCTGAGCAGCTCCCCTCGGTCCTATGGGCTCTGAGAACAATTTCAAACTCAGCCATGGGGTAAAACGCCTTTCAAGCTATCCCACGGGTCTGAGGCACTCATCCCGGTGGAGTTCGAGGTATGGAGTCCAAGAGTTATTGTGGCGGGAGACGGCGACGAAGAATGGCTCCTGGAGAACGAAGATGCCCAAAGGCTCTCCCTGGACTACGTCGAGGAACTTCATGACTTGGCCTCCGTGCGCTAGGAGGAGATCAAGAGGCGTATGGTGAAGCACTTCGACAAAATTGTCCGCCTCAAGCATTTCCTTGCAGGAGATCTGGTCATGAAGAAGGTGGACGCCACAGGGCGGGGGGCCACCGTCGGCAAGCCACATCCCAACTGGGAAGGGCCCTTTATCATCCAAAAAGCCCTGGCCACGAGAGGCTATTACCTACAGGATCAAGCAGGAGAGCAGCTGAATGGAACCTGGAGCGGGGACGACCTGAAAAGGTTCTACCCTTAGCGTAACTCATGCATCAACTTTGTAAACATATTTCTTGATATACAATGGCGGCCGTGCTTCTCCCTTTTGTGCTAATCTACCTCGAGACTTCTGAATGCTTCCAGGATCCGCCTCGCAGTCGACTACGGGAACCAGTGGTCAGTTTGTTCCTCATAAATAGCCCAGGGTGGGAGATCGGACGATGCTTCTAGACTTTAAGCGCTCTTGTAAGATCGAGCCTCTGCATTGTCGTCCGAGGTAAGATCCCCCTTGCTTGTCGGCCTATGTCTCCCCGAGTGCATCTCTATTCCAACTAGATGAACTACCAGGAACAAACTTGCACCCTAAACTCCCGGACTCGAGGATAGGCCGACCTCGCCAAGCAATCATAAGAAGAGGAATTTAAATTATTGTCAAAGCAGGATAACCTGCCGAAGAAAGGGCAGGGTTAAGCCCAAAGGTGTATTTTGGTTCTGAGTGCATCCTAAAGGATCCTCGATGAAACATCACCCTCCGCCCATACGCTGGCTCTCATAGCCATTAAGCGTGGATGAAAGCGATCTACGCTGACAGATCGGAATGCGAGTCTTTGATCCGTTCCTCATAAATAGCCCAGTGCGAAAGATAGGACGATGCTTTGTAACTTTAAGCGCTCTTGTAAGACCGAGCCTCTGCATTGTTGGCCGAGATTAGCTGACCCATTGCATCTCGGCCTATGTCTCCCCGAGTGCATCTCTCTCCCGGCTGGAGGAATTATTAGGAATGGGTTCATATGTCGACTTCCCAATTCAACAGGTTTGAGAGCGTCCCTCTTAAAAAGAAAGATTATCTTCTCACCGAAAACGTCGATGCAATTAATCTAATTATCGTCTCTCATAGCCAATAGGACAACATTGCACTCTAAGAAGGCCTCGAGTGGCAGGTTAAACGTAAGTCCGTGTCCCTGCACGAGCTCCCCTCCTACATACCAGCCATTGAACCTCCTTGAGGAGATCAAGTTCCTCATCAGAGTGATGACGTAGCCCGTCAACTCTGCACGAGCTCCTCTCCTGCATACCGACTACTTGCCTCCTCGAGTCGACTCTCCACCCCCGGTTGAGCTTGACTCCTGGCAAGGTGTCGACTCCAAATAGAAGGCCTCGAGTGGCAGGGTAAACGTAAGTCTGTGTCCCTGCACGAGCTCCCCTCCTACATACCGGTCATTGAACCTCCTCGAGGAGATCAAGTTCCTCGTCAGAGTGATGTCGTAGCCCATCAACTCTTCACGAGCTCCTCTCCTGCAGATCGACTACTTGCCTCCTCGATTCGACTCTCCACCCCCGGTTGAGCTTGAATCCCGGCAAGGTGTCGACTCCAAATAGAAGGCCTCGAGTGGCAGGGTAAACATAAGTCCGAGTCCCTGCACGAGCTCCCCTACTGCATACCGGCCATTGAACCTCCTCGAGGAGATCAAGTTCCTCGTCGGAGTGATGCCATAGCCCATCAACTCTGCACGAGCTCCTCTCCTGTAGACCGACTACTTGCCTCCTCGAGTCGACTCTTTACCCCCGGTTGAGCTTGACTCCCAGCAAGGTGTCAAATCCAAATTGAAGGCCTTGAGTGGCAGGGTAAACGTAAGTCTGTGTCCCTGCACGAGCTCCCCTCCTGCATACCGACCATTGAACCTCTTCGGGGAGATCAAGTTCCTCGTCGGAGTGATGTCATAGCCTGTCAACTGTGCACGAGCTCCTCTCCTACAGACCGACTACTTGCCTCCTCAAGTCGACTCTCCACCCCCGGTTGAGCTTGACTCCCGGCAAGGTGTCGACTCCAAATAGAAGGCCTCGAGTGGCAGGGTAAACGTAAGTCCGTGTCCCTGCACGAGCTTCCCTCCTACATACCATCCATTGAACCTCCTCGAGGAGATCAAGTTCCTCGTCAGAGTGATATTGTAGCCCGTCAACTCTGCACGAGCTCCTCTCCCGCAGACCGACTACTTGCCTCCTCGAGTCGACTCTCCACCTCCAGTTGAGCTTGACTCCCGGCAAGGTGTCGACTCCAAATAGAAGGCCTCGAGTGGCAGGGTAAACGTAAGTCCGTGTCCCTGCACGAGCTCCCCTCCTGTATACCGGCCATTGAACCTCCTCGAGGAGATCAAGTTACTCGTTGGAGTGATGCCGTAGCCCGTCAACTCTACACGAGCTCCTCTCCTGTAGACCGACTACTTGCCTCCTCGAGTCGACTCCACCCCCGGTTGAGCTTGACTCCCGACAGAGTGTCGACCCCAAAAAGAAGGCCTCGAGTGGCAGGGTAAATGTAAGTCTGTGTCCCTGCACGAGCTCCCCTCCTGCATGCCGGCCATTGAACCTCCTCGAGGAGATCAAGTTCCTCGTTCAGAATGTTGTCGTAGTTCGTCAACTCTGTACAAGTTTCACTCATACAGACCGACTACTTGCCTCGACGAGTCGACTCACACCACTCTAGTCGAGCCTGGCTCCTGAGAGATGACTATTCATCACCTACCGAGCTCGGATCCTGATTAGGCAGGTGGGAATATGCCTTAGGTAGGTGCAAATATAGCTCGGGCGAGTAGGCGAGTATGCCCCGAGCGAGCAGGCGGGTATGCCTCAAGCGAACGAGCAAGTATGCCTTGGGCACGTAGGAGAGTATGTCTCGGCGAGTATGCGAATTGGTGTTCAGGCGTATATGCTTATGCGAGTTGTTAGAACAAGTACTCGTCACGAGCACTCTTTCCCGAGCCTATGAGCCTAGCGAGCGATATCAACCAGCATACGAGAAGCAGAAAGAATAGAAAACTTGTATAAATAAATCAAGTGTACAAGTTATAAAAGGGTCAAAAAATTACATCCAAGCAGGAAAAATATCGGCGAGCAACTAGGACTCGTCGCCGCAAGTATCCGGCCGATATTCGTCATCCCCGACGTCTACATCCTCTTCTTCGTCCTCGCCATCCTCTTCGCTTCCCTCGACACTGCCGCTGCCGCTACTACTGGAACTGCTAGAGCCTGTCGACGGGGAGGGGACGCGATCGGGCGAGATTGTCTCCACAGCGAGCAGTTCAGGGATGAGCTCGTCGATGGTGAGCTGCTTCTCCCCTTCGACGAGCTGCCCATTGATTCTCAACTGCGCGAGCATTATGTTCCCCGCCGCCCGCGCTATCTCGCGGCGAACGGACGACCTCTCCTCCCAAAGAAGTCGGGACTGCTTGACGACCCACTGTGGATCGTCCTCCGGTCGCGGCGCCTCCGACAACAGAGCAGAGGAGCTCGCGCGTCTCTCAGCGGAGACCAGCTGAGTCTCCATCTCGGCAGCACGAACTTGGGCTACCTCCAGCTCAGCTTGCGAGGTGGCGAGCTTCTCCTCGCACTCGGACAGCTTCTTTGCAGCCTAGATCTCGGCGGCCTGCGAGATATCAAACGTCAAATAATTGACCAGTCGAGAATCATCAGATGTCGCCAGCGGAAAACGACTTACCTCATAGTCCTTCCAACGGACCGACTGCATGCCGAGGTCTATAGCCTTCTTGGAGATGATCTTCAAAGCCTCCGTCGTCTCCAACAGCTTCCTGGCCGTGAAATGCCCTCACTCGGCAGATCGCACGAGCGAGCATGCAGACTGATGGGGGAGCTCCGATGGGCCAAGCTACAGCATGGACTCGGAATCGACTCGGCCATACAAGGCATGAAGGATGACGAAGGCCTCCCCCTTGTCCTCCCAATCCGTCGACCAGGACGGGAGGTTGGTGCTCAGAGACAACAAGTGCTCATCTGCCGACCAGGTCACCAGCGGGAGACCATAGGTGTCCACCAACCCTCGCCTGAGGTTATAGTTTGGGTGGAAGCGGGGTGCCCGAGCTTCCAACGGCGACTCCTGGTCGTTTGTCTGAGGCGACGACACTTTCACCTTCTTACTCGCAGGCCCCGACGACCTGGCTTTCGCCTTCCCCTTGGTGATTTTCTTCCTCTCCACAACATCAGGCGGGGGGGGGGGGGTGGGCTTCAGTAAGAAGGGTGACGACTACCTTTGTCGGAGGAAGCGGCTTGTCGGGAAGCTCGTTGGCCACTGCAAAGATCGCACGACATAATTAGCGCGAGATTCAATAAATGGAAGCTAGCAGGAGAGCATCCATGATCTCGCACAAGCCTTACCCTCGTTGGGATGGATCGCTTCGAGCGAGTTGACGTTGAGCCGCCAGTAGATAACATCAAACCGACGATCTTGAAAGGATTCAAACAACTGTTCGCGAATACCTTCCAAGATCGGAGGGAGGAAGACGACATCGGCGGGTTGGCTCGGCCTTCCCAGAAGTTCCTCGAAGTTGTCGTGAGCGATAACCAGCTGCTCGCTCCAGCGGTGGACATTGTTAGCGGTCCCCACCAAAGTGCAAACATGGCTGCTGAAATAGATGACCCCCTCCGAGGTTGCGGCGAAGGAGAATATCCGGCGGAATACAAAGAGGTCGAAGGCGATCCTCTTCTCCCGAAGGTAGCAAAGGAACCCCATGATGATCTCCATCCCGTTGGGGTTGATTTGCGCGGGAACGATCCCGAAATATCGGAGGATCTCGCAAAATTCAGGCTAGAAGGGAAGTCACAGGCCAGCGTCAAAATGGCACAGCGACAACACCAGCGCGCCCTCAACATAAGTGTTGAGTCGCTCGCCGCGAGCAGGGAGCCTCGCCGAGTATCCCTCTGGCAGGTGGCGCTGCCTGAATGTCTCCAAGTCCTTTTCTGAGGTGATCGACTTCTTAAAAGCCGCATCGGCGAAGTTGATTGCATGAGCTTGTCGGCGGGCACTAGCATCATCGCACACCATCTTCGAGAGCTAACTAAGAGAAAAGGAGCGAGGGGAAGAAGAAGGAAAGAAGTGGCAAGCAGAGGAGTTACTCGCGAGGTGGGTTGAGAAATCCGCAGCAGCGTACTTATGTCTTACATACCCCTCCTATTATAGGCAAAGACAAGGGGGGGGGGGGGGGGGTATCTGTCTCGGCGAGTATCAGTCGAAGTCGCGGCGAGGAAATACACCCTTCGTTAACCCACCTCGCACGGTACAGCAGAGGATGTCGCGACATTCATCAGAACCTGCATAATAAACTCGGCACACCACAAAATAAACATGGAGAAACAAGCGGCGAGATGCAGATTATCTTATTAAAAAGACAATAAAGTTTATTACAAAGTCGCCTACGACGAGTTCAGCATAAAAGAAAAATAATCCTAAGACCTAGGTGGTCGCTCCGGAGGGTGAGGATGTCGCCCGACCCAGCCCATCTCGCGCGCCTGCCGTAAGTGCTCCGTCGCCAGCGCCATCGCATCGTCGCCAGGCCGCAACTGCTCCTCAATCCTCGTCAGCCACCCCATGGAGCCCATGCTCGCCCGAATTCCAGCCAACTCGTCGAGGACTAGCTACAGGCGGTGGTTGTTTAGTGCCAGCTGGCGATCATTCTCCTTCACCATATGGAATCGAGCCTCGTAGCTCTCCAAGGTGGTCTGGAGTTCTTCCATCTTCGCCATTCGAACCTCCAGACCCGAGATCCGGCAATGAGGGTCGCAGATGGCGAGCTGGTCGAACTTGCACTCCAGCTTCATGTAGGCGCGAACTGCAACATGGCGATATTCGCTCCCCGACAACCCGATGGCGTCGATGAAGGCCGCCCCAGAAGTCGCTGAGCGATCTGTCAGGGAGAAGTCGCAAGATCAGACAAGCATCCAAACGATCAGAGATAACAGCGGCAAAACTTACCGCGATGAGTAGATCGGGACCGACGCAGTGAAGGGACGCGATCGGGAACATCTCCCCAACTAGAGGATGGACCACCCGAGTGATCGACTGATCTGCCCTGCCCGTGACCTCCATAGTCGGAGTCTCCAACTTGCGGCGGGATGTAACTCGGCCGCGGTCTATCTGACTTACTCGGTGGCGGAGCCTGCGACGAGCTCGCTGGCTGCTGCGAAGTCTATAACAGAGGAGGCGGGGGATGTCGCTACAAATCCACTTTCTGCTGGGCGGACAAAGGCGGTGGTAAAACGGTTCTCACCGCCTGAATAGAAGCCGCGTCCAGAGGCGGCGGTGGCAAGGGAGAGCTTGCCGTTGGCAGTGTCGAATCTCGCACGGAAGTAGGAGCGACCTTGCTCGCCGGGAGATCCTTGCTCCATGGAGGGTCCCTTCTCGCCGAGAGATCCTTCATCGTTGGTTCCTTGCTTGCCAGAGGGTTTTCTTTCGCCGAGGAAGTCTCCGATACTTTCTTAGCACCGATGTTAATCCGGACCGTATGCGCAGTTCGGTATGGCTTATCAACTGCGAGGGAAAGCAACGACGCGAAGTTCAGGGGGGGGGGGCGTCGTCAAGCGGTACATCCACGACACCTGGAGGGTAGTCTGCACAAGAAAATCAGGTCAGCGGGAAAAACGTGGCGACCAACTATTGGGAAAGGAGCTTGGAGAATGGCAACCTGTCACGGTGATGACTTCGACCCGGGACGTCGTCGGCTTCTCGGCGGCTTCGAGATTCTCGGGCGGGCTGAGGACGGCCGAGTCAGGAGCATCGTCTAGCCCAAGGTCGCTAAGAAGCTTCTTGGTGATGGCAGAGGGAGCGGGTTTGACAGTCGCCGCCACTACTGGCTCAGATGGCGGAGGCGGGTCGATCGACGAAGAAGTGGGTTTCTTGGGCTTCTTTCTTTTCGGCGGTGGTAAGTCGGCGGCTACATCTTCCTCGCGCGGCCTTTTTGGTTTGGAGATGCTGAGGAGACCAGACATGGCGACGAGGCTGTCTTGAAGGAGTTTCTCGTTCGCACCCAACATTGTGCGTGAGCTCTGGAGATCCTTCTCAAAAAACAGACCCCCTATTTATAGAGAGCCAGGCAATCGTCAGGGGCGAACAACTCAGATACTCAGCATAGTAGCTTGCCGAATAAGTATTGTATGTTTCTTTCCAAGCTCCTGCGTCGCTCGAAAAGAGTGAGGATTGCGTACAACTCATATTCGATGAGGATGGGTCCTACTACAGCCAGTTCAGCGAGAGTCAAAGTCAACCAGTCAAGACAGAAGTCAAGATCAAGCCGCGAGCTAGCAGAAGGCCTGGGCGAGTATGGCGAGCTCCGCACACATACTCGCCAGGTTAGAGACTAGGCGAGCTACTAGCCCAGCCCGTGCGAGCTCCCCAGGAAGTCGCCTAGTCGTCGGGGTGGGGGGTATAAGTATGACCCCCCCTCTTGGATTTCCCTATAAATAGGACCCCAGGGGTAGGAGGGAGGGGGACCAAGAATCTCGGATAGATACTTGCGAGCCCTTTGGATTCCTTTTCCTTAGAGACCAAGCCGCGACCTGCGACTTAGTTGCCAGCTCGTTTCCCTCGTACCTAGCTCGGCCATTCTAGTTGTGGAGGGGCTGCTTCTTCCAAGCAGCCGGGTACGTGGTGGGACCTTCCTGCCGCAGCAACCTGGGGTCTTGTTCCTAGCTCATTTCTATTCTTGCTTCCGTGGGCCATCTAACTTCACTACTTGACCAGTAGCCTTAGGCAGCCTAGTCCGATCTTGAGGCAGGGAATTTTTCCTGGCTTCAACATTTAGAGAGAAGGTAGCGTGTGTACTAAGATCGACATTACACAAATTGAAGATCCAGATACTCTCCAAAGAAATCCATCAATGTCGATGGCCATAGGCTTGCTCTTTCACACTATCGTTACGACACTAGTCTAACTCATAAGTGCAAATTAAAAGGACTTAACTAGGTTGAAACGTATGCTTAGGTTTTTGTTGTGGATAATCAATGGTAGAAAACGTCAGTTAGTCACACCCAAACTTAAAGAGAGCTCACACAAAATAAATACTCATGGCTTTAAGAACATAACCAATTCCCAAACCCTTTTTTCTTTTTTTTTCTTTTCAATTTTTCATCATCATTTTTTAATAATTATTTCTATTACTCCCCCTTTTTAAGTTTTTTCTTATATTTCAAAAGGAAGGAGGAACAAATCAGCTCTATTTTTTTCAATAAAAATAACCACCAAAATAAAATGGCTCAAAATCACTCACACATTATATATATATATAACCATTATTGAGCTCGGACTTAGGTGTGCGATTAGAGTGCTTTTTAGGCCTTGGTGAAGTATTTGGTGGAGCTGATATAAAAGATAGGGTAAAAGGCTCAATGTGGTTTTAGCAAAGATACAAATGTTAGGTGCAGATTCAAAGAATCAAACTTACCAAAAGAAGTGCTTATATCATATTCATGCTAATGAGTTTAACTTATGCAAGTCTTGAGAATCGCTAGAGGACAAGTTCTAGACATCGAGAAAGAATACATTTACTCTTGATTCACGAAATATTTCCCTAATAAACTTCTACGTACTCACCTAAATTATTTTTGGATTTTATCAATTTCAAAATGAAAGTAGAACAAACTATTTTCACGCATTTAGAAAAATAAAAATCTAATTGTATGCTGACTATTTAGTTTTACATAAAATTCTACTAACATGCGCACTTGACTAGGAACACAACATTACCAACAGTTCTACTTCAAAATCCAAAATTCAAATAAAGCATTAAAATTCTCTAAACACTATGTAAAAGTTAAATTACTGGGAATTTTGCATGGACATAAATATAGAAATAATGATTTCTCTAATTAAAAAATTAAACCTATTTTTTAATTTCTTAGACTTCCTGAGGACTACCCAATGACAGATTCGCAAGATACTAGGCAATTTTGTGGGATGAAAACCCAACGCGGCCCTTTCTAAGAAATTAAGTTTTGATTTTCTAAAATATTGATTTTTGAATTTTTTTTAAAACTTTATAAAAAGAAAAATATTTTTTTTAATGTTTTGCTAAAAAAAGAGGTTAAACTAGTCAGAACTATCCCCCCATACTTAAATGAAACATTGTCCCCAATATGTGAAAATAGAAGGTAGAGGAAGAGAAAACCTCCTTGAAGAGTCCAATTCTGCACCAAGTTTGACCTGAAAGAAAATACAAAAGAAAAACATGAGATTTTTTTGATAATTTTGATTTAAAAAGTACAATAAAATGCTCGTCAAAATGGGTATGCATCTGGTCCAAGTGTGTGTGAATGGACCCAAATTGATGATCCCAATAAGTCGAAGGATCTTGCGCCGGGGAAGTATGCAGCGGTGGTGGTGGAATCTGTGGAGAGTGAGGAGTGCCACTGGGACCTTCCCCGAGATTATGATTAAAGTCTCCACCACCCACTGCTGGCGGGATAGCCTCGAACTCGCCATCACGTCATCACGCTAAGCCGAGGGCCTGGAGGGTCTGCAACTAAATGACTAGCGGTGTCTGAATGCAGTGTAGCCGTAGAAGAGCATCCCAAATCCCCACGATTTGATGAGATGAGCGATGAAATTCCCGCCATGGACTGCTCCCAACCTTGTATTTTTAGCCTATTGCCGAAAGAAAATTGCAAGCGTGTGGCCTAGGTTGAGTGGGACCCGGTAAAACATACTATATAAATATAGTAAATCCGCCCGAGTCACCACGACATGGTTGTCACCGCAACCGGTGATAGTGAACGTGAGGAGGTTGTGGAGAACACGTAAGGTGGGGGAAATGAGGTGGCTACCTTTTGATTATTTTGGAGTGTAGGGGACGATGTCGTTGCTGATTTCCAACCAAAAAGTAAGAAGGTTGAAATCTGAAGGGAAATTAGAACGAAGGGTGGAATAAGTGGGAGAGAGAGAGAATGACTCATCGCAAAAACCCATGACAACGTTGAGTTGGTGGATGGTGAGTTTATGTTGTTGGAGCCGACGGTTCACATATCCTTAGTTTGATAATATCAACTCCCAGGTTGTATTGATTACATCTTGTGTTTAGTAGAGTGTGTAGGTTTACAAGTCGAAGAAATTCAAGAAGACCTCCTCAGGAACCTACTGCCGAGCAGTAGTAGCTAACGCCGGGCGATAGCCTGAATTAAATGGACAAAGCGCTCGGGAATCTACCGCGCTGCGCAAGTCCTACCGCCTACGCTAGCTCGAAGAATTAAATAGCCAGGCTCTCGGGAACCTACCGCGCAGGTGATAGCTTTCTACCGCGCCATACTAGCTCACTCAACACTCGTTGAGACAGAGGTGTCGAGAGCGTCGAGACAGAACTACCACCAGGAGCTAGCTTGGTACCACGTCGCATTAACACACTCAACGCTCGAGGCGTTGAGAGCGTTGAGACAGAGGCGTTGAGTACGTCGAGACAGGTCTACCGCCGGGCGCTACCTACCTACCGTGCCGCGCTAGCATTAGAAAAAATAAAATATTTGTTTTGAATATTTTTCCAAATTTGGAGGACAGCTGTCACCACCATGCGCGTGAACCTACCATCGGGCGCTAGCCTTAACGTCGGCGCTAGCCTATTTTCACAAAGACATATATAAATGAGCCTTATTTTCTGTGTTCAATATCTAAGACGAAAAGAGACAGAGATCTACGAATCCTAGGGTTTGGCCGCCTTTCTCGTGTCTGTTCCATCATCTTCGTCGAAGGAAAAGAAGACCGCCTCCCTCCAATTGGCCAACGAAGAACTCCAGTGAGCCTAGAACTATATCGACTATGAAGAGTCGACCGGTTGCAAGCACACGAAGATCACAAGCACCGGTCGTGGATCGCTCGATAGAGGACTCGTCAAGAGGGAGATTTTAATCACTTTAAATCCGTTAAGATTTTGATGTATTCTTTCTCTTTCTCTTCTTTGTATTGATTGTGGTGAAGGAAATCGATCGGGGAAGGTCGTCGGAATCTGAGGAAGGATTCCGTGGGAAATCGTCCTGGAGAAGGGACGTCTATATCGGGTGATCTAGTCGGGCTCTAAGACCCTTCCTTGCGTGGAGGTGAAGAGTCGGCTCGAAGACCTTTCTTGGAGGGAAAGGGATAGAGCCAACCGGTCCATGGAGCAAGTCGGTATAGAAAACCCAAAGTTATTTTTATTCTCCGCATTTGATCTCCGGCGTCACAAAGATCAAGTTTTGTAATCTTAAAAACAATTGTTGATTTTAGTTTTGGTAATGAAATTCATTTCCTGTTTCTCTACCTATGTATACTGTTGTGGTTGTTAGATTGTGCTGTTCTGAAGAGTGCATAGATCTCCAAAGGAGATTCTGCCTAGGAAAACGAGTTTAGAGACATACCGCTGTACGCTAGCTACCTAGCTCCCCGAGGTAGCTTCCTGAACTATTTCACTGAGTTAGAAATATTTCAGTTTTTTACTAAACTTCGTTAAAAGCTTATTCACCCCCCTCTAAGGTTGGCCACTAGATCCAATAAGTGGTATCAGAGGGGGTTACTTCAAAAAGGCTTAACATCCTGAAGTAAGATGGCCAACGTGGTTCATGCATTTTCTGAGGGACAGGGTGCGAGTAAACCCCCACTGTTCATGGGGAGTGACTACAGTCACTGTTGAACACGAATGAAAATCTTTCTGATGACCCAAATCATGGATGTGTGGGCCATGATTGAGACAAAATACACTGTACCCACCACCACCATAGATGATACCGTCTTGTTCAAACCACACGATAAATGGGATGACACTGACAATCTTAAATATACGAACAATACCAAAGCAATGAATTATTTATTTTGCACATTGGATAAAACCGAATTTAATAGAATCTGTAACTGTGAAACTGCATATGATATATATTGTCTACTTGAGTTTACTCACGAAGGTACCTCGCAGGTAAAGGAGTTGAAGTTATTCTGACTTGAATCTGAATACGAACAATTCCAGATGGAGATTGACGAGGTAGTGGACAACATGCATACACGCTTCACCAAGATTGTCAATGCCTCAAGATCCCTTGAAAAGAGCTACTCGAATGGAGATCTGGTGAGGAAGATCCTACGATCTTTGCCTCCTCGCTTCAACCCGAAGGTGACTGTGATTGCTGAATCACATTATATCAGCACCCTGGAGATAGAGAGTCTCATTAGAAACTTGAAGTCACATGAACTTGAATTGAAGATTCAAGTTGAGGAGTATCCTAGGGAGATAAAGAATAAGGGGCTGGCACTGAAGGCTGCAAGGGAGAGAAAAGCTGCTGAATAGTCTGAGGAAGACGATGAGGAAAACCTATATGTCTGGGAATTCAAGAGGTTCATGAAGAATCCCAAGAGATAGTGAAAATTCAAGAAATTCCTGAAGAGAGGAGCTGAAGAAGGCAGGAGGTGGAACAAGCTATCAAAGGAGACGAAGAGCGATTATGAGAAGTCCCAGCTTGAGTGTTATCACTGTCACAAGCTTGGGCACATAAAGAGGAAATGTCCAAGACTTCAAAAGGAGGAAAAGGAGAAGCAAAGCTAATACAAAGGGAAGAAGAAGGCACTGAAGGCGCTAACTTGGTACGAGGATGGATCTGATGAGTCAAGCACCTCCGACTTGAGCAATGAAGACGAGGCAAATCTGTGTCTCATGGGGAGAAATCAAGAAAAATCTAATGATGAGTCCAGTGTCCAGAGCAACACTAAGGTAACTCCACCCTCTTATAATGAACTTCTTGAGATTTATGAACATCTATGTGAGAAGCTAGATAGTGTTATACTTGAAAAGAAGTCCATGTAAGAAATGAACTAAAACAAACCGGAAGCGGTTTAACTGAAACTTTATTATCCGAAAAAGGTATCTATTACAAAGGTATGACCTCCCTTATATAAAATGGAGGAGAGAAGAGAGAATACAAATAAGAGATGTGGGACTAAAAATTTACATGACACAAGCGGACTGTACAGACACAAACCGCACAAGCCACACGGTTAGACAGAAGGGCTAACCGCTCGGCAACTGCCAGAGAGAGAGAGAGATCGCCATGTGAGACCGCTAGACCGCCCGGTCTCCAAGTCGCCAGTGATAAACCGCTAGATCGCTTGGACCACATACAACAACACACAGCAACCAGACCACTGAAGGGAAACTGCCAGACTGCGCGGTCACCAATCTGCCAAGCCAGACCGCCAGACCGCCCGATCACCAACTTCAACACTCCCCCTCAAGCTGGAGCATATATCGGTCATGCCCAACTTGTCACAAATATGAAAAACGAGGTGGATACTAGCTTAGTAAAGGTGTCAGCCAGCTCTTTATCAGAAGTGACGAAGGGAGTGCAAATTTGTTCCTTCAAAATCTCTTCACGAATGAAATGACAGTTGACCTCAATGTGCTTGGTTCTTTCATGGAAGACTGGATTTTTGGAGATGTATATGGCATCCTTGTTGTCACAGAACATAGGTAGAGGATGGTTGTAGACCTCTCCTAAATCCAGCATGAGAGCCCGTAGCCATTTTAACTCACAAGTGGTCGATGCCATACTCCGATACTCTGCTTCAGCACTGGACCTGGAAACCACAGACTACTTCTTGCTCTTCCAGCTTACCAGATTTCCCCCAGCAAAGATGCAGAAACCGGAGGTAGACTTGCGATCCCCTTTGTCATCAGCGTAACTCGCATCTGAGTATGCTTCAACCCTCAGATGACCATTCTTCTAAAAGAGTAATCCTTTCCCAGGGGCTGCTTTGACATACTCCAAGATCCGCAAGACGGACTGTAGATGACACTCCTTGGGTGCTTGCATGAATTGACTCACCTTGCCCACAACATAGGAAATGTCGGGCCTGGTCACTGTGAGATATATGAGCTTACAAAATAGACGCCTGTACCGCATAGTATCTGATAGAAGAGGCAAATCATCTGCCCAGGTTTTGTCTTCTCTAATAGCCATAGGGTATCGAGCAGGTTTGGCTCCAGTCAATCCTGCTTCTTTTAGAAGGTCAAGGGCATACTTACGCTGGGAGAGGACTAAGGAGTTGGGCTTCCGAGAGATTTCGATCCCCAAAAAGTACTTCGGAGAGCCCATATCTTTCGTGACCAGATGTTGACGAAGATGCCGCTTTGTCAAGGCTACCCCTTCCTAGTCATCGCAAGTGAGAAGAATATCATTAACATACACAGCAAGAACCACTAGTCCCGAGGAGGTTTTGCGAATAAATAGAGAGTGATCGGCAGAGCTACGCGCAAAACCAACGGCCGCCACAATGTCGCTGAACTTGTCAAACCAAGCTCGAGGGCTCTGGTTGAGACCATAGATTGCCTTCTTCAACCGGCATACTCGTGTCTCCCCCTGAGTAACATACCCAGGAGGTTGCTCCATGTAGACGGCCTCTTGAAGATCACCATAAAGGAAGGCATTCTTTACATCCAGCTGGGAATTTGGCCAATCTTTATTGACCGCCACAGAGAGAAGGACCCGTATAGTGCTGAGACGAGCCACAGAAGAGAAGGTGTCAAAGTAATCAACCCCATAGGTCTGATTAAAGCCCTTAGCAACAAGACGAGCCTTATAACGGTCCACAGTGCCATCCTGGCTAAATTTGACCACAAAGACCCAGCGACAGCCAACAACATCAGTACCGAAGGGAGGAGGAATAAGAGTCCAGGTACCCCGCTCCGTTAGGCTCGCCATTTCCTCATCTATGGTCATCTTACAGTGAGGAATAGCAAGGGCCTCCTGGTAGGAACGAGGTGTGGCAGTGGCAGAGATAGCCAGCGCAAAGTCTCTGCGAGAAGAGGTAAGAAGATCATATGAAACAACAGTAGTAAGGGGGTGTAGGGTACACGTCCGCACCCCTTTGCGAAGAGCTACAGGAAGATCCAGGTCGTCGGGTTCCTCGACATCCAGAGCATCCGTGGCAGAGAGAGCTGACCCGGGAGGAGAGAGCGACGACAGCGGAGATGAGGGAGATGGATACAGAGAGTGAGGAGTGGACGGAGACGGAGTAGGGGTGGATATCGCAGGAGGAGACGAGGGAATGAAGGGAATAATAGGAAAATCAGAGGCTTGGGGAAGAGAAGAGGAAGCTTGGGGAAGAGAAGAGGAGTCATCCGAGAAGTAGGAGGCATTCTCGAAGAAGGTAACATCAGCGGAGATGAACTGCTTATGAAGAATAGGGTCAAAGCAACAGTAGCCTTTCTGAGTGGTGGAGTACCCCAGAAAGACACATTTGGTGGAGCGAGGGGAGAGCTTATCACGGGTGGCAGATGGGGCATGCACAAATGCAATGCACCCAAAGATTCGGAGAGGGAGAGGAAAAGGCTCCTTGCCCGGATATAATATGGAGAATGGGGTTTTCCCATAGAGAACTGAGGAGGGAATGCGATTGATGAGTTAGCAGGCAAGGAGAACAGCATAGCCCCAATATGAGCGAGGGACATGCATCTGAGTCATCAATGTGCGAGCGACATCGAGGAAGTGACGGTTTTTTCGTTCTGCCAACCCATTTTGTTGGGATGTATAAACACAGCTCGTTTGATGAATAATGTCGTGTTGCACACAAAAAGAGGAAAAAGCATGACTCAAGTATTCTTTAGTATTATCAGAGCGAAATTTTTTAATAGAAACACAAAACTGATTTTTAATTAAATGATAAAAAGAGAGCCATGCATCAAAAAGTTCAGAGCGATCTCGTAAGAGATACACCCAAGTACATCTAGAAAAATCATCAATGAAAGTTACAAAATAAGAACTACCCCGACCAATGGTGAGGGTAGGAGCAGGTCCCCAGACATCGGAGTGGACTAGATCAAACGGACGAGTGGAGCCCCGACCTTGCTTCGGCGGGAAAGAGGAATGGTGATGCTTGACAAGTTGACAAGCGTCGCAGTTGAGAGGAGTACTGGAGGGAGGGAGGTGGGGTAGAAGCTGATGTAGAAGCCGTGGTGCAGGATGAACGAGACAGAGATGCCATTGGAGAAGATCCGTACAAGAAGAAGAAAAGGCGGACAAAGCGGAAACGTTGTCGAGGAAGTAGAGACCGCCGCTCTCAGTCCCAATAGCAATCGTCCACTGGGAGATCGGATCCTGAAAAGAACAAGAAGTCGGAGTAAACGTCACAGAACACTGAAGCTTCTTGAATAAAGAGGTAACCGACAATAGATTGTACGGAAACTTGGGCACATAGAGAGTGTCTGCTAGTCGAAGGGACAGAGTAACATGAACCACTCCAGACCCATGAACCGGGGAGGGAGAACCGTCTGCAACGAGGACTGGGGGCAACCGATCATGTTGTTCGTGGAGAGGGAAGCACTGAGGATTGCCCGTCATGTGATTAGTTGCACCAGAGTCGATAAGCCATTTACCTTGAGTCACCCCGTGGGCACTACCTGATGATGTCACCACGAAAGCAGACGGCTTGGAAGAGGAGGCGGAGGAGTCACCGTAGGGGCGAAGATGGGGATGCTTCATCCAGCAGCGATTTGAAGTATGTCTGGTACGGCCACAGTGAGAGCAGATGTAGTGGGAATAAGTACGTCCGCTAGACTGGTGATTGCGGCTACCAGAGCCACTCCACTGAGTTTGATGAGCATAGTTGTCTGATGGAGAAGGAGCGGGCAGAAGCGGGCGCAGAAGGAGAGAGGTGACAGCGGAGATGCGGGCAGCGGTGGCAGTAGAACCATCAGAAAGAGCCATAGGAGCAAACAACAGGAAGCCGCGCGGTTAGGAAACAAGCTGCGCGGATAGGAAGAGGAAGATCTGCAGCGGTCACGATGTCAGACACCAGCGACCAAATAAGCCACGACCAAGCCGCAGAATCAAGCAAAGGGATAGAAGTCGAGCGGCTAGAAGACAGTCTGCTCGAACAGAAGCAACATGCAAAACAAGGCACAGGGCAATAAGTCGCGGCGAACAGGGCAACAGGTCGCGACAAACAGAGTGCGGCGACTAAGCACAGGAACAAAGAGGTCGCGCACACAGAGGGCAACGACAAGGAGAGAAAGAGACTGCACGGATAGGTCGCAAGCAGGATAAGCAAGCCGCGCAGACAGAAGGGCTAACCGCTCGGCAACTTCCAGAGAGAGAGAGAGAGAGAGAGATCACCATGTTAGACCGCTAGACCGCCCGGTCTCCAAGTCTCCAGTGACAAGCGCGGTCACCAACCCGCCAAGCCAGACCGCCAGACCGCCCGGTCACCAACTTCAACAGTCCATTCAAAATGAAAACAAGAGAATTAAAAGGGACTTCAAAAATATAAAAAATGAATTAATAAAATGTGGCAAAGAGAAGATCGAGTGCCTAGAGTGTCCTCACTTGATGGCAACGATCGAAGAGCAAAAAGCAAGTCTCTCTAAGACAGTGTTGAAAACCAACAATCTCATCAATGAAAAGAATGTCTTGGAGAAAAGACTTCAAATGTCTCTTGCTAAAATAGATGAAGGCAAATAACAGTTCGCCAATCGTTGTGTTATGCTAATTACTGAGAACACCACCCTAAAGGCGAGGATCCATGATCTCAACTGTGTTATCCAGAAATTTGGAATAGGGAAAAAATCACTAAATATGTTGTTGGGTGCACAGTAATTTGGACTAAGATATGTAAGTCCAACGCTACCACCGAGCGAAAATCATAGTCAAGCTAAGACTAAAATGAATCATAAGAAATTACACAATAAGATCATCATTTCTGAAGGGTTATCCCCATCCTCAAACACGAGCTTTAAGAACACGATAAAGGCAGCATCCACTACCTATTCTTTGTGTGCAAACTGTCAGAGGTTTGGTCACACTTCTGGGTTGTGTCTGAGGAAAGGTAACAAGAAAGCTATGCAAGTCTGGCTACCAAAGTCTTCTACCAATTATATTGGTGGAATAATTTGGGTAACCAGATCTTTACCCTCATCTTCTTTTTAGGTGTGTTGGCAGGCTAAGGACAAAGAGAACATGTGGTACTTAAATTTCGGGTGTTCTAAGCACATGACAGGAGATAAAGACAAGTTTCTTAGCCTAGAGAAAAAGAAGGGAGGCATGGTGACATTTATGGACAATAACAAAGGAGGCATACTTGGAATCAGCAACATACGTAACAAAAGATTTTCAATTTCTAATGTACTGTTTGTAGATGGACTTAAACATAATTTAATTTCTATTAACCAACTTTGTGATAAGAGTCTAAATGTTATATTTGAATCTTCTATAAACACATGAAAAATTATAGATGTTAAAAGTAATAGTGTTTTACTTGTTGCGTATAGAACTCATAATGTTTATACTGTTAGCTTTGAGGATATATCTGCTTCTGATTTAAAATGCTTAGTTACCAAAAATGAGGAATTAGATCTTTGGCATAGGAGACTAGGACACTCAAGTAGTAAACTTATTGTCAAACTATCAAAAAAAAACTTGTTCGCGGACTTCTAAAACTAAGCGATAGTTAAAACTCCTTATGTGCTCCATGTCAAAAAGGGAAATTCATTAAAACCCCATTCAAGAGTAAAAATGATATTTCCATGACTAGACCACTTGAACTCATTCATATGGATCTATTTGGTCCTCTTAGTACATGTAGTGTAGGTGGAAAATGATACACCTTTGTTCTTATTGATGACTATTCCTGTTATTGTTGGACGATCTTCCTTACGAACAAATTCGACACGTTCCTTGAGTTCACTAATTTATGCACTAGACTCCAAAATAATAAGGAACTAAAAATAAAATGCATAAGGTCAGATCATAGGGGGAATTTGAGAATGAAAATTTCACAAACTATGGTAATAATTTAGGAATTAAACACAAATTCTCAACACCACGCGCTCCTCAACAAAAAGGGGAAGTGAAAAGAAAGAACTCCATGCTTCAAGAGTTAGCACACACAACGCTCGCCGAGTTCGGCTTGCCTCGATATTTTTGGGCTGAAGCGGTTAACACAACAAGTTATGTGATGAACCGAGTCATGCTTCGCCCCATTCTTAAGCTAACTCGGTTTGAGCTCTATTTTAATTGGAAGACGCCAATTTCATATTTTAGAGTCTTTGGTCTCCCATGCTTTATCTAGACACAAAGGATCAGTTAGGAAAACTTGATGAAAAATCATACCATGACATCCTATTAGGATATTCTAGTACGAGTCGTGCCTGTAGGGTCTATAACAAACAAACCTTAGTTGTTGAAGAATCGACTCACGTCCACTTTAACGAAAACTCACCAACCATAGTCCCTAGAAAAAATGAAGAGGAAATTGATGACGATGCACAGTTAGAAGCTAAGAGTGAGGAGAAAGAAGTGTCAGATGAAGTTCCAATTCATGTAGATGAATATAGGCCTCCAACTACTCTAAATTTCTTAAAATAGCATCCACGAGAACTTGTGATAGGAGAGCCCACACATGGGATTAGAAATCGATTGTCATTACATGAATCTTTTTCAAACTTGTGTTTCCTATCTGAAATTGAACCCAAGAACATCTCAGAAGCCTTAAAGGATGAATCGTGGTTCCTGGATATGATTGATGAGTTAAACTAATTCGATAGAAGTAAAGTCTGGGTGTTAGTGGAGCATCCAGATAGCCATCCAGTTATTGGTTTGAAATGGGTTTACAAGAATAAACTTGATGGTGACTCTATGATAACTAGAAACAAGGCTATGTTGGTGGAACAAGGCTACTCGCAGATAGAAGGCGTGGATTTTGAGGAATCATTTGCACTGGTTGCACGTCTTGAATCCATTTATATGTTCTTAACATTTACAAGTTTTAAAAAAATTAAATTATATCAAATGGATGTTAAGAGTGCATTCTTGAATGGATATATTAAGGAAGAGGTGTATGTCGAGCAACCACCTGGATTCAAGAACGTTGACTACCCGAATCACATATACAAGTTGGTGAAAGCCTTATACAGATTAAAGCAAGCACCCCGTGCTTGGAATGATAGGCTCACAACTTTTTATACTACTGCCTTTGATCTTAGGCTCGCAGCTACTAGGTGCGTACCCTTGAAACTAGCCCTTGGGTGACATGGGTTTAGGATGGATAGGGCGGGCACCACTCTCTTTGTGAAGCACGAGAATCTTGATTTAATTCTTTTACAAATTTACGTTGATGATATTATTTTTGGGACAACAAACGATAAATTATGTACAAAAATTGTCACTTTAATGCAGTCTGAATTTGAAATGAGTCTAGTTGGAGAGTTATCTTATTTCTTAGGTTTTCAGATTTCTCAACGTAACGATGGAATCTTTATAAGTCAATCAAAATATATAAAAGATATGCTTGTGCGATTTGGCTTAAAGAATCTGAATCAAGTCAAGACTCCAATGAGTGCCTCTCTAAAATTAGGAAAAGATGAAAGTGACATTTCAGTGGATCAAACTGTCTTTAGAGGAATGATCATATCACTACTCTACTTAAGTGCGTCTAGGCCCGATATTATATTCGCGGTGTGTCTATATGCTAGATATCAAGCTGATCCTAAAGAATCACACTTGAAAGCGGTAAAACATATCTTTAGGTATCTTATAGGCACCCAAAATCTTGGTCTTTGGTACCCACACACCACTGATTTCACACTCCACGGGTACTCTGACTCCGATTATGCTGGATGTTCACTCGATCGCAAGAGCACAAGTGGCACATTTTCACTTCCTTGGTCTGAAACTAGTCTCATGTGTTGGAGCATGCGTTCCGCATCTCTTGGTTTAAGAATAACAAATACCGTGATGTATTTGATCTACTCTTTTGTGTGTTTATAGTGTGCAAGTTATATAGGTTGAATGATGAGACAAGTCCTCAGTCATGGCCATGAAGTGTGTACACTTCAGAAAAAAAACAAAAGGATGAGTTTTGTGTGTTAAACTTCAAACGACCATAACTTTCAATCTAGGAGAAGTTACAGAATGTGCCACCCCATTCCATAATGAGAACGAAGACATATACAATCTATAAAAAGTTCAGATGGCAAAAGTGAAAAGGAGATATCACCAAGCGATAGCCACTATCGCCAAGCGATAACAAAAATGACGTTAGTGTGACGAAGGCCATATTCCACACGATCCAGCCACCAAACTACTATTTGGAGGTATCGCCAGGCGATATAGGATATCGTCAGCGATAGCCCCATGATCGAATCATCTCGCAAAATCCTCAGAATCATGGGACACGTGGCTGTCAGAGATGATATCACTGGAGGGCGATAGCCACTATCATCGGACGATATCTCAAAAATATAAAAAAGCTGAATTTTTCTATGGAGAAGATGAATTTCATATCCTAGAGTATTATTTCCCGTGCATTCTATCCAGAGATCCAGCCTTCAGAAAACTCCCACTTTCCCAAGAATGTTCAAGAGCGAAGAAGAGATGGTTCTTGCGTAGCATTTCAGGCAATCTTTGTAAGGATTCGACATCATCTTCAGAGCTTCATTTTGAGAGAGTTTTTATTCTAAATTTCTATTGTGTAACTTATCTTATCATCTTTGTAATCGATAGAGAAATTGTCGCCTTCTGCATGACGCCTAGGTCCATGAGTGGCATAGGAGGAAATCGTCGCCTTGTGCGTGGCATCTAGGTCTGTGTGTGGCTTAGGAGGAAATTGTCGCCTTGTGCGTGGCGTCTTGATCCTTGTATGACTTAGGGAGTTTTTGCTGTCTTGTGTGCTGCGACTAAATCGTGGTGAAATCTAGGGGGAGGCTAGTAGTAATATCTAGGGAGAGATACGCTTTAGCCGGCTGGTTCTTGGTAGAAGGACCGACGAAAACAAAAATTGTTTATATTTTTCTTAGCCTCGATCTCTAGCTTTATAGAGATACATTGTATTTTGTAATCAATTTCTTATGAAATAACATAATGTCATTTATTATCTTATTATCTTGGTTTTATTTTCATATCATAAAATGTTTTAAATAGTGATATCATTAATAGTAGTAAAGTAATATTAAATTACGCAATTTCCTAAAAAGTAAATTTTAATATAATATTTTTGTTTAAATATAAAGAAAAATATAATTACATATAAAATATTTCATAACTTCATTAATTAACTCTGATAATTTTAGTTAAGAATTAAAATTCCATAAAACCCCTATTCACCCCCCTCTAATTGTAACACCCCTATCCGTCACATAGCATATAGTAGTAGGTCCGGCCGGGGCCCGACGCCATATACTACGGACAGACCGGTTGGTTACGCGTTGAAACCATACAACCAATCACCAATGTCCTACACAGAGTCATTCTAGCGGAAGCAAATTATTAAGTTGCATGAATTCAAGAACCCTGCCAAGCAGGAATGTCCACTACAGAAGTAACAATAGGAATGAAAATACAAAAGTACCGGCCTTAAGGCCTTACAAGGTTTGCTTAACAAAACATGTCTTACATACTTCGGCTCGCAGGCCGACCATACATGAAATAAACGGAAAACATAAAAGGGTTAGGCCTTCGAGGGCCAGCACCGCAACATGGGCTTTAGCCCGCTATTTTCCGCTCGGCTCCGCAGCACCTGCAAGCACAAACCACCGCCCGGTGGCAAACAAAAGCAACGGTCAGCTATGCTGACCAAATTATAACGATCCCGCCCCCAAAATCGGGGCGGCGATGCTCTTTCCCTGTACTTTATTAGTATAGGCAATATATTAATGTGAATACACATCAACACAGGCGTAGGCTCGCACGGCCACACACCCCGTGCACTCAGGGCACATTCTCGGCGAATCGGCCAACGTCACGTCAATTCAAGCCATAGACGTTCCCAATCCACCACCGCCTCTTGGACGGTCATCCATATGAGCATTTTGCCTTCCTGGCCTTGGTCACGGCAATTTAAGCCATAGACCGCCGAAGACCCTCATCCATGCCAACGGTCCTACCGAACGACATAGACCGGGTACGGTTCCGCCTGACCCGTGCTCACACCGCAATGACAATTTAAGCCATATGCGCAGGTCAAGACTCACTGAGTCCCGTTTCCACCACAATTATCACATAACCCGGTTATGTTCACGTTGGCTCCCCGGCCACCGTGTTGGCAAAACACGCTTTTGCCCAGTTTTCCGGGTGCACCTTGGAGTTAATCTCCAAGGCTCCCTGATGCAATCTACCACGTAGAAAACCCGAAAAACGCCCAAACACCCGGAGTCTTCCCCGGTTCATATGCAATGCAACATCACCAATCCGGCTCTACTTGTCCGGATAGGCTTCACACACAATGCCTATGTCCGTTTTCGCATACGGACTCTACACAAGGGGGACTTTACATATCTACCCCAAGGAACGCTCCAACTCTTCACACACTCGCGAGAGAGGGCTTCCTATGCAAAGGAAAAGAGGGCTTCACATGCCCAAGGATGAGAAATCGTTACCCTTGCGTTCTTCCGCGGCGCCATCGAAAACTATACGGTTGGAAAGCACCGCAACGGCGTCGCCTCCGCGGATCTGGACTCGGATCGCGATTCGGAGCTCCGAAGCTCTTCCGGCGGCCGGATCTTGGACTCCTCCTTCCTCCTTGCTCTCCCTTCTCTCTAACTTTTAGAGAGAGATAGGCCAATGAAAAATGGGTTTCTAAACCCTATTTCCCGGCCATAACCACCCAGGAGCAGCCCCCCACCGTCGGATCCAAAGCCAAGGAAACGAACGGCCCGGATTAAATCCAAAATCCTAAAATCTGGGCCGAACACGGGTTGGCACACGGCCGTGTGCCTGGCCGTGTAGCTCATTCGCCGTCTCGACCCAAATTGAAAACCAGCACACGGCATGTGACACGGCCTCCGACACGCCCGTGTCGCCTGCGACACGCCCGTGTCGGGACCCGTGTCACGCCCCCCGTGTGCGATTTATCAACACTTTGCAGTCAGAGGGGTACACGGCTTGGTGACACGGCATCAGACACGCCCGTGTCAAACTAGACACGCCCATGTTCGTGCCCGTGTCATTACCCGTGTACACAACCACACAGCCCAGGTGTGACACGGCCTGGGACACGCCCGTGTCCTAGGCCGTGTTCCACCACACGCCCATCGTCGACCTGCACTGGTCGACGGCACGGCCAGCTCGACGGCTCGAGCTCGACACGCCCGACACGGCCTCCGACACGCCCGTGTCGGGGCCCGTGTCACCTGCACCAGAAATCTTTCTTGGCCAAATTCGATCCCCGACGCTCGTACAACAATTTGGGGTGTTACAATTCTACCCCCCTTAAAGAATTTTGTCCACGAAATTAATAAAGGAAAAACAGGGCTTAACGTAAAACAGTACCTGAGCGGAACAATTCCGGGTACTCCTCGAGCATAGTCTGCTCCCGTTCCCAAGAGAGCTCCTCACGCCCGCAATTATCCCACCGGACCTTAACCATCCGGATCTCCTTGTTACGGAGTCTCTTGACCTCAACATCTTCGATACGAATGGGCTTGACCCTAGTCGTCAACCCTTCGTCCACCGGCACTTGGTCAATCGCGATCACCTGCGAAGGCTCTTGCACTGCCTTCCGCAACACAGAAATGTGGAACACATCGTGTAACCCACTCAACTCCACCGATAGCTTCAAACGGTATGCCGCTTCGCCGACTCGCTCCAGAACCTCAAAAGGTCCAAGGTATCTTGGGCTCAGCTTTTTCAAGCGTCTCACCCGCGAAACCCCCTTGAACGGCTTCACTTTCAGATATACCCAATCGCCTACCGCGAACTCCACGTTCCGGTGCTTGGCATTGTAATACTTCGCCTGCCGGTCCTGAGCGATCAACAAGCGCTCCCGAAGGATCCGCACTAACGAGGTAGCAATCTCCACCTCTTGCTTCTTGTACAACCTTGCCTCACCCGTTTCAAGCCACGATAACGGCGTGCGACACTTCCTACCATACAGGGCCTCGAAGGGCGCCATTCGTATACTCGCTTGGTAGCTGTTGCTGTACGCGAACTCCACCAAATAAAGGTGGTCTTCCCAATGCTTACCGAAATCCAGAACGCACATGCGTAGCATGTCCTCCATCGTTCTATTGACCCTCTCGGTCTGCCCATCCGTCTGCGGATGGAAAGCTGTGCTGAACTTTAACTTTGTTCCCAGCATCTACTGCACTAACCTCCAATCATTTGACGTGAACCGCCCATCGCGATCACTCACAATGCTACGGGGCACACCATGCAGCCTAACAATATTGTCCACGTATAGCTTCGCCAGTTTATCCACTGGATCATCCTTCCTATGCGGAATGAAATGCGACACCTTGGTTAGCCGATCTACGATCACCCAGATGGCGTTGTTCCCCTTCTGCTACCTTGGCAACCCGTGCACAAAGTCCATAGATATATCGTCGAATTTCCACTCCGGTATAGGCAAGGACTTCAGAAATCCTTCCGGCTTTTGGCACTCCGCCTTCACCAAGGCGCACGTTTGGCACTTAGCCACGTACAATGCCACATCTTTCTTGAGCCTCGGCCACCAAAACAACTTTTTGAGATCACGATACATCTTCGTGCTCCCTGGGTGGATTGAGTACTTGGTATGATGAGCCTCGTACATCAACTCCGCCCGGAGGTTACCCCCACTCGGGACGCACAACCGATGACCCTTCCTTAACAAACCATCTTCCACCGAGAACTGGGAATTTGACCCATCCAGAGCGGCCTCCAAAAGCTCCTTCATTGAGTCATCTAACTCCAATGCCTGCCGAACCCGGTCAGCCAGGTCATACTGCAGTTCTGTCCAGTTTAACATTGCTTTGGCGCTCGTCTGCCTGTCAACGCAACAGATCTCAAGCTCCTCCAACTCCCGTACTAGCCGCTCATCATGCACCGACAACCAGTTGGCTTGGGCGGGAGCCCTGCGGCTCAGCGCATCCGCAACTGCGTTGCCCTTCCCGGGTACATAATGTATTTAGAAGGTGTAGTCCCCTAGGAACTCCATCCACCTCCTCTGCCTCATATTAAGGTCCTTTTGATCCAACAAGTATTTTAGGCTCTTGTGATCGGTGTATATATCGACCCTTACGCCGTATAGGTAGTGCCTCCACAACTTGAGTGCAAAAATTACGGCCGCCAACTCCAAGTCGTGCACCGGATAATTTCTTTCATGCACCTTCAACTGACGCGATCCATACGCTATCACGCTCCCATGCTGCAACAACACGCAGACCAAGCCACTACCCGAAGCGTCGCTATACACCTCGAAGCCCTCGGTCCCACTCGACGAACTAAGCACTGGCACCGTGGTCAACCGTCTCTTCAGCTCCTCAAAAGCTTGCACGCACTCTTGCGTCCACAAGAATTTATGATCCTTCTTTGTCAACTTCGTGAGAGGTAACGCTACCCGCGAGAAGTTCTCTACGAAGCGCCTGTAATATCCGGCAAGCCCGAGAAAACTACGGACTTCCGCGACAGAAGATAACGCAGGCCACTCCCGTATCGCAACAATCTTCGCCGGATCCACCGCTATACCTTCCCCACTCACTATATGACCAAGGAACGCTACCGAGGGTAGCCAGAACTTGCACTTGGAGAACTTTGTGTAAAGCTCATTCCTCCTCAGAGTCTCCAACACCAAATGCAAGTGCTTGAAGTGATCTTCTTCGCACTGCGAGTACACTAGAATATCATCAATAAAGACGACCACAACGCGATCTAGGAAATCTCTGAACGTCCTGTTCATCAAGTCCATAAATACCGATGATGCATTCGTCAGTCCAAACGGCATGACCGTGAACTCGAAATGCCCATACCTTGTACTGAACGCCGTCTTCGGGATATCACACTCCCTGATCCTCAGCTGATAGTACCCCGACTTCAAGTCCAACTTGGAGTATACCGACGATCCGACCAACTGATCAAAGAGATCATCAATCCTCGGGATCGGGTACTTATTCTTCTCCGTTAGCTTGTTCAACTCTCTGTAGTCGATACACAGCCGCATACTACCATCCTTCTTCTTCACGAAGAGGACCGGTGCGCTCCAAGACGACGAGCTTGGACGCACATACCCTTGCTCCATCAGCTCCTCTAGCTGAACTTTCAACTCTGCCATCTCCTTAGGCGCCAACCTATACGGAGCACGTGACACTGGTTTGGCCCCCGGCACGAGCTCGATGGTGAAATCAATCTCCCGCTACGGTGGGGCTCCGGGAAGACTATCCGGGAACACATCGGGGTATTCGCAAACCACGGGGATGCTATCCAACGGAGACTTTGGCTCCACAGCCCCCACTATTGCGAAGAACAGCTCTGCACCAGCACGAACCGCCTTCACCACCTGAAGAGCAGACATCAGTGTCTTGCTCGACCCCTTTAGCCCCTCGAATGTAGTCTCCCGCCCTATACCCAGCTTGACCTCCTTCCGGTCACAGTCAATCCAAGCTTTCTACTCTGACAGCCAATCCATCCCAAAGATCACGTCGAACTCCACTAGCGGCAGCAATGACGCTAGCAAGTCGAACTCTTGGCTCGCAATGTGAACCTTTACGGCGCACACCCTGTTCGCACGCATCGAGCACCCATTCGGTAGCAGCACATCCAACTTGTCCTTCGCCATCAAAGAAGGGACTCCGATGCGCGATATAAAGTTTTCGGACAAGAAGGAGTGTGAAGCTCCCGTATCGAACAGTGCCCGTGCCGGACTGTCACTAATCACAACAAAGCCTATACAAACAATATTAGGCTAACAAGCAATAGATAACGGTATTTAAGCTAACTTGCTATAAATTAACTCATACCTGTCACCACATCCGCTTGCTTGATGGCCTCCTGCTGGCCCAAGTTATAGACTCTAGGCTGAGTCGGAGTATAGTGGGACGCGGTCGACTCCACCGCTTTGCCCTTCTCCTCGTAGGTAGCTCCTTGCTTTCTCTCGGACTTTGGGCGTCCGCTCCAGCAATCGCGGGCAAAGTGCCCCGTCTTTCCGCACGTGAAACAAGCGCCCGGGGTTCGATTGGTAGTTGCCCCCGAGGCACCTGAAGCAGCTGGACCCGACGTCTTAGCTTTCTTATAGAACCTGCGGTAGCCCGACTTCGACGTAGTCGGTGCCTTGAACTCCGCTTTCTTACTACCGGATTCCTTCTTTGCTTGGACATTCTTCATGTCCTTCTCCAAGGACCGGGCCGAACTGACCAGGGTCATGAAACCCTGCGCCTTGGGCCCCGACAGTAGCAACCTTAAATCATCTCTTAGCCCTTCATAGAAGCGGCTCGTTTTGCGCTCCTCGTCTGCGAAGGTAGCGCCGGCATATCTCCCCAACCGAGTAAACTCGTGGAGGTACTCATCAACGGTGCAATCCCCTTGCACCAACTTCTGAAATTCGCTTTCTAGCGCAATTCTCTGCGCCGAGGGGAGGTATCGAGCCATGAATAGTCTCGCAAACTCCTCCATCGGAACTTCGGCCAACGGCCTTCCCCGCAACTGATGTAGCTCTAGGCCTTCCCACCACAGTCTTGCGTCCCTATCCAAAAGGAACGTCGCTATAGTGGTCTTCTGCCACTCTTCCGTTTCCGTCGCAGTCATCACCCTGTTGACCCTTGAGAGCCAATCCTCTGCTTGGGTCGGGGTTTCTGCCCCCGTGAATACCGGTGGATGAAAGCCCATCACGTGCTTCAGTTGTCTTTCCGTTGCTCTCCGAGGCAACTCTGGCTCCAAAACTACTTGCTCAACCCTCCTTTGCTCTGCCGTCTGAAGCGGTACTTGCTCCATTGTAGGAGCAGGCTGTTGCACCTGCCTTGCAGGCTGCGTATTGATCATTGCCATGACCGCTTCTGCCACCAACCTAATGTTCTCGGCAGACGGAGGTGTTGCAGGCGCATCGCTTGGCGCACTGCTCGCCTCAGAACCTGGCCGTTCAGACGGCCCAGCACCACTCCTGGTCACCTATAATCGTGCAAAACACCGATAAGCTACCATAAATTACTGCAAACAGCAATTATAGGAACACGCAGGTTCCTCAAACATGTGTATTTTCATTCCTAAGTGGACATTCATGGGTTCTTTTCATGTTATAACGGTGACGCACACATGTGCTCACCACCCCTTAAAGTGAATTCGTCCACGAATTCATTTAAGCTTGACCGAAACCAGTAGTCTGATACCAATTTGTAACACCCCTATCCGTCACATAGCATATAGCAGTAGGTCCGGCCGGGGCCCGACGCCATATACTACGGACAGACCGGTTGGTTACGCGTTGAAACCATACAACCAATCACCAACGTCCTACACAGAGTCATTCTAGCGGAAGCAAATTATTAAGTTGCACGAATTCAAGAACCCTGCCAAGCAGGAATGTCCACTACAGAAGTAACAATAGGAATGAAAATACAAAAGTACCGGCCTTAAGGCCTTACAAGGTTTGCTTAACAAAACATGTCTTACATACTTCGGCTCGCAGGCCGGCCATACATGAAATAAACGGAAAACATAAAAAGGGTTAGGCCTTCGAGAGCCAGCACCGCAACATGGGCTTTAGCCCGCTATTTTCCGCTCGGCTCCGCAGCACCTGCAAGCACAAACCACCGCCCGGTGGCAAACAAAAGCAACGGTCAGCTATGCTGACCAAATTATAACGATCCCGCCCCCAAAATCGGGGCGGCGATGCTCTTTCCCTGCACTTTATTAGTATAGGCAATATATTAATGTGAATACACATCAACACAGGCGTAGGCTCGCACGGCCACACACCCCGTGCACTCAGGGCACATTCTCGGCGAACCGGCCAACGTCACGTCAATTCAAGCCACAGACGTTCCCAATCCACCACCGCCTCTTGGACGGTCATCCATATGAGCATTTTGCCTTCCTGGCCTTGGTCACGACAATTTAAGCCATAGACCGCCGAAGACCCTCATCCATGCCAACGGTCCTACCGAACGACATAGACCGGGTACGGTTCCGCCTGACCCGTGCTCACACCGCAACGACAATTTAAGCCATATGCGCAGGTCAAGACTCACTGAGTCCCGTTTCCACCACAATTATCACATAACCCGGTTATGTTCACGTTGGCTCCCCGGCCACCGTGTTGGCAAAACACGCTTTTGCCCAGTTTTCCGGGTGCACCTTGGAGTTAATCTCCAAGGCTCCCTGATGCAATCTACCACGTAGAAAACCCGAAAAAACGCCCAAACACCCGGAGTCTTCCCCGGTTCATATGCAATGCAACATCACCAATCCGGCTCTACTTGTCCGGATAGGCTTCACACACAATGCCTATGTCCGTTTTCGCATACGGACTCTACACAAGGGGGACTTTACATATCTACCCCAAGGAACGCTCCAACTCTTCGCATACTCGCGAGAGAGGGCTTCCTATGCAAAGGAAAAGAGGGCTTCACATGCCCAAGGATGAGAAATCGTTACCCTTGCGTTCTTCCGCGGCGCCATCGAAAACTATACGGTTGGAAAGCACTGCAACGGCGTCGCCTCCGCGGATCTGGACTCGGATCGCGATTCGGAGCTCCGAAGCTCTTCCGGCGGCCGGATCTTGGACTCCTCCTTCCTCCTTGCTCTCCCTTCTCTCTAACTTTTAGAGAGAGATGGGCCAATGAAAAATGGGTTTCTAAACACTATTTCCCGGCCATAACCACCCAGGAGCAGCCCCCCACCGTCGGATCCAAAGCCAAGGAAATGAACGGCCCGGATTAAATCCAAAATCATAAAATCTGGGCCGAACACGGGTTGGCACACGGCCGTGTGCCTGGCCGTGTAGCTCATTCGCCGTCTCGACCCAAATTGAAAACCAGCACACGGCATATGACACGGCCTCCGACACGCCCATGTCTCCTGCGACATGCCCGTGTCGGGACCCGTGTCACGCCCCCCGTGTGCGATTTATCAACACTTTGCAGTCAGAGGGGTACACGGCTTGGTGACACGGCATCAGACACGCCCGTGTCAAACTAGACACGCCCATGTTCGTGCCCGTGTCATTACCCATGTACACAACCATACAGCCCAGGTGTGACACGGCCTGGGACACGCCTGTGTCCTAGGCCGTGTTCCACCACACGCCCATCGTCGACCAGCACTGGTCGACGACACGGCCAGCTCGACGGCTCGAGCTCGACACGCCCGATACGGCCTCCGACACGCCCGTGTCGGGGCCCGTGTCACCTGCACCAGAAATCTTTCTTGGCCAAATTCGATCCCCGACGCTCGTACAACAATTTGGGGTGTTACACTAATGACGTCATAAGATCCAACAGGTGGTATCAGAGCAATGTTATTCCAAAACGGCTTCATAATCGGGAATAATGACGCTTCATGATCTTGCAATCACTAGAGGGGATGAAATTTTATTAAATGAAAAATTTTTAGCACCGTCATTATTTATGAGTGAAAACTATAAAGGATAGAAAATTTTAATTTAAATTTTTCTTAAATCTTTAGATGAAAAAGTTTGGAATATTACTATTGAAAAGCCCCCAAGTATGTTAAATAAAATTGAAATTATTTTAAATACTAAATCTATAAATAGTTTTTTTTGTGCACTAAATCAACATATATTTGAACTTATATATTTGTTTCCTAGTGCTTATGAAATTTGGAAATTTCTTGAAGAAACTTATGATTTTCCATCCACAGTATCAAAACAAGTATACGACATGAAGAATATAAATGATTGCTTAAGTATTCAAAGAAATCTCCTCCATTGAAGGATCCGTTGAATGCACATCAAATGTAATTGAAGAAGAGAACACATCAGGTGAAAGAGAATATGAAATCTCATCTATGGAAGAGGAATGTCAAGATGTCAAAAAAACTTTATGTTCAAATCTTGACTCATTCTATAGCACAGTAAGTAAATCAAAATCTTCTCTTTTCGTAACGAATTCTATTTCTACATATCACATGCTTGAAATTGCTAAACGTAGAATTAAGAAATTAAAAAAATACTAATTACAAATTACGTTTAGAAAATAAAACTTTATAAGCAAACGCTAAAGTAGAATCTCATATTAATGTATTTTGTTCTTCTTCTTGCTCTTTATTTGAAAATGCTACATATTGTTTTGATTGTAATCCTTTTAAAAAAACTCAAGGTTTATGAAAAAGAGTTTTTAATTTCAAAAAAATGTAATGAAACATTTTTAATTGAAAATAATGTTATATCTCATAAACTAGAATCTGTAAAATTACTTGTGGAAGAATTTTTAAATAATTTAAAGTCTCTTATATCTAGTTTATCTTCAAATTTATATAAGTCATCTACTTGTATTTCAAACTTCATAAAACGTACACCTATTAGAATACTTAATCATAAAAATATGTTAAGTTTCGATAATGGGAGTGAAATACAACAATTATTTGTAAATGTATTTCAAAAACTTAATTATCATATGCATTTACAAAATCAATCCACTTTCTATATAAAATTAACTGAACACAAATTTCCAAAAAATCAATATTCCAAGAGTCTTTATGTTAAACAACATAATTTTAACTTAGAGAATAATGCCAACATTTTTAAATCCTCAATGCATTATTTTTCAAACAAACATCATCACATGAAGAATTTAAATAATCAATACAGAAAATTGAAACATAAAAATAAAATTAAACCAAAGTATGAATGGAGGCCCAAATTTAAAAATGACGCATCAACTACACTTGAAAGGACCAATTCATACTTGTCTCTCCATAATCCAACACACTATATTTGGGTATCCAAAGAAACCGTCGCACTCGGTCCCCTTTGAATACCTAAATCTATTATTCATTAATATTCAATCAAATGCGTGAAGTAGAATCAAATCAAAATGAAATACACAAAACTATACTTCACGATATAATTAATATCTATTTTGTTTTTGGTATTTTGTTTATTTTCACTTTTTTTAAGCCAACAAGTATTATGATCACTTTATAGATTTTAAGATATATGGCTTTCACATATTAAACCTAAATTTTCATAAATCAAATTGAATGAAATTGAATGATAAGTCATATTATTTTCAAATTTCAAGTGGCTTATATATCTTATTTTCTAGCATCCATACTTATTAAATTCAATGCCTATTTTTGTCTTATAATATCATTATAAATTGAACATTGAATCTCTTAAGTGATAGTATCAAGATCAATTAAATCATTTTAAAAAATGGATTTAATTGAGTAAAAAAAATTATATATATTGGACATTATCATATTGTGGTATCTTTATGTTTGTGATGAATCAAAAGATTATATATTTCAATTATAGTTGTATTTTTTTAAAAAGATCTTAAAGTATTGAATAATCAATGATCAATTCAATCGACATAAAACTTATTGTGTGAATGTATAATGTTTGCATGTATCACATTTTTTGTAGACCATGGAATAAAATAAAAAAGGCATAATTACTTAATTTTAGGTTTATTATGATTGAAACTCTATTTTTGAATACATGCAACATTATCACTTATTAGCATTATGGCCTAACATTGAACTCAAAATTCTAGCATTATCACATAATGAATAATATTATCCACACATATTGAGTATTATTATTCATGCTAGTTATTTCATATTGTCATGATAAAATAAATTAAATGTTGAAAGCTTATAAGTTAAATTGATAATAACTATATGGTTATAAAATCTACTATAATTTTAAACATCAAATAAACACATAGTTTATGAATTCTTCCTTATATTTAAACGCTTAGTATATCCATGATTATTTACACCTAATTTGTGTCTCACATTAGCGAGGGCATAGGATTTTTTGCATTAGAGACCTAACCTCTAAGTCATTTCTTATCCTTCACCGGGGAGAGTTCTAGTGGGGCCCTGCGAGGCACTGGGGAAAGAGTGATAGGTTGAGAGTAGTCTTTTGTATGCATATGGGATTAACAACCCAACCTACGGCATGCGTGCAGCTCCTCATGTCAATTCATCACTTAGTACAGGGTTAGGGTGTAGACATATAGTTTGGGTATTTTTAATATATGGCATACTACAGCACTATCACTGCATAAACATTATTATAAAATCTATTATTATTTATGTCATGCATTATATTATATCTTTTGTTCAAACATATCATCTTGTGTTTTTTCCTACTATATACAATTTGGGCATTCATGATTTTGAAAAATATAAGTATTTTGAAAAATAACCTTTTTGACACCTTATGCCAAAAATCGTTTATCCGCAATATTTTCATTATTATTCAAAATTCTTTGCGGTACTTAGTGTCACTTATATTATAAAACATGAATCAAGATAAATTAGAATGGAAAATTATTAAAAAAACATATTTTCTATACAACATAACATATTTTTGTGGCTAGCGCACACGTTAGAACTAATGCTGGCCATAACATAAAATTATTATTTAGTCTTTCTTTTTACATTTTCTCTGGCATAGAAGGTCATTTTACTGATGTGTTATTAATAGACTTCTATGTTTTCTAGAAAATTATTTGTTTTAAAAATATTTGAAAATTAAATACAAAATTACAAAAAGAATCTAAAAGAAAAAAATATGTTTTTTTTCATTATTACTTTGTGTGTTTATTATTTTGTATATTTTTTCTAAAAGAAAATTATAATTGTTATTTATTATCATTGGCAAGGATGATTAATTATATCAATTAAAGATCAAATACAATGTTTAATTTAGTTTTCACGTTTTTTAAAACAATGTTTTGATTATGTCATGCCTTAAATATTATCTTGTTATGTGTAATGAAATTGATTGTAGAAAACATGTGTAGAATTGTTTAGCATGTCTCTAAGTATGAGTAATGTTTTATGTTTGATAATGACTTGACACACTCACTTATTTTGATAACCTACATGTGTTTTTAATCTTATACTTGCATGGTTGTATAGTATAATAACATAATAATTAAAATGCATAAATAGATTACCAACACTACATTGAATTATCGATTTCAATTCTTTATTTTTCATGCATTTATTCATTAGAGAAAAATGGTTTAAAAAATTTAAATGATATTGTTTGCAAAACAAGTGAATTTAGAGTCCTTGGTCACAAACATAAAAAACATATAATAAATGACAAGGAAAACTCCACCAAGCACTACTCACCCTCCTGATAAGTCTTAATGAGTATTGTGAGATTGAGCACCTTGGAAAGGATTGTAAAGTGTCTTGTAACAAACAAAAATATTTACCACCTCTCTGAGTACACTGGATCACAAAAATAAAAAATAAAGTTAAAAAGAATAAAAGTGATCCCCCAAGCACTACTTCACTCCCTAATAAGTCTTAACGAGCATTGTGTGTGCAAATCACCTTGGTAGTTGTACTTTTTATGTATGTTCATTGAATTATCATGCAAGTAATTTTATTTGTGTATTTTAATGTTGTGTCATTTTATTATATATGTCATTCATTTTGATTAATACATTTGTATAATTTATCAAATTACTTTTGTAAACATTATTATCATATATAAAACTTCTACTCATGAGAATTGAATCCTAATGCATATCTACACAATTCTTTACAAACTTAAGTAAATGCACTAGATCACAAAGCATGACCACTTCAATGTTTTGTTTACTTGAAATGCAAATTTTATTACATTATAGCTTTGTATATTTTCTTGATATTTTCAAATTATGCTTGCAATTATATCTCAATAGAATAACATCTCTTGGAACTTTAACTCAAACATCTACTTTTTCAGTTTTAAAACTCATTACCTTTTATATGCTCTTACTTTCTAAAAAGATGTTTATTTTTAAGAATGCTTATTATACTTTTCGATGTGATTACTACTTGCGTTTATTCATATTTTTTTTAACAAGTGGTATCTTAAAATAAAAATGCTTACTCTATCAATTCCTTTATGTTGCTTACTACTTAATGTTCCACCATACTTATTTTTAATAGGTGATATTTAACAAGCTTTTTATAACAATATATTTTTCTTCTTTACATAGAAATAATTAAATTTTATTGCATATGCTTACCTCTACCCCCTTTTGTTACAATCAAAAGGGGAGAATAACTTGCATGAATTTAAAATTTTAGAGGGAGTACATTGAAAATTTCATAGGAAACATCTATGTAGGTGGAGTAATCATATAAGAAATGCATATGTTATCTTATTGCTCGATCATGATTATTCATCCAATAAGTTATCCTTAATCAATCTTAAAAGGTATATATTCATCCATACTCACTTTTGCTAATAATAAAAGGGGAAGAATAAACTAAGAAATCTAGTGGAATCGATGTTTAGGGGGAGAAAAATATATGGAGAACACTTATATAGGGGAGCCTTCATATAGGAAGAGTATGCATCTGAGTTTTGCTTTAAAGCAACCACATTATAAACTTATTATTCATTCATATCTTTTACCACACTTACCTATAAACATAAATGTTATTAAACTCAATAATTTCTCATATAGGTATTTGTTATTATCAAAAGGGGGAGATTGTTGGAGCATGCGTTTCGCATCTCTTGGTTTGAGAATAACAAATACCGTAAAGTATTTGATCTACTCTTTTGTGTGTTTATAGTGTGCAGGTTGTATAGGTTGAATGATGAGACAAGTCCTCAGTCATGGGCATGATCTACAATCTAGAAAAAGTTCATACAACAAAAGTGAAAAGGTGATATCGCTAGGCGATAACGAAAAATGATATCAGCATGACGAAGGCCATGTTCCACACAATCCAGCCACCAAACCACTATTTGGAGGTAATGCCAAGAGATATTGAATATCGCTGGCGATATCCCCATGATCGAATCATCCTTCAAAAACCTCAGAATCATGAGACATGTGGGAGCCAGAGATGATATTGTTGGAGGGCGATAGCCACTATCATCGGGCGATATCTCAAAAATATTAAAAGGTCGAATTCTTCTATGGATAAGACGAATTTCATAACCTAGAGTATTATTTCCCGTGCATTCTATCCAGAGAGCTCCAGCCTTCAGAAAACTCCCACTTTCCCAAGAACGTTCAAGAGCAAAGAAGAGACGGTTTGTGCGCAGCATCTCAGGCAATCTTTACAAGGATTCGACATCGTCTTCAGAGCTTCATTTTGAGGGAGTTTTATTCTGAATTTCTATTGTGCAACTTATCTTATCATCTTTGTAATCGGTAGAGAAATCGTCGCCTTGTGCGTGGCATCTAGGTGCGTGTGTGGCTTAGGAGGAAATCGCCGCCTTGTGCGTGACGTCTAGGTCCATGTGTGACTTAGGGAGTTTTCGATGCTTTGTGTACAATGACTAGATCATGGTGAGATCTAAAAGGACGCTAATAGTAAGATCTAGGGAAAGATACGCTATAGCCGGCCAGTTCTTGGTAGAATGACCGGTGAAATTAAAAAGAGTTTATATTTTTCATAATCTCGATCTCTAGCTTTATAGCGATACATTGTATTTTATAATCAATTTCTTATGAAATAAAATCATGTCACTTATTGTCTCATTGTCTTGATTTTATTTTCGCATCATAAAATATTTTAAATAGTGATATCACTAATAATAGTAAAGTAATATTAAATTCCGCAATTTACTAAAATGTAAATTTTAATGTAATATTTTTGTTTAAATTTAAAGGAAAATATAATTACCTATAAAATATTTCATAACTTCATTAATTAACTCTGATAATTTTATTTAAGAATTAAAATTCCATAAAACCCTTATTCACCCCCTCTAAGGGCGTCGTAAGATCCAATATCATGGTCAAGTAGAAAACAAAACTCGATTGTCATCTCTACTGTTGAAGCCGAGTATATTGTATTAGGGAGTTATTGCGCACAAACACTTTGGATGTCCCAAACATTAGAAGACTTTGGCCTAATTTATAGAAACGTTACTCTTAGGTGCGACAACAAAAGTGCCATAGACTTGACCAATAATCCAGTGCATCACTCACGATCAAAACATATTGACATTCGTCATCACTTCATTCAAGATCACATTAAGAAAGAGAACGTGGGAGTAAGCTTCATTAGCACTGATGACCAACTAGCTGACATATTCACAAAACCTTTCCCATATGCGCATTTTTCGCTACTTCGACTCGAGCTGGGTGTTTTGGACCTTTCTTCCTAGTCATGGTGTTTTTGTTTTTCTTCTTTAGTTGTTTTCTGTTTCTATTTTGTTTTTTTTCTTCATTTATATTTTTCATTTTTTAACAAAAAATATGAGAAAAAAAACAAAAAACATGTCTTTGCCTATTCACTTTGTATTTTTTGTGATTTCTATTTGATTGTGGTTTATTTTTAGTTCTTTCTGTGGTTTGTTTTTCTTCTTTGGTTGTTTATTTTTAGTTCTTTCTGTCGAATTTTTCATATTAAAAAAAAATTTATAAACCCAAAAATAAAAAATAAAAAATTTGTGGATTGCTCATTCTTAGGACACACATGGCTAGAACTTAGAGCATAACGCTTATGTATAATGCTTGAGTTAGACTTGTTAATCCCTGTGAACATTGTCTACATTTGTCATGATGTGTCAAATCTATATGTGTTTAGCTATTAAGTGCGAATAGATACGTTAGTGTTCGTCAAATACGCCTCTAGGTATATGTTAGGATTTAGATAGCGGAATGACGTCACACTATTCACACATCCCTAGACAGAGCACTATTGTAGAAAGTATATGCTTACATGTTATAACTCATGATATTGTGTCTATCACGTTAGAAATACCTTGAATAATCAATGTCACGATACATATGCATTTTTATAAATGGTAGAACTTTGAGCAAAATCTATAGTGGTCAAGTCTCGTGCATATAAGTTAAAGTGTATCTATCTACGTGGGTAGAATTCGATTGATTTGGGGTCCTTGAACTATAAATTATAAATTTGATAGCCCAACGCGTCTACGTTAAAAAGAGTGTTATCCAGCCTTTTGTCAAGGATACCCCCCCCCCAAGCACTACTCACTCCTCCTGATAAATCTTTATGAGCATTGTGAGGATGAGAACTTTAGTCCAAAAAATCATTTTGATCTTGTGCACGGACAAGAACCTTAAGCTTAGTGCCCCTAGTTTTAGCCTTTGTATAACATGGATCACAACATGACGTGATTTTTCACTCTATTCCTCTCGCGATAGCATATTGAATTACTGAGATAAACATGTAATGAATGTTAATTCTACATGGTTTTTGTCTTTTGATGCTACACGCTCACGCGTCATTGCTCTATTTAACGCTTCCATGCATAATAATTTGACTAACACGACACTATATATCTATAACGCGTACGTTATCGCACACGATTTCTATTTATGAATTATAAAATGTTCCTATACATTAATTCTATAACTCTTGTAGCATTGTATTCTACGTCGTTATGTGCTTAGTCTACTTATGTTGTCCAATCTGTTGTAATTTTGAACGGGTATTTAAAACTATTTCTACATACTACATTCTGTACAACCTCGGGCTCGCAGGAATAGTTCAGGCTCAAGCACAAGGGGAGAGAAGGCGAGAGATGGGCCCTTTGATAGAGGCTACGGGCATTCAGTGAGGGGGGGGGGGGGCCAAAGTGAGAGCCTACTAGCTAGGTGAGTGGGTCCCAGGGAAAGGGCCACTCGCCGGGCAAGGGCCAGCACACTAGGCGAGAAGGGCCCAACGACCCAGGCGAGAGCCACTCGCTAGACGAGACGGGCCCAGAGAGAGTACCATTCGCGAGGCGAGGGCCAACTCACTAGAAGAGACGAGCCCCATGGGAGGGAGCTCTCGCCCACGAGACGGTGCTCTCGCCGAGTGCCGGTTCAGTGGTTGGTCAAGGACTGGTTCAGTTGGAAGGTGGTTTACCTTTTTAGCCCTAGGTGATTTTACCCATTTGCCCTTGGTGGTCTGTATATAACCCTTCAAAATAGCGGATTTTGGCTGTTGGCATACCTGACCAAGGGTATTTTGGTAATTTCAGGTCGGCTCAGTTTGGTTATTGGCATTTCAAACTCAGAGGCTTATAAATAGACCCATATGGGTTCTTCAAAAAGGGAGGTTTTTCATATTTTTAAGAGAGTTTCTTGTGCTTTCTGAGGAGCTCCAAGCCCAGCTTTTTTGCTTTGGAGGGGAATCTCTCAGAGATCTTTAAGGTAAGAGGTGGGACCTCCCTACTGAGGCTTTGGGTCAGTTCTTGGTCCTTTACAACCAGTCACAGGTCGGAGCTTGGGAGAAGTAGGTGTTGGTTGTGCCCCTATTTTCGAACTCTCGTTGAGGTCAGGTTTTGGATTCAACAGTTCTGGTGCGGTGAGCGTGGAAGGTAGACAATACAAGAAAGTCTTGAGTTTAGTCCCATAGAAGGAGGTAAAGGTGAAGGATCTGGTTCAGGAGGTCCCCCCTCCCGAGGAGAGGAGGTGATAAGGAAGATGCCGGAGGACTTCAGGCGAGAGGTCTTGTAGATCATCAGCTTGGCCTCTCGGCAAGGAGCGAGTGGGCAATGCCTCAGGTTCCGATAGAGGCGGTCCCGCTCTTGGGCGAGAATGCTCCTGGGAAACGCCCTGGGAAGGATGTCCCGGCGGAGGTTGGCGAGAGGGACGTAGCCACGCGAGAGCTCTTCCCAGGCCAGCATCCCGGGAAGGAGGTTCTGGTAGAGGTTGGAGAGAGGGAGGCGGCTGTGCGAGAGCTCTTCCCTAGGCATGGTCTCGCGGACCGAGCCAGCTAGCCAAGGCCGTGAGACGTGCCTTCTCGGCAGGCAGGTGGCGAGAGCCCTTTTAATGAGCTCATCATCTCGACTCCGTGCTGGAGGGGTTCCGAGAGCCCGACATGTCCTACTATTCGGGGAAAGATGACCCGGTGTAACATGTACAGTAGTTCGAAGATGTTGTTTTGATAAGGCAAATGACGGATGCCTTCAAGTGTCGGTTGTTTGACATCACATTGAATGAGAAGGCCCGGGACTGGTTCCACCAGTTGCTGGCAAGTTTGATCTACAGTTTTGAGGACCTGCTTTGAGGGTTCCTATTGAGGTTCTTGACATCGAAGAAGCGGAAGAAGGAGGCGGAGTGTCTATTTGCTGTGAGGCAAAAGCAAGATGAGACGTTGGGTCATTATGTTGATCGGTTTAAGGAAGAGATCCTCCTAGTCCAGGAGGTCCTAGGGTATGCACTGATGCTCGCTTTTACCCTAGGGCGGAGGCCGGGATTCTTTAGCATGGAGCTGAAGAGAGTGCCCCCTCTCTTTTGAGGAGCTCATGGAGTGGGCAGCGAAGGAGATAGACTTCGAAAGGGCCAATCCAGCTTTTGCCAGGAAGCTGGCCAGATTGTCAGAGGATGATATGAAGGAACTAGGAGCAGGATGGTAGAGGGAGCAAAGAGAAAAGAGAAGGAGGGAGGAGCCCCGAGGGCAGGGGAAGCAGGGGCAGCATCAAGGATGGGGGGCCCGGGAGCCGAATAACTATTTGGGTTGGAGGCCTCAAGAGGGTCGCCCCCAGGGATAAGGAGGAGGCTTTCAGGGAAAAGACAACTTCCACTAGATGAGGAGGTTTGATCAACCGGCGCAGAGACAGGGGTTGTGGGGTCACTTCCCGTCGTACAAAGAGGCAATGGAGGTTGGCCGAGGTAGAGGAGGGAGGAGAGGAGCTTAGGGAGGAGCCAGAAGAAGAGGAGGCAGAGAAGGAAGAGAGGGTCGGGTTGCATTGCCTTTCTGTGACTTCCACCAGGAGAAGGGTCACGCGACGACCACCTGCCCAGAGTTTTTGGAGATGAGAGAATCTAGGGGGCTGGGGAGGCAGGATCCGCCGATAAGGATCGTGGAGGTATAGCAGGGAGAGGGGGAAGACAGGTGTGAGGATAAGTCAGAGGTAGGAACCCGGGGAGGGATCAGGGTGATCCATGGAGAAGTTGGGATTGAGGCAACTCATAAGGGGAGCCTTCAGACCATGTTCCAAAGAGGGGTCTCCTCGACCTCTCAGGCTCCCCCTCTGGAAGAAAAAAATTACCTTTTCATCATCAGATATGCCAGATTATGAGGACCCGTTTTGTGACGCCTTGGTGATCTAGACGGTAGTAGAGAACTTCACGGTCTCCAAGATCCTGGTGGATAGTGGGAGCTCCGTGAATGTGATCTTCAAGAATGCCTTCGATGAGATGAAGGTCAAGGACAAGAGGGTCGTAGCTTCGGATGCACCATTATTTGGATTCTCAGGAGAGAGGAAGGAGGTAGAAGGAGGAGTAAGGCTGCATGTGAAGTTGGGGGCGTATCACGGAACTGCAGGATCGTGATCGTGGATGCCCCGAGCAGCTATAACGCCATCTTTGGGCACCCCCTCATCAGCGCCTTTTGCTGCATCCCCTCCTTGTTTCATCAATGCCTCAAGTCCAACAACGGAGGGGTGCAGGTTTGGATCAGGGGGGACCCGATGGTTGCAAAGCAATGTTATGTGACGGCGGTCAACACCATATCTTGGATGGTAGAGGCGAAAGAGCTGGAGAGGGAGATGGCGGAAGAGCTGGAGAGGGAGATGGAAGAGCAGGGAGAGGTTGTCGGAGAGGAGGAGATGAGCCTGGAGGAGGCGAGGGAGGAGATTGTGGAGGAGCAAAGAGGAGGAGGTGTGCATGAGGTCCAGAGGGACGGAGAGTTGGAACCGCAAGAGGGTCGGCAGGAGGAAGGAGTAGAAGAAGGGAGAGGAGGGAGAGGATTGAAGTTGAGCATACAGGAGAGGAGGAAGAGTTTGGGCAGGAAGAGGAGGCAAGGGCCGGCTGGGAGCAGTCGCGGCTGGAGCCGGCTAAAGAAGTAGTGGAGATGGAAGTCTTCACCAGTGCCGACCAGGTACACCACCCAGGAGCAACGGTCAGGTGGAGGTGGTAAACAAGATCATCGTGAACTACTCAAGAAGAAGGTGGATAACTTGAGGGGAAGTTGGGTGGAACAGCTCCCCTCGGTATTGTGGGCCTTGAGGACAACCCCGAACACGGCCACGGACGAGACCCCCTTCAAGCTCTCCCATGGGTGCGAGGCGGTCCTGCCCGTGGAATTTGAGGTCCGGTCCCCACGGGAAGTGGCCGCAGGGGAAGGAGACGAGACTTGGAGGTTAGAGAATGAAGGGGAGTTGCGCCTCTCGTTGGATATGGTAGAAGAGCTGCGCGATGTCGCGACTATCAGGCAAGAAGAGATCAAACAGTGGATGGCAAAATACTTTGACAAGCACATCAGGATCAAGCAGTTTGTGGAAGGAGATTTGGTGCTGAGGAAAGTTGACGCGGCGGGGAGATCAGCCTTCGTGGGTAAGCTCAACTCAAACTGGGAAGGGCCTTATATTGTTGAAAGGGTCCTGAGAATGGGAGGTTACCACCTCAAGGACGTGGAGGGTAGGTCCACGAGCCACACCTGGAGTGCCGATGACTTAAAACGCTTCTACCCATGAGAGGGGGGAAGGTGAAATTGTATGTTCAAATCCAAGTTCTATTATAATGTTTGTACTAATTCAATGTTTGTTTGCCTATCTTAAAGCTGATGTAGAGCTTGGATACTATTGCACTACCACGAGCCTGGCTCGGCCCCAGGTAGACCCGCTGCACAGGCTCTCATTAGCTAGCAGGTCTGAAGGCTCGCCTGTGGGGGTAAGGGATCCCGAGTGCTGCTCGGCCCCGGGAAGACTCGCTGCTCAGGCTCTCTATCTTCAGGAATCTAAAGAGACAAAAAATAAACATTATTTTACAGATTCTGAAGAACAAGAACACCAGTCTATTGAAGACCTACACCCTGGACAAAGCCTCCATCTTCCTGAATCTACTCAATATCTCAGGGGGAGCTTTGGCATCATCAAATCCACATAGTATTCTTATTTGCTTTGAGAAAGAGAAGACCGCCATCTATTTTTCTTTAACCTCTCTTATACAGGGTTATTACTCCCTTCAAAAGTGAACTCTTTGGTGATAGGGCACCTGATCAAAAACCTATCGGTTTTTAGGCACCTGATCAAAAGCCTGAAGGGTTTCTAGATCTACCTGAAGCAGATCTTGTGGTGATAGGGCACCTGATCAAAAACCTATAGCGGATTCCTACCAGGGTGGTAGAAGAGTGGACATACCCAGGTTGATTGGGGAACCACTGTAATCCTTATGTCGTCTGTGTGCTTGCTTTTCATTCTTTATCTTTGTACTGTGACTTTTTACATTAACTTTAGTTTAGAAGAAAGTTAAGATCTATCCCCTCACTTTCAGCCTACCTGCGGGGACACATAAAAGATCTCGGGGGGCGACACAGGCGCGAGCGGGACGCCCCCAAAGTTGTCGCGGATGAACAAGAACCTGGTGAGCCAATGAAGGTTTTTATTGGGCGTCTCACACACCTTGAGGCCTTGCCCAGTAAAGTACGAGATGCCATCGGCGTTGGCGTGTAGATGAAGAGCTTGCGGAAAACCATCAAGCTAAACTCGATGCGCTCCCGACACATGTAGCTGGAGAAAGCGATTAACACCAAAATGGCATTCGGGTTAAGCTGCGCGGGGACGACGCCGAATTACTTTAGGACCTGTTTCACCTCCGGCCAGAGGGGCAATCTCAACCCCGCCTCGAAGTGCGAGACGGGGAAGGCGAGCTCTCCCGGGTAGTAGGTGTTGATCGCCTCGCCGACCTTGGGAGCCGCAATTCGAACCCCTCTCTCATGAACTCGTGGACAAAGTTGCGGTAGTCTTCGTCAAGAAGCTTGCCAGGAGGGAAGACGTGGTCGGTAAACCGTTTCCCGCAGCGGCTGCACCCCTTGCCTTCGTCGACTTTCTTCTTCCCCATTCTAGGCAAGATGGATGGAAGCAAGATGATTGAGAAAAATGGAGTAGTGAGAAGGAGAATCGGTGAGACGGCCGAGGGAGGAAGGAGCGAGAGGAATAAAGGGCGAGAGCGATGGGTGAGACGGAAAAAGCACGGGGGCAAGGGCTGGGACGCAGTAGGGGTGAAGGCGCATATATCATTCTGATCCGGGGGCAGGGGTATTTATAGCGGATATGGTCAACGGGAAAAATGGGCGGGAAGAATATATATAGGGAGGAAGGGGGGAGAGTCGGCCGACATTTCACACTCCCTCTCCTAGCCTTGATTTGTGTGGCCCATCACGGGCTTCCTCAGCCAGGCAGAACAAAAAATAAATAATAAAGAATGAAATGAAATTAAGCTAGCATAAAGATAAACCAGAAGCAATAAATGTTTAATTGTTCCATCCTGCACAAGGCGAGCACCATGTTCGCAGACCCTAGGCTACTGGCGAGACGGTAGCATAATATATTATAGAATTATTATAGAATTAAGGGGTAAAAGAGCGAGACGGATAAATTAGCGAGATGGATAAATAAAGCGAGAACTCACCTCTTTCTCTCTAGGAGACGCGAGAGGAGGATGGGCGTGGATTTCCAGGGCAGTGCAAGATGGCTCCTCGGTCGAGGAGGAGGGGCCACCTATTTTTACCTTCTTTGGGCGAGACGATGATGATGGTAAGGATGGTGGGGCGCGAACCAGAGCTGGGGTCAGAGCGGCCACGTTGGCCTTGTTCTGTTTGCGCACCATCGCAAGGCGCTCACGGAAGCTCTGGCTGTGAGACATGATTGTAGTAGAGCCAAGGAAGGAGGAAGTGTGAAAGGGGTACTCTCTACGCGGGGTGGGAATCCTATATTTATAGGCTCCGGTGGAGGACCCGAAAAAAGATTCCCTCATAGATACGCTCATAAATATGCTTTAATGAGACGAGCCTCGGTTGGACTTTCTTTCCGAGCTTGAAACAACCTCGAAAATAACAGGGATTGTGTACAACCTCCGGCTCGCAGGAACAGTTCAGGCTCAATCACAAGGGGAGAGAAGGAGAGATGGGCCCTTTGATAGAGGCTACGAGCATTCAGCGAGGGGGGACCAAATCGAGAGCCTACTCGTTGGGTGAGTGGGTCCCAGGGAAAGGGCCACTCGCTGGGCAAGGTCCGACACGCTAGGTGAGAAGGGCCCAGCGGCCCAGGCGAGAGCCACTCGCTATGCGAGACGGGCCCAGAGAGAGGACCATTCGCAAGGCGAGGGCCAACTAGCTAGGCGAGACGATCCCCATAGGAGGGAGCTCTCGTCCTCGAGACGGTGCTCTAGCAGAGCGCCGGTTCAGTGGTTGGTCAAGGACCGGTTCAGTTGGAAGGTGGTTTACCTTTTTATCCCTAGGTGATTTTACGCTTTTGCCCTTGGTGGTCTGCATATAACCATTCAGAACAGCAGAGTTTGGTTATTGGCAGACCTGACCAAGGGTATTTTAGAAATTTAAGGTCGGTTCAGTTTGGTTATTGGCAGTTCAAACTCAGAGGCCTATAAATAGACCCATAGGGGTTCTTCAGAAAGGGAGGTTTTTCATATTTTCAAAAGAGTTTCTTGTGCTTTCTGAGGAGCTCCAGGCCCAGCTTTTGGCTTTGGAGGGGAAGTTCTCAGAGATCTTCCGGGTAAGAGGTGGGACATCCCTACTGAGGATTTGGGTCGGTTCTTGGTCCTTTACAACCAGTCAGGGGTCGGAGCTTGGGAGAAGTAGGTGTTGGCTGCGCCCCTATTTTTCAACTCTCGTTGAGGTCAGGTTTTTGCTTCAACACATTCATCTGTATGACCTCTATGCTTAATATTCTCTGATTTCATGCTTGGTCACCCCTATTGTTTTTTGTTATCGTTTCACTTTCTATAAACGCGCAATATTTACTGTCTTTCTTATGCTCATTATATATTGCATTTCGTTTCTCCCAAGCATGTGTATGTGTGTTTATAGTCTGGCACGTCCCCTTTCGATAATATCAAAGGGGGAGAATAGATGGTTCATGAGTCATAGGTAAGTGTAGATCACATGTAGGGGGAGCTTTGTTCACTGTGTGCACATAGATAGGGGGAGCATGTATAACACATATATAGGGGGAGCGCGTGTAAGACCCCTCCCCCAAACCTTTACCTGAGTCGGGCAGAAGGGAATCTTACCTGCCCAAGAGGTCCACCCACTGCTCCTTAGGCTGACAACCCACCTTATCTAAGCACTAGGTGGCTACCTTGATCGGCTAGAATCACAACGTTCACAACACATCAGAGATTTGCAGAAGCATTAACAGGAAACCAATATCAAATATATACAATATTATATATATTACATGAGTAATAGGTCGAAGCCTAAGTATTTATATAAGCCCGTAGGCTATACAAGTACTGCATATAACCCTTCACTCTCTCTCCTTATTTAGCTCGTCAGTACTCACATCTCAAAACTCGGAAGATATTGGGGGCGCATCTACTCGAGTAGTCCTGACTGCTGGCGCAATCTCCCGCAGCAGTGGGTCATTACGGTGCTCCATTTCCTGTGAATGGTTATTTATATAACCATTAGTCATAGAGCTAATTAGAAACAAATCTCCTCCCCGGATCAATATCCTGGGAATGAGCACACACCCACCCAACAAAGGTAGAATTCCAAAGCAAGGGAGAGTTAATACAACATTTCATATGTAGAAGCTAGGAGAAACGAAGCAATTCGTAGTATAACTGGAATATCAGTAGCAATGTTTAACAGTTATAATTAAAGCTTCACTCGCACATCAGCACATCAGGTATCCACAACTGGTACTCTATCGCAGGCATTCATAGCCGCATACAAACCAACCCTATGTCGACATAGCATGGACCGCTTCAGCTCCAGCAGGGTAGCGAGCCCCACAGGCCTCACAGATGTGGCCGTCGGTGATAGTGGCTAGTCCTGCCACTTTTGGGGGTGGTCGTACCGCACAACCCAGGCCCTAACGAACAACCCTGTGTACTTTTGGATATGAGCGACACTCGGTAATTCAACATTTTGGCCGACCAGCTGAGGAAAACCCATCCGGGACAACATAACGGCCGGTCACCCATGGTACCCGTCTCCCTGTCGCCTTGCGTCGTCGACCTTCCTGCACAGGTATGAACGTTCTCCCTCATTCTAGTCATTTGGATTGGGAGTTAGGGTTTGAGAGATAGAGTTTGGAGGAGGAAAGAGAAGGTCTTCCACCGCCATTGACGAAGCTTCAGGGCTCTGATCGTTGATCCGAGGCCAAATCTGTGGAGAGGACTTGAAGGCGCACATTTTCATCCGTGTAAATCAAGGTTTCCATGGCAAGGAAGAGGAGTCGTAAGGTAACGACATTTCTCCTCTCGGTCTTTAGGATGCGTGCATAGCATCCCATTCTCTTTTGCTTTCTTTCAAGCATTTAGGCACCAGATCTCTCAAATGAGAGGGATTCGTGTTCAAGAGGGGCCACCGGGTCGATTGTGTCCGTACCCATCATGATATTGCACTAGAAATCCGCTCTGTTAGTGGATTAGGCATTGTGGGTGAATCCGTAATCGCGACCGTTAGTCTGACTCGGTGATGTTGCATAGCGAGCCTTACAGATTTTGTTAGAAATCCGTTAGTGGCAAGATGTCATTTGTGATGTTGTTTTCCCCCTCTTTCGTGTAAGTATGTGTAACCAGAACCGGACCAGGTGGAAATTATAGTACACGTTGGGGTGCAGGGATGGTACGGTACGAATGGTGGATTAGGGAGGGAAAGGCTTGAGATTTTTATGTGCTAAGGTGTGGTTTTGTCTCTGTGGTCGGCTGGCTTGCCCGTGAAGTGCAAGCCATGTGGGGAGATTGTCCCGGTGAGGCAAGTCCCCTTCTGTGAAACTGACGAGAACGCCAAGCTTAGGACAAGCCCAGGCGACGAAGCGCACGAGTGGGTGGGGTCCAACAGGGGTTCTTAGTATCGGTTTGTTTGTGTGATGGAATCCTAACGTGAGAAGTCAGAGCTTGCAGGCAAACCTGAGTTTTAAGACCCACGAGCGGGTGGGTCCTTGGCAAGAGTTTCGTTTGGCGGCTTGTATGTTGTTAGGGGAAATTAGAGTACCCTTGTGTTTGCGACTTGAACGCCGATAGGAAAATTGGAAGTACTTGATTGATGATGTGTTAGAAGCACACACTTGAGGGTGTCGTGGGTGAAACTCAGGATTGCATACATGCTGCATTGTATGCCTATTTATATTACATGTTCAACATAGAAAACATGTATATTGTATGATACATCCAAACATGTTTATAACTTTACTTGTTTATGTATATTACATATGAAGTGCTAACGCGCAGGGTGGTGGTGTACCCTGGGGTCTGCTAGGGACGACCGGAGGAGATGTGTTGGTTACACAGTTGAGGTCAGCTTTTGCTGACCCACATTACCACAAATTTTTATAAGGCAAGGATCGCAAGCAGGAGCAAGCTCACCGACCAAAAAGTCCTAAGTCTCATGAAGTGATTTGTATGTTTAGTAGCTTATGTCTTGTTGAATGTTTTGCAACATGAACTATATTTTCGGCTTGCATGCCGAGGTAGCCTAGGAGTGCTTCTGCACGTTGATGTTTGATGTTATTGTTTCAATTGTGGACTCATGCATGGTTGTAAGGCCTTAAGACCAATTTGATACTCTTGTGTTAGTGGATAACTTCTAGTTTTGTTGTTTGTTTCCGCTGTGAATAATCTGAGTTTTGAGTTGGATAGTATATATCATCTTATATTGCTTAAGCTGTGGAGTCTGTATATTGTGGGACACTGGCCGGACCCATATTATACGGTCATTACAGGGGAGGTGTTACAACCCGACCTTCTCCCTGATCTAGAGAATTGGACCTCCTTAGCTCGGAGTCGAATCGGGCGCGCTATCAGATAAAGAAAACCGCAGTAATGGACAAAATACGATTTTGATGTGGAAAACCCAAGAAGGGTGAAAAACCATATGGCTGGAACTGTACAGAGCCAAAATCCACTAGCTACTCAGAGTATTATAGAAGTTGATTTGATCTCGGAGGGAGACATGTCGCTACTCCTTTACAAGTACAGAAAACGAGGAAAAATGGCTAAGTCCTCAGAGCCTTGATGGAAGCGATCCGACCTTGAGACGACGTCGAGCTCCCGGAACCTTGGTGGGAGCATTCCGACTGGAAAATATTCTCTAAGTCCTCGGGACTTCTGGAGGCTGCGCTTTTGTTTATGCGGAGCCTAGATGGGAGCGCTCTTGCAGAGACGGTTAACGTCAGTTGAGGCGAGAGGAGCCCGCGACGCAAGGAGAATAGCGAAGTGAATTCCTGAGTAGGGAATTGTCCTAAATCCATGATTCTCACCGAAAAACCTCATAGCTTTCTCTTGCCTTTGGAGTTATCTAGCTTGAAATGAAGGCTTGGGGCTTATTTATAGTTTTTTGGAATGGCACGTCAGTAATTACAATGAGGAGTAATTTGTGCTGGCGAATGATATCACTCTGTTTTGATCACGTGGATCACCAAAATAGCTTGATGACGGAAGTACTCCCTTCCCCCCAGGCAGTTCGGACGGCTCCGGTAGGGTGCCCGGAGGCGGCGACAGTGGCCGGAGGTGAAGGGGGAAGTCAGGGCTCCCCGGCCGCAACAAGGGCCACCGACGGCGCGTGGACACGACACATGCACAGTATGTGGCCGCACGAGTGCGCGGCCTGGCGGCCATGTGTAACATTCCGACTTTTATTGGGTCACCAGAGCCCCAATGGGCCCAATAAAAGTGGCACGGACCCTACCAAAGACCCAGCGGGTGGGGTGGGGGGGGGGTAACCCTAGGTAGGAAATAGAGCTAGAGAACTCCAAATTGAGTTCTGTCAGTTCCTGTGGCATCGTATAGTCAATACGAGTGCATCAGAACTCGTCCAGTTGAACCCCGAGGTCACATAGTGAATATGACCATCCCTCGAAAAATGAAACGATAGTAAGATTTTGGATATCGAGCTAGAGAACTCCGAATTGAGTTCTGTCGATTCCTACGACCTCATATAACCTAGACGGGTGCATCAGAATCCGTCGCGTCGCAATTTGAAGTCTAACGACAGATTTGGACATTTTGACCGCTTTAACACGCTGCGTCGCGCAAATTTCAGACTTTTGCCAAACGGACTCTGATTTAACCCCAGTCAGTGGCGTTGGACTCGTTTGGTCAAGTCAACAAAAGTCGTTCCGATAAATTTTGATGACAATTGGTCAACCCGCGGTCAAATCAAGCATAGTCGCGCATCGAAAAACGTACGCACACCAATTATGACTCGACACCCAAACTTTGACCTGACCCCGACGACTTAGACCCACTTTGACTTTGACCAGCAAAGGGGGACCCACCATAGGGTTGACTTGGTCAAACCCCCCTAAAAATCCATTTTTGGATTTTTTTCTCCAAATAAGAGCCCACCTCCTCTCCATGGATGGATTGCTCTTGCCCCCCCCCCCCTCACTCTCCTTTGGGCCCCAACCAGCAAGCACTCCTATGGGCCCAAGTAGAGGCCCACCAACCCCCTACCCTTCCTCTCCTCTCTTTCCCCTCCCCCACTTACCAAAGCCCAAGCCCATAAGGGCTTGGCTTTTTCCTCACAGGGGGGAAATATGGGGCCTCCAGCTGTCCTTGGACAGCTGGAGGGTGGTGATTAATCCCTCCCTAAGGAGGGATTAATCCCATATTGGATAAGGGAGGAGAGCCCCTCCTCCCCATGCCTATAAAAGGACCTTCCCCCTGTAATCCTGCACCAGCTCTCTGAGCAATTCCCCCCCCCCCCCCGCCCAAGGCACTATCAGAGCTCCGGTGGTCGGAAAAGGCAAAACCTCCCCTCACCACCGCCACCTTTGGCATGGCCGACCACGCCGGCCCCTCCCAAGCCCACCAAACCCAGGTGCAAATCTTCCCCCTCCTCTTCCCCATTCTGGGCGTGCTGCATGAACCCCCAGGAGGCCGGAGCGCCGCTGGCGCCACCTGAGCCATGCTCTAGGTCGGGTGGTGCCCAGTGAGGAAAGCCCTCCCCCAACGCCAGTGGTGGCGCTGGGGGAGTGCTAAACCACTGGGGGCGGTGACCCACAGTGGCGGAGAGCGGCGGTGCCGCCGGAAAACGCTGCTCCGGCGGCACCTGCAAAACAGAGCGAAACTATGTTTATTTTTGGCGGCGGCGTTAGGCCTTCGGGCCACCACCGGCGAGAAGCCTGACCCCCGACGCGCCGTCCAGGGGTGGTGCAGTAGACGGCCAACCACCCGAGAAGCGGGGGTGGTGCGGTGGCGCACGGAGCAGAGCTACCGCCACCCCAAGCTCTCGGGATGGATTTTCTGGCGGTGGCAGGCCTCCGGACCACCGCCCATAGGGTCGCCGGCCCCCTAGCGAGTTGATCAAGGCCAGCGACAGCGTCCTGCGGCAGCCTGCTGGTGGTGGCGGAGGCTGCTCATCCTCTACACCGTCGGCAAGGAGCAGCAGCCGCCCGATCACGTGATGAAGATTGGGCGGCTGCGATTTCCTTAATCCCCGCCCCCGCCTCAGCATCAGCGCCCCCCACAGCGGATCCGCGGCCGATCCGTTGTGGGGATAGAAGGACAAATTGCGTCCTGCAGCTCAATCTCAGCCGCAGGATTGAATTGATCTGTTATATGCAGACCAAAATCAAGGGCAGAGGTTTGTGATTTTTTTGGGCCAAATCCAGGCCCCTAGGGGAAAAGTGATCAACAAGAAAAATGTTCCCCATGATGAGGGCTTTCTCTACAAAAATTTTGAGAATTTTTTTAGTTGATTTAATATTTTTAAAAGCCTAAATAAAATTCATTTAGCAAAATTAAGGGCCCAAGATTGCCTGGAAAATTTTTGAAAAATTACTAGGCTCTTTTTAAGTCCTTTTAAAGGTTGTTTCAAAATTTGGGATCATGGTGACTAGTTTTGATACTCTTCCTAAGTTATAGAAGTCTTGGGTCGCGCTCATGCACGTTTTCCTCCAAAGGTGGAAATTGGAGCGCGCGACCACCCCCTTTTTAAATCAAACATGTAATTCAAACTATTTTATCGATGAGAGTGGTCGAGGCAAGTGACTAAACTCCAGGATTCCGAGGTTTCATAAAACCGTCATGCGCCTCGACTCTCGGGTGATTTGGGCACGCTCGAAAGGTGCGAGTACGAGTGTTGAGTTAGGAATTATTCTTGACGAATAATAAAGGTTTAACACCTAACAAACCTTAATCCAATTAAGCCGTGATTAAAAGGCGCAACCAGATTTCAATCGGACCTTAATAATGGGTGAAACCAAAGGGAACCTCCTGAGAACAGAGAAGGAACTGAAGCCTCCTGAATGGAGTGATTGGACTACTAACCTTTTCTTTATGTTTACTCCAGTCTCGTACTGATCAAGTGCTTTCAATTAAGTTCTACTCCAGTCTCGTACTGGTAAAGTGCTTTCAATTAAGTTCTACTCCAGTCTCGTACTGGTAAAGTGCTTTCAATTAAGTTCTACTCCAGTCTCGTACTGGTCAAGTGCTTTCAATTCAGTTCTACTCCAGTCTCGTACTGGTCAAGTAATTTCAATTAAGTTTTACTATAGTCTCGTACTGGTCAAGTACTTTCAATTCAGTACTACTTCAGTTTCATACTGGTCACATTTCATTTCAGCACCTTAATTAAAGCAGCATAAACACCGCACTTGTCCACCTTACAATTTACTATTATAATTATGGGTCCTGCTCTGACGAGCAGTCGTTGTTAACGTTGAGCTTTAGTTGGGGCTAACTGGAGTTGAGGTATTCCTCCAGGTCTAGCCCCAATTAATGCGCTCCCACGTTCCTCGACGAAAGTAGAGCTGAGCGCCGCCGCCCGAAGTTTAAGCCTAGTAGGGCAGGCCGACATAGAACCGGTGTGTATTATGATTGCCATTTGTTTGATTGATTGTAAATTACTTGCGGTTAAATAGTGGCGGGTCAGTCCCTCCGTAGTCTGTTCGTACCGATACGGGAAGGTCGACGGCTCAAGGCGACAGGGAGATGAGTACCACGGGTGACCGACCGTTATATTATTCCCCGTCGTGTTTTCCTCCGCTAGTCGGCCAAAACAATTCGTCGGATGTCGATCACGTCCAAGAGTACACAATGTTGTATGTTAGGGCCTGGGGTTGTGCTGTATGACCACCCCCAGAAGTGGAAGGACTGGACACTGTCACCGACAGCCACATCGGTGAGGCCCGCGGGGCTCGCTACCCATTTAGAACAGAAGAGGTCCAAACTATGTCGACATAGGATTTGTGTGCGCGGCTGTGAATGCCTGCGATAGAATATAGGATGTGAAAACCTTATGTGCTGATATGCTAGTGGAGCCTTATTATAACTGATTTATATTGCTGCTGTTTTTCCCAGTTATACTATCCTGCACTCTTTTATAGTTGCTCCTAGCTATACATATATGAAATGTTATGCTAACCCTCTCTTTCTTCGGCTATTTACTTCTGTTGGGTGGGTGTGTGCTCGTCCCCAGGATATGGATCCGGGAAGGAGATTTGTTTCTGCTTAGTTCTGTGACTAACGGTTATCTAAATAATCATTCACAGGAAATAGAGCATCGTAGTGACCCGCCGCCACAGAAGATTATGCCAGCGGCTAGGATTACCCGAGCAGATGCACCCCCGACGTCCTCGGAGTTTAGAGACGTGAGTACCGCCGAGCAGAATAGGGAGAGAGAGTGTGAGGGTTATATGTAGTACATGTATAGCCCACGGGCTTATAAATACTTAGAGTTCGGCCCTAGAACCTCTGTATTATTATATGATGTGTTATATATATATGCAGTGGTTTCCTGTTAATGCTTTCGCTATACTCTGATGGGTTGTGAATGTTATGATTCGAGCCGAGCAAGGCGACCAACTAGTGCTTAGAGAGGGTGGATCGTTTCCCTTAAGGAACACTGGGTGGATGTCTTCGGCCAGTAGTACCCCTACGACCCGACCCGAGCAAAAGGTTGGGGGGGGGGGGTGCTGCAAATGGATCAGAGCGATCACGATTCATCCTTGTGGAGCAGTCTCAGGATCACTCCATCCCTCGCTTCGTTCTGGGTTCGGGACGAACCTTGCAACGGAAGCCCGGTGGACCCTAGTGTAGAGGCTTGGGGATTCCAGACTGTACGATAGTATTCCCATATACCGTTGTTTCCGCTTTGTCTGTCGTTTTTGCAAATTGCCCCTACTTTTGCAAAATACTGACACTCTTTCCTGTTACTTCTTTAGATACCGGAGTACAGTAACGGGGGATCCTCGTCTACAGGATATGTTCCAGCTACCCCACCTCAAGACCCGGTCGCTCCCGCGACTGTACCGTTTGCCGAGACAGTCTTGGGGTAGACATTGACAGCCATTCTGGCCACTTTTCGGACAACCTTGGCACAGCCACCACGAGAGATGGCAACACCTACCGATTTATTGACGACTTTTCGAGGACTGAGGCCACCCGCTTTTAGAGGTACAGAGACTGCTATCCAGGAAGAGGAGTGTGTGGATCGTGTGGAGGAGTTATTAGTGGGAATGATGTTCCCAACTATGGCTGCAGTCTCTTTAGTGGTGACCCTTTTGGAGGGATACGTGAGGGATTGGTGGAGAGCGGCTAGTCGCTCTACTTTTCGAGGTCGGCTATTGAGTGCGATCCTTTGGGGGGAGTTCTCCGAGGCTCTACTAGAGTTCTTCATCATGGATGCAGACCGAGTCGCGCTGCAGGAGAGGTTCATGCTCATTCGACAGGGCAAGCGCACAGTGGTAGAGTATGAGAGAGAGTTTATACACCTGGCATGCTTCGCCGGGAATCTGGCTGCCTCCGACAGAGATAGAGCTTCTTGGTTCTACCGAGGACTACGAGACGAGCTGAGGCAGACCCTGATCATGCTCTCTCAGGCCACCTTTCACACAATAGCCACTCATGCGGTAGCATTGGAGATGGACCAGCGGATAGTGGCTCAGCAGCGTAGAGGCCAGGTAGATATTCCTCGAGACCAGAGGCAAGATGGAGGAGTCGCTCCCCACAGACATGATAGAGAGCGCAGACAGCGACGCCGCAAACAGCCTTATAGGCTCACACCAGTACCCCCAGCACCCCCAGCCGCACAGCCAGACGTCAGACCAGCTCCAGCACCACAGCCTGCACCAGTGTCCCGACGAGATGTTCCCTTCATAGGGAACTGCTTCTTATGTCAATAGCCGGGACATATGAGAGCTTTCTGCCCACAGGCGATAGGGGGACCGGGATTAGGAGCGGTTCATGGTGGACAGCCAGCACGGGGACAAGGTCAGAGAGGCCACAGAGGCAGAGCTGGCAGGAGAGGCCAGCAGGGCTGAGCAGTGCCCCTGGAGGCCTACGCATTGGACTTACAACAAGGACCGGCCCCTAACGTAGTTATAAGTATATACTTTAGGCGATAGAGAGATGTTAAATCTTAATACTAATGTTGTATATTACTTACATCTTTTGTATCGGTTAGATGATGTATGTGTATATACTTCCCATATCATCATGAATCTTGTTGGTAGAAGACACCCTGCCAAGACTCTTTTTGACACAGGAGCGATACATTCTTTCGTTTCCCACGAATTCATCGCAATAAAAGTGAACTTTATTCGTTCAACCGGACTATCTATACGAATCCGTTTACCATACGGGTCGGATATGACATCCATAGAAAAGTGCTCGTTCCAGGATGTGCTGGTAGAAGTAGAATTTGAGATCTACGCAACCATCCTAGCAATAACCGGATTTGACATTATTCTAGGGATGGACTGGTTGGCCGAGCACCAGGCACAGATAAATTATTCCACGCGAGAAGTCCGGCTACAGAACCCAAATTGCCAGAGCATCACGACGACATGTGTGCCCTCTGTCTCGCGCATTATTCTAACTTCTACGCAGATTGTGAAATCAGTCAGACAGAAGGATGAGGTATACCTTATCTACTTCGAGATGGAAGACAAAACCCAAGTGCTCTCCAAATTCCCAGTAATCCGCGACTTTCCAGATGTTTTACCTGAGTCCCTCCCAGGATTACCACCTCAACGAGAGGTCGATTTTCAGATTGAGCTCGTGTTTGGAGCACGACCAGTATCACGAGCCCCCTACCGGATGCCCCCAAGAGAACTGGCTGAACTGAAAATCAAACTACAGGAACTGATAGATGCTGGATTCATCCGTCCTAGTTCCTCGCCCTGGGGAGCCCCGGTGCTTTTCGTCAAAAAGAAAGACGGGACACTGTGACTGTGCATCGACTATAGGGAACTAAATAAGCTTACTATACGCAATACATACCCCCTCCCTAGGATCGACGAACTGTTCGATCAATTGCAAGGTACATCTGTGTTCTCCAAGATGAACCTGAGATCTGGCTATTATCAGCTTCGAGTCCGAGAGGAAGACATTTCCAAGACGGTCTTCAGCTCCCGTTACGATCTTTATGAGTTCCTAGTGATGCCCTTCGGGCTCACCAATGCACCCTCCGCCTTTATGGCTCTGATCAATAAAGTCTTTGAACCCTTCTTGGATCACTTTGTCATCGTCTTCATAGACGACATCTAAATCTACTCAAAGACCAAGACGGACCATACTTGGCATCTGTAGATGGTGCTACTAAAACTCCTGGAGCACTCCCTATTCGCCAAATTCAGTAAGTGCGAGTTTTGGCTAGAAGACGTTGGATTCTTGGGACATACGATAAATAAGGAGGGAGTAGTAGTGGACTAAGCCAAGATCAAGGTAGTACAAAATTGGCCACCACTCAGAACAGTTGCGGATATCCGAAGTTTTCTCGGTCTTGCCGGATACTATAGGAAGTTCGTCGAAGGTTTTTCCAAGATCGCCCTACCCCTAACTGCTCTCACTAGAAAAGACGTCGCATTCCGATGGACACCAGAGTGCGAGGCTGCGTTTGTTGAGCTGAAGAAGCGGCTGACTTCTGCGCCAATCCTTACGATCCCCACAGGGACCGAGGGATTCTGAATCTACATTGATGCCTCCCTGAAGGGATTAGGAGTTGTTCTAATATAGCATGACAAGATAGTGGCCTACGCATCTCGGCAATTACGAATTAAATTTCGCAACACACGATTTAGAGTTGGGTGTCGTAGTCTTTGCCCTTAAAATCTGGAGGCATTATCTGTACGAAGTAAGATGTGAGATCTTCTCCGACCACAAGAGCCTCAAGTATATCTTCACGCAGAAAGAGCTGAATCTCCGGCAGCACCAATGGCTAGAATTCCTATGTAATTACGACTTCGCTCTCCAATATCACCCCGAGAAAGCTAACAAAGTCGCTGACGCCTTGAGCCGCCAACCTGCGATAGCTGGGAGTTGGATGGAGCAAATCCCTAAGGAGCTATTCTAGTCCTTGATAGACTTGGAAATTACCCTAGTTGCCTGAAGAGATCCGGAAGAGTACCACACTCAGCTGTATTAGATGGAGATCCAATGCGATATCCGAGACCGGATACGTGAAGCTCAGAAGATCGACCCAGAGGTAGTGCCGAACATCCTATCTCTATAAGGAGGGGCACAGGAGGATTATAATCTACATGACGGGATTCTACAATTCAAGCATCACATATTCGTTCCCGCTACCGGAGGGATTCATGAAGAAATTCTGCAAGAAGCCCATCAGTCCAGGTACTCTATTCACCCTTGCATGGTTAAAATGTACGTGGACCTGCGCAGGACTATTTATTGGCCTGGAATAAAGAGAGACGTCACCAACTTCGTGGCCCAGTTTCAGACCTGTCAGAAGGTTAAAGCCGAATGTCGCAGTACAGGAGGCCTATTACAACCCTTGCCGATACCAGAATGGAAATTCGAAGATATCTCTATGGACTTCGTCCATGGCCTACCTCGATCCCGCATTGGGAATGAATCAATTTCGGTAGTCGTAGATCGACTCATCAAGGTAGCACGGTTCATTCAAAATCGACAGGGTGACAGAGTTGATATCCATGCCAGAATATTCCTAGAACAAGTAGTTCGATTTCACGGAGTACTAAAGTCCATCGTATCAGATCGTGACGGGCATTTCACGTATAAGGAGTGGAGGCGAGTACATGCATACCTGGGAACCAAATTGGCTTTTAGCACCGCCTTCCACCCGCAGACAGACAGACAGACGGAGCGGACAAACCGGGCGATGGAAGATCTACTTCGATTGTGTATAGTGGAACACAATGAGCCGTGGGAGCAGCTGTTGTTGTTAGTCGAATTTTCTTACAATAACAGCTACCAGGCTAGCAATAAGATGGATTCATACGAGGCATTGTATGGAAGACATTGCAGAATCCCGTTGACTTGGGCTCAGGAAGAGGACCCGGAAGCCTTGGGAGTGGCTTACATTGATGACATTACGACAGCAATACGGCTGATCCAGGAGCGAATGCGGGAAGCGCAGAGCCGATAGGCAAAGTACTACGATGCGCGACATCGACCGGTGGAGTTCAGCATGGGGGAGATGGTGTTTTTGAAAATAAAGCCCATACATGGTGTCTCCTGGTTGAGAAAGCAGAAAAAGTTAGATCAACGCTACTTGAGCCCCTATCCGGTGATAGAGCGTGTTGGCCCCGTCGCCTATCGTTTAGCCTTGGCCCTAGAGTTGGGAAATCTTCACGATGTGTTTCATGTCTCTTGTTTGAGACGAGTCCTCCGACAATCAGAGCAGCACCTTCCTACCCCACTAGTGCAAATACAGTCAGATAGATCCGTCCAGCTCGAACCCGTCAGAGTGGTAGATTATAGGGTGGAGACACTACGTAGCAAGACCATCTCGATGGTTAAGATACTATGGTCAAACTGCGGACGAGAAGAGTTCACGTGGGAACCTGAAGCGCTCCTCCGAGAGAAGCACCCATAGCTATTTCCCCAGGTATGATACTTTTCCCCTACTTCGAGCAAATTTTTGGTGACGAAAATCCTTTTATTTTTATTGGATTGTAACATCCCGACTTTTATTGGGCCACTAGAGCCTCACTGGGCCCAATAAAAGTGGCCCGGACCCTACCCATGACCCGGGGGGGGGGGGGGGTAACCCTAGGTAGGAAATAGAGCTAGAGAACTCTGAATTGAGTTCTGTCAGTTCATGTGGCCTCGTATAGTCAATACGAGTGCATCAGAACTCGTCTAGTTGAACCCTGAGGTCACATAGTGAATGTGACCATCCCTCGAAAAATGCAACGAGAGTAAGATTTTGGATATCGAGCTAGAGAACTGCGAATTGAGTTCTGTCGATTCCTGCGACCTTATATAACCTAGATGGGTGCATCAGAATCCGTCGCGTCGCAATTCGAAATCTAACGATAGATTTGGACATTTTGACCGTTTTAGCACGCTACGACGCGCAAATTTCGGAGTTTCGCAAAACAGACTCCGATTTAACCCCCAGTCAGTGGCATTGAGCTCGTTTGGTTAATACGAAGTCCACATAAGTCGTTCTGATCAATTTTGACGACAATTGGTCAACCCGTGGTCAAATCAACCATAGTCGCGCACCGAAAAGCGTACGCACACCAATTATGACTCGACACCGGAACTTTGACCCGACCCCGATGACTTGGATCCACTTTGACTTTGACCAGTAAAGGGGGACCCACCCTATGGTTGACTTGGTCAAACCCCCCCCCCCCCAAAAAATCCATTTTTGAATTTTTCTCAAAATAAGAGCCCACCTCCTCTCCATGGATGGATAGCCCTTGCCCCCCCCCCCTCAGTCTCCTTTGGGCCCCAACCAGCAAGCACTCCTATGGGCCCAAGTAGAGGCCCACTAAACCCTTACCCTTCCTCTCCTCTCTTTCCCCTCCCCCATTTACCAAAGCCCAAGCCCATAAGGGCTTGGCTTTTTCCTCACATGGGGGAAATATGGGGCCTCCAGCTATCCTTGGACAGCTGGAGGGTGGTGATTAATCCCTCCCTAAGGAGGGATTAATCCCACAACTGCTAGGGGAGGAGATCCCCTCCTCCCCATGCCTATAAAAGGACCTTCCCCCCTTATAATCCTGCACCAGCTCTCTGAGCAATCCCCCCCCCCCGCCTAAGGCGCTGCCGGAGCTCCGGTGGTCGGAAAAAGCAAAACCTCCCCTTACCACTGCCACCTTTGGCATGGCCGACCAGGCCGACCCCTCCCAAGCCCACCAGACCTTGGTGCAAATCTTCTCCCTCCCCCTTCCCCATTCTGGACGTGCTGCATGCACCCCCTGGCGGCCGGAGCGCCGCCGGTTCCACCCGAGCCATGCTCTAGGCCGGGTGGTGCCCAGGGAGGAAATCCATCCCCTAGAGCCGGTGGTGGCACTGGGGGAGTGCTAAACCACTAGGGGCGGCGACCCCTAGTGGCGGTGCCGCCGGAAAACGCTGCTCCGGCGTCACCCGCAAAACAGAGCAAAACTCTGTTTATTTTTGGCGGCGGCGGCCGGCGGCGTAAGGCCGTCGGGCCACCACCGGTGTTGGGTACATTGGAAAATGTGTACCTGATTTGAAGAAGCCTAACATAGCTTTATGATATACATCAAGGTGTATTTGATGTTATTTTGAGTTGACATGTGCAGATTAAGAAAGTACTAAAAGTACAGGAAATTATTCTAAGTCCATGTGTCGACACCAGAAAAAGCTATGTCGACACTTCAGAAGAATTGTGTCGACACTTGAAGAAGACTGTGTCGACACAGAGAAAAATAGTCAACCACATTTGTGTCGACACTGGGAGGCAGTGTCGACTTACAGAAGTAGATTCGACAACAGCTGTATCAACACTGGGAAGCTGTGTCGACACATTGAGGCAGAGTCGACACCAGAAGGCAGTGTCAACACATTGAGGCAGAGTCGACACATATTGGCAGGGTCGACGATAGTTGTGTCGACACCAGAAGACAGAGTCGACACATATTGGCAGAGTCGACAAAAGCTGTGTCGACACCTGAAGGAGTGTCGACACATACTATGTTCTGAATCTATAACAACTGTGTCGACACACAGGACTTGTGTCGACACACTGCAAGTCTAGACCAAGTCATTTCCTGAAGAATGATGAAGTGCTTGAGTCGACACAAATTCTCAGTGTCGACTCATCCTCAAGATGAAGGTCTGAAGAAGCTGTGTCGACACCAAAGTAACTTGTGTCGACACATATAGAGAGATGGTCTCGACACTTTCTGACAGTCAGTCTCGACACTTTGCTGATCAAGACAAAGGCTAAGGATCTGTTTGAAGACTTGACAGTTGTGGGTTGCAACAGTTTATCTGAAGCTGTCAGACTTGTCAGAAGACAGTTAGAAACCGGATCAGCCGGTTACCATGAAGAAGGTCTATAAATAGACAGATTCAGAAGGCAAATAAAAAAAAGATTGATTTAAGAAGAAACACACATACAAACTGATCAAGAAAGTGCAAGGCACGGAAGAAGATCTTCATCAGAAGATCTAAGAAGACATTCTGAAGGGTTCAACCTATCAGGATCTGTCTAAGGAGAATTCGTTCAAGAATTCTGAAGAAGTATCAAAGGGATTGGATAGAGAGGGATCCAGCCATTTGAAGATCAAGAAGGAAGCTGTTACAAGTTTATCAAGAAGCTGTTTGGAAATCAACTCAGCTAGTTCAGATTCAAGAAGCTTTGAAGAAAGCTAAGATTCAATTGATTTCATCCATCAGCTAATCAAGTATTGTCCTGTTCTTACTCTCTCATCTAGGACAAAATTCTATAAAACTCTTTTCTAATTTCTGTAGGATCTATTAAGGTAGATCTGAGTTGTAAGCCTAAATTATAAAGGCTGAGTGTAGGAGAGTTGATCTCTGAGTGGTAGGACTGTGTTGCCTGAGTGTAGGAGAAAGTTTTTCTCTGAGTTGTAGGCCTTATGGCAAGGCTGAGGTAGGGCTGATTAGCCTGAGTTGTAGGAACCATTCTGGGTTCTGAGTTGTAGGAACCTTTCCAGGTTCTGAGCTGTAGGATCTGCTGATCTGAGTTAAAGAGGAAGTTTGGCCGAATCTAGCACACTGCTAGATAGGTGAAGGGGGAAAGTGGATGTACCCAGACCTTGGGGAACCACTATAAAACTGTGTGCAATCTGTGTTGTATGAATTTCTGTGATTGCTGTGCTGTGTGATTTAATTCAGTTATTATATTCTGCCTAAAAGTGAGAACAAGCATTAGAACCTATTCACCCCCCTCTATGTGTTTAGGTAGTCTTGAAAGTAAAACTATCAAGTGGTATTAGAGGGAGGTTACTCAAATAAGGACTTAACAGTCTGTGTAAGATCCCTAAGGCAGAATCAAGATTCAAGAAAATGGGTTCTGGAGAGAATCACAAGGAGTTAGGGTCAATGAAATTACCAATCTGTAGAAAAGAAATCTTTGGAATTTGGAAAGAAAGGGTGAGATTGTTCATGGAGGCTTCTGACCCAAGGATATACATTACAGTACAGGAAGGCCCCTTCATTCCAATGAAGGTATCAGTTCTTGATGCAAATATCCAAACTCCAAAGAGTTATTCAGAAATGACAAAGGATGAAATCATTTTGGCAACCATGGATAAAAGAGCACAGAACATTATTGTAAGTGCCATAGATGATTCTACATTCCAAAATTTGATTCACTGTAAAACCTCCAAAGAAATGTGGGACACCTTGATTGTCTACATGGAGGGTTCTGAAGAAGTAAGACAGGATAAGAAGTCTATGCTCAACCAAGAGTATGAAAGTTTCAGACAAGGAAAATCTGATAGCATAACTGAATGCTATAAGAAATTCTACAGAATAGTGAATGAATTAATGTCCTATGGAAGAGTCTTCAGTACCTATGAACTGAATGACAAATTCTTAAGATCCTTGACAAAGGATTGGGACACCAAGATCTGTGCTATAAGAGAAGTGGCTAAACTGGCAAAAATTTCTCCTCCAACCTTGTTTGGAAAGTTGTTATCTTATGAAATGCAACTAATGGTAAGGAAGGAGGAAGAAAAGAATTCAAAAGGTGAGCATAGAGAAAAATCTGTGGCCTTCAAGGCTGAAGCCAATAGAAAGAATAGGAGGATATTTTCATCTCCTCCTAAGGAAGTTGCAGAAGTTCATTCTGAAAATTCAGACAGTCAGAGTTCAGAGAGGAGTGATTCAGATGCAGAATTTGCTGCATTCACAAGACAATTCCAGAGGTTCTTGAAGAAGAAGCAGTGGAAGTCTTGGCCCTCCACATCACAGCAAGTTGATGACTATTATCAGAAGAATAAGTCATCAAGGAAGGAAAGGAACAGAACTAAGCCCAGCAAAGCCACTACATCAAAGATTGTCTGCTATTGTTGCAATAGGCCTGGACATGTAATGGCTGATTGTCCTGATAAGAGAAAGGAGTCATCAGACAAGAAGAAGACTCATCAGAAAGGCAAGAAGGAGAAATCCTTTGTTGCAAAGAAGGAAAAGAGCCTTACAGATCAACCAACTTCAGAGTCAGAATCTGAAGCTGAAGCATATATTGGACTGTATGCTGCTACTAAAGAAGAGGAGTTTATGCAATTGCTGGACTCCATCTATGAACAAGAGGACCATCAGTGCATGGGACTGATGGCTGGATCAGAAGAAGACATGTGCCAGAATCAGTCTGGTCCTAGTAAGGTACATTGTCCTTCTATAAATTCAGTTTGTAGTACTAGTGCAGAATCAGCTTCATCTGCATCAAGTGATGTAGATGGATCTGAATTTGAAGGAGATGTCTATCAGTTGATAGATAAGTATGGGGACTTGTTGCAGGCCCTTAAGAAAATCAAGAACCTAGTCAAATCTCAGGCTCAGGAAATTGCTGATCTTAAGGTTGCTGCAACTGAGTTGGAAAAAGTAATAGATCAAAAGTTGAATGAGATTGCCAAACTGAAAAATATAACTATTATTCAGATGGGCACAATCAGATATATTAATGATCAAGTTAAGAGTCTGGAGGCCAGACTAAGAATAGAAAAAGATTTAGTGGCTAGTTACTCAAAGCCAAAATTTGTCTTACCCTTGATAGATGAGTTTGTGGCTCAAAAGGGTAAGGCAGGATTAGGCTTCAAAGATAACCCCAGGGCTGCCCAATTCAAGGGAAAAGGCAAAGCTCCTGTCCAGCCACTAAACCTTTCAGTCCCTGTTAAGTTTAGAAAGGTGCAAGTGCCTTCTAACAAATATGATCTTGAGAATATTCATGGTCATATTAAGACTAATATTCTGATAAACAAAGGTGTAAATGCCAACAGGTCTACCCATGTTCATAAACCCCATGGTTATAAGAAACCTGTGGGTGAAGCTGCTGCAGCACCAGCACTGGACAGAAATTCTTCTGTCAAGGGTGTATCTAGATCTAGATACAACAAGTTTGAATGTTGGTGTTGTGGCAAGAGAGGCCATTTTGCCTTAGACTGCTGGCACAACACAAGTGTTACGAAGAACAATATTCTACCAGTTAGAAGAGCAGCTGGTAGTTTTGTTGGTGCTAACCTGAACCAAGGACCCAAGACTTACTTGGGTTCTAACGGAAGATAAATCTGTATTGCAGGAAAGTCTAAGTGGCCATGCCCCTATATGGTACTTGGACAGTGGATGTTCCAGGCACATGACTGGAACAAAGGGGCTGCTGAAGGAGTACACATCTGTCAAAGATGGACCTAAAGTAATCTTTGGTGGATCTGAAAGAGGAGTCATCAAAGGGTTTGGTAACATTTCTTCTAACCTAATTACTATTACCCAAGTGGCTTATGTAAAAGGTTTGAAACACAATCTGATAAGCATAAGCCAGCTGACTGATTTAGGATATGACATTTCATTTGTTAAGGATGGATGTCATATCAAAAGGTCAAGTGATCAAGAGATCATTTTGACTGGGTATAGGAAGAGAAATGTATATTGTCTTAATTTTGTATGTGAGAACAAGGTTTCTCCCATCTGTCTTGTAGCTGATGATAATGCATCTCATTGTGTCAAGTGACACAAGAGATTGGCTCATCTTAACTACAAGACAATTGGCCAACTCTTTAGCAAAGAGTTAGTGAGGAATGGTCCTCAAATTAAGTGTATAAAGTATGGGATATGTTCTGCTTGTCAAAAGGGCAAGCAAACAAAATCCTCCTTTCATAGCCTTGAAAACAAGGATTCTGTGAGGTGCCTATACCTCTTACATATGGATCTTTTTGGTCCTATGCCAGTTCATAGTCTAGGTAGGAAGGTCTATACTTTTGTGGTTGTAGATGACTATTCTAGATTTACATGGGTGTTCTTTCTAAGACAGAAATCAGAAACCCCAAGTGTCTTACTTAGTTTTGTGAAGCAAATTCAGAATGAACTGAATTGTACAGTGGTCAAAATCAGAAGTGACCATGGTACCGAGTTTCAATCTGAAAGCATGACAAAATTATGTGAAGACTTTGGGATTTTCTAAGAGTTCTCCTCACCTAGAACACCACAGCAAAATGGCATTGCTGAAAGAAAGAATAGAACATTAATTGAAGCTGGTAGAACTCTATTGAGTGACACCTCTATTCCAGAATATTTCTGGGCTGAGGCAGTAAACACTGCATGTCATGTGATCAATAGGGCTTCTATCACCAAGAGCCACAAAATGACTCCCTGTGAGATTATGAAAGGTAAAAAACTAAATCTATCCTACTTCAGGATCTTTGGTTGCAAGTACTATATACTTAACAATGGCAAGTCATATCTGACTAAGTTTGCTGCCAAATCCCAAGATGGAATATTTGTTGGGTACAACATAAATAGTAAGGCCTATAGGGTCTTCAACTTGACTACTCAAGTTGTAGAGGAGTCTGTACATGTTGTATTTGATGAAACAAGATTAATCAACTATGAGTTGTCTTGTAGATCAAATGATTCAACAGGTATAAGCAAAAGGATGGACAAGCTTTCCATTGCAGAAGCATCAAATGCAGATGAAGCATTGGAAAATGAAGGCTACTGTCCAGGGGGAGTACAAGACTCAATAGAAGATGATGAAATCCAAGAGGTATAGCATGATGTAGGAGCTGGAGATGTTCAACCAAAAGGGAATCTACCTCCAGCTACAAGACATTTAAGAGATCATCCAGCTAATCAGATTATAGGTAATCCAAGACAGGGAGTTCAGACAAGAAGCAAAAATCTGAGCACAGTTCTGCATTCAAGTTTCCTGTCTCAAATGGAGCCTAAGAAGTTTGAAGAAGCCATCCAAGACCAACACTGGATTGATGCTATACAAGAGGAGCTGAATCAATTCAGAAGGTGCAATGTCTGGGAGCTTGTTCCTAAACCAAAAGGCCATAATATAATTGGCACAAAATGGATCTATAGGAACAAGTTGGATGAGAGTGGAATAATTGTGAAGAACAAAGCTAGGTTGGTTGCTAAAGGATACAGGCAGGAAGAAGGGATTGACTTTGATCAAACATTTGCCCCAGTAGCAAGGCTCGAGGCAATCAGAATGTTCCTTGCCTATGCAGCATATCAAGACTTCAAAGTGTACCAGATGGATGTGAAATCAGCATTCCTGAATGGTGATCTAAAAGAGGAAGTCTATGTAGAGCAGCCATCAGGTTTTGTAGATCCTCTTAAACCTGATTATGTCTATAGGCTTAGGAAAGCTTTGTATGGGTTAAAGCAAGCCCCAAGGGCTTGGTATGAAACCCTGTCTACTTTCCTTATTGAGAACAAATTCTCAAGAGGGAAAATAGATAAAACTCTATTCCTTAGGGAATCTAAAGGTAAGATCATCTTAGTATAGATCTATGTAGATGACATAATCTTTGGATCTACTGAGAACAACCTTTGCAAAAAGTTTGCCAAACTTATGCAAGGGAAGTTTGAGATGAGCAGTATGAGGGAACTTATGTTCTTCTTGGGACTCCAAGTAAGACAGACTGAAGATGACTTGTCCATATCCCAGTCTAAGTTCACCAAGGAATTAATTAAGAAGTATGGTATGGAGTCATCCTCCACCATGAGAACTCTTATGGGAACAAGTATGCCTATATGCAAAGATGATGCAGGTAAACCTGTTGATGAATCTTTGTATAGAGGAATAGTTGGCTCTCTACTATATCTCACTACTAGTAGACCAGATATTATGTATGCTACATGTGTCTGTGCTAGGTACCAAGCCTGCCCTAAAGAATCTCATTATACCGCTGTCAAAAGGATTCTGAGATATCTTAAGGGCACACCTAATCTAGGCCTTTGGTACCCTAGGAATAGAGATTTTCTACTAACAAGTTATTCAGATGCAGATTTTGCAGGCTGTAGGGAGGATAGAAAGAGTACTACAGGTACTTGTCAATTCTTGGGAGGAAGACTGATATCATGGAGTAGTAAGAAGCAGACCAGTGTGGCAATATCCACAGCTGAGTCAGAATATGTTGTTGCTGGAAGCTGCTGTGCACAGCTATTGTGGATATAGCATCAATTGAAGGATTATGGTATTCAAGTAAGTAGAACACCTTTATTGTGTGATTCTAAGAGTGCTATTTCTATTACTAACAATCTTGTTTCTCATAGTAGAACTAAGCATATAGAAATTAAATATCATTTTCTTAGAGAGCATGTAGAAAGAGAAGACATCTCATTGGAATTTGTTAAAACAGATTATCAAATAGCAGATGTATTTACTAAGCCCTAGATGAAACAAAATTCAATAAATTTAAAATTGAATTAGGAATGCTGACCATTGACTAGTATATCAATAAACTTTCAAGTGGTATCAACAAACAAATATTGGCTAAGTAAAATGGTGTCGACACTTATAGTGATAGAGTGTCGACTCAGTGAAGTCTGGTCGACTAGTCAGAGAAATTATGTCGACACAGAGAATATGTGCCGACACTTAAGGGTCAAATAGTCGACTCATCCAGAAATATAGTGTCGACTTCACCAGAACATTGGTGTCGCCACTTACAGATTTTGTGTCGACACTTAAACAAAGAGTCGACACGGAATTTCTGATGCTCTACTATGTATCTCAGGTGTCGACATATCCTCAATTGGTGTCGACACATAGTAGATAGAATTGTTTGTCGAGACAATAGAAGTTTGTGTCGACACATTCCATCTGTGTCGACACATTTAGATTGTTTTTGCCCGACTTTTGATCTTCTTTCTTTAGAGGGTATAAATAGGTCAAGAACGTATTCTGTCGACACGCTCACAAGGTTTTCGAGACTAAAACCCTGTGTCGACATTCTCTCTCCTTCTCTCAAGCTTTCTCGATTGATTCAATGGCGCCTAAGGTTAAAGATAACGTGAATGAAGGATATGAGCTGGTTAGGGCTGCGTTCGACACCGCCGCACCAGAATTCAAACAAGTGATTTCCCTTATTGCTGAAAATGGATTGGAATTTCTGGTTTCTGAACCAACGAAGATCTGGAAGGAGGTACTTGAATTTTACACTTCTGCATCAGTGGATTCTTTTGGACTCAAGATCAAATCCACAGTTCATGGCACCAAGGTCAAACTTACTCTACGGAGTTTAAGACAAATTCTTCAATTGCCAAGCATTGAGAATGAAGAAGAGGTTCCAGCCTATAAGACAAGGGAGGCTCTCCAATGGTGTGGGTTGGATCCAACCATAAAAATTGGAGCAGCCATCAATAGAAAAGGAATGAATCACCAGGGCAAATTTCTGTCTGAGATAGTTGGAAAGGTGATTTTATGCAAACCTGGAGGACATGATAGGGTCTCAGCCTATATGTTATGCCTTATGACAAGAATTGTTTTTAAAATTCCAACTGACTGGTCAGCAGTTGTATTTGATAAGATCAAGGAAGGACTTAAGAAGCCAAATCTGGCTAGGATTTTGAGTTTATACTTGGTTGGAGTGATTCCAGAAGTCCTGCAACAGATATCAGGGACTAAGATCAATCACATGAGAAAGATGGACATGAGATTATTCTCAAGGTGGGATAGAGTACTATCCAAAGAGATGCCTGAAGAGGTCAGACAAGACATAACTGAGATGTCACCTGGACATGAGCAAAGTACTGAACAATATCAAGGAGATCAAGTGAGAGAATAGGGTGAAGATCAGTCTGGATCAACTCTAGTCCAGAAAGAAACATTACCTGCATAGGAGCAGGGGGAGCAAGTTCATTCTCCTACTCAGGATATTACTGATCCAGCTCAGGTGCAGGGGGAGCAAGGTTATTCTCCTGCCCAGGACATTCCCAATACTGAACAAGTGCAGGGGGAGAAAATTTCTGAACAAGTCCAAGAGGTAGAAAGGGAAAACCTACCAGAAGATCTGAATATAGCTGATCTAGATGTCTCATCTTCTGCTCTAGCTCAGCAGGAATTCACTCTAGATGAGTTGTTTCCTAATGATGGAATTGCTAATGATGGAATTGTTAATGATGGAATTGCTGGTGATGGAATTGCTGATGAAATAGAGGTAGAGCAAGAGGTTGAGAAAGAACAAGTGGTTGAGAAAGAGCTAGTTGTTGCTGAGGAGCAAGTTGTTGAGGGGGAGCCTGTGAATGTTGAGGTTGAACAACATGTCACTGAGGCAGAAATTCCTGCTCCTTCTCATGAACAAGTTCAGATTGACAGCCCTTCAGAATCTGAAACTGCAGAAGCCAAAGAGGCAAAGAAAAGGAAGCTTATAGTCTTCAAGAGAAGAAGCCAAACCTATAAGCAAGCTCGCCAAACTGAAGGTCACCAAACTCCTACTGCTTTTGATTATAATAAGTTCATGGTGGACTTGCAAGTTAAGTTGGATGAACACAGATTGGCTGTGGAAAAATATGTTGATGAGAATAATAAGTCACTTCAGTTTGACTTAGCTCAGGATATTAAATCAATCAGATTTGAAGTTAACTTGAACAAAAAGGAAATGACAGATTGCTTCAATAAGGGAGGTAATGCTGTAGTATTTTTGGCTAAACAACAACAGTCAATTCTTACCAAGGTAGATGATATTGCACTAAAGCAAGGTTATGTTCTAGAAAATCAGCTGAGAATGAATGAGAATCTTGCTGAATCTCACCATGAAATTCTTGATAAGTTGAAAAAGAGTGCTACAGGGATGACTGAAGCAAGAGCACACGAGATGATAGATTTTGATAAGAAACTCAAGGATGCCTTAGATTCAGTTCAAACTGCTATCACAACCTCTCAGACAAAGATATCTACTAAGCTTCAAAAGTTGAAACCATATTTTAAAGAGGGTGTGAATTATCTTGATGGCCAGATCAGATTTCAGAAGGATGATCTCAGAGACCATATTGAAAGAGAAGTCCTAAAGGGGGAGAGATTATTAGTTCATGCTGGCTCAGAACACACCAAATGGGTGACTAATTGTATTCGAGCCACATTGGGATATCCACCTTTATGTGATGATGATATGGTGGCTGAGTAAGGAATTCAACAAGGTTTACTTGAAGGCAATCAACCTGAGGTTGCCCAAGTCATTTACCCCCCTGCAGATTTTGATATGATTAATCAGCAAGTACAGGCTATGTATAGTCCTCCACAGGAGGTTACAAATGTTGTTATTGAGAAAGTTGATAAGCCTGATGCAAGTTTGAAAGATCAACAAGATGCTCTACTGTCCAAGAAAAGATTTAGAGAGCAAGCTGAACTTAGGCCTGACTTTGAGCAATGAAGTCCCACTTCAAGAAACATTATACTGACAGCATGGAAGGCTGTAAAGGATCAAGTCCATGAAAGAGGAAAGTGGTATAATGAGATTGAATGACAAAAGTATGAAGCTAGGCAGGAGGCTATAGTTCAATATAGAAGAAAAGCCAAGATGGTGAGGCTACCACCAGATGCTCAGGAGCCAAGCAAATATTTTCCAAAGCCCTTTCACTACTTTGAAAGGCAAAGGCTCAAGGAAGAAGCTCAGAAGAAAGCTGATCTGAAAGGCAAGAAGCCTGCTGAGGTTGCTGAACCAGCTGTGAAGGCTCAAATTCAATCTAGCAAAGGAATTGTCATAAGAGAGCCTGATCAGTCTTAGCTTAAACTTACCAGTCCTTTCAATTGTTTTGTAATGTTTTGTTAAGTCATTCAATGTAAACATCTGTAACAAACATTTCCAAGTTATAAACAAAACATTATTTTGTAATCATTTATTAATATTCATCTTTATTCTGTGATGAATTTGCTGTATGTTTTGTTTATTAAAGTATTCCTGTAATGTCATGCTTATATACATCATCATATTATATTTTTTAAATGGTGTATATCATTAGCTAAAAGGGTTATGACTTCTCCAAATAGGGGGAGATTGTTGGGTACATTGGAAAATGTGTACCTGATTTGAAGAAGCCTAACTTAGCTTTATGATATACATCAAGGTGTATTTGATGTTATTTTGAGTTGACATGTGCAGATTAAGAAAGTACTAAAAGTACAGGAAATTATTCTAAGTCCATGTGTCGACACCAGAAAAAGCTATGTCGACACTTCAGAAGAATTGTGTCGACACTTGAAGAAGACTGTGTCGGCACAGAGAAAAATAGTCGACCACATTTGTGTCGATACTAGGAAGCAGTGTCGACTTACAGAAGTAGAGTCGACAACAGCTGTATCAACACTGGGAAGCTGTGTTGACACATTGAGACAGAGTCGACACTAGAAGGCATTGTCAACACATTGAGGCAGAGTCGACACATATTGGCAGGGTCGACGATAGTTGTGTCGACACCAGAAGACAGAGTCGACACATATTGGCAGAGTCAACAAAAGCTGTGTCGACACCTGAAGGAGTGTCGACACATACTATGTTCTGAATCTATAACAACTGTGTCGACACACAGGACTTGTGTCGACACACTGCAAGTCTAGACCAAGTCATTTCCTGAAGAATGATGAAGTGCTTGAGTCGACACAAATTCTCAGTGTCGACTCATCCTCAAGATGAAGGTCTGAAGAAGCTGTGTCGACACCAAAGTAACTTGTGTCGACACATATAGACAGATGGTCTCGACACTTTCTGACAGTCAGTCTCGACACTTTGCTGATCAAGACAAAGGCTAAGGATCTGTTTGAAGACTTGACAGCTGTGGGTTGTAACAGTTTATCTAAAGCTGTCAAACTTGCCAGAAGACAGTTAGAAACCGGATCAGCCGGTTACCATGAAGAAGGTCTATAAATAGACAGATTCAGAAGGCAAATAAAAAAAGAGATTGATTTAAGAAGAAACACACATACAAACTGATCAAGAAAGTGCAAGGCACGGAAGAAGATCTTCATCAGAAGATTTAAGAAGACATTCTGAAGGGTTCAACCTATCAGGATCTGTCTAAGGAGAATTCGTTCAAGAATTCTGAAGAAGTATCAAAGGGATTGGATAGAGAGGGATCCAGCCATTTGAAGATCAAGAAGGAAGCTGTTACAAGTTTCTCAAGAAGCTGTTTGGAAATCAACTCAGCTAGTTCAGATTCAAGAAGCTTTGAAGAAAGCTAAGATTCAGTTGATTTCATCCATCAGCTAATCAAGTATTGTCCTATCCTTACTCTCTCATCTAGGACAAAATTCTGTAAAGCTCTTTTCTAATTTCTGTAGGATCTATTAAGGTAGATCTAAGTTGTAAGCCTAAATTATAAAGGCTGAGTGTAGGAGAGTTGATCTCTGAGTGGTAGGGCTGTGTTGCCTGAGTGTAGGAGAAAGTTTTTCTCTGAGTTGTAGGCCTTGTGGCAAGGCTGAGGTAGGGCTGATTAGCCTGAGTTGTAGGAACCATTCTGGGTTCTGAGTTGTAGGAACCTTTCCAGGTTCTGAGCTGTAGGATCTGCTGATCTGAGTTAAAGAGGAAGTTTGGCCGAATCTAGCACACTGCTAGATAGGTGAAGGGGGAAAGTGGATGTACCCAGACCTTGGGGAACCACTATAAAACTGTGTGCAATCTGTGTTGTATGAATTTCTGTGATTGTTGTGCTGTGTGATTTAATTCAGTTATTATATTCTGCCTAAAAGTGAGAACAAGCATTAGAACCTATTCACCCCCCCTCTAGGTGTTTAGGTAGTCTTGAAAGTAAAACTATCAACCGGTGAGAAGCCTAACCCCCGACGCGCTAGTTGGGGGTGGTGCAGTAGACGACCAACCACCCGAGAAGCGGGGGTGGCGCGGTGGCACCGGGAGCAGAGCTACCGCCACCCCAAGCTCTCAGGATGGATTTTTCTAGCGGCGGCCGGCAGCGGCAGGCCGCCGGACCATCGCCTAGAGGGTCGCCGGCCCCCCGCCAAGTAGATTCGAGCCGGCGACGGAGTCCTGCGGCGGCCTGCCGGCGGTGGCAGAGGCCGCTCATCCTCTGCACCGCCGGCAAGGAGCAGCATCCGCCCGATCACGTGATGAAGATCGGGCGGCTGGGATTTCCTTAATCCCCGACCCCGCCTCAGCATCAGCGCCCCTCATAGCGGATCCGCGGCCGATCCGCTGTGGGGACAGAAGGACAAATTGCGTCCTGCAGCTCAATCTCAGCCACAGGATTGAATTGATCTGTTATATGCAGACCAAAATCAAGGGTAGAGGTTTGTGATTTTTTTGGGCCAAATCTAGGCCCCTAAGGTAAAAGTGATCAACAAGAAAAATGCTCCCCATGATGAGGGCTTCCTCTACAAAAATTTTAAGAATTTTTGAAGTTGATTTAATATTTTTTAAAGCCAAAATAAAATTCATTTAGCAAAATTAAGGGCCCAAGATTGCCCAGAAAACTTTGGAAATATTACTAGGCTCTTTTTAAGTCCTTTTAAAGGTTGTATCAAAATTTGGGATCATGGTGACTAGTTTTGATACTCTTCCTAAGTTATAAAATCCTAGGGTCGCGCTCAAGCACGTTTTCCTCTGAAGGTGGAAATTAGAGCGCGCGACCACCCCCCTTTTAAATCAAACATGTAATTCAAACTATTTTATCGACGAGAGTGGCCGAGGCAAGTGACTAAACTCTGGGATTTCGAGGTTTCGTAAAACCATCGAGCGCCTCGACTCTCGGGTGATTTGGGCACGCTCGGAAGGTGCGAGTACTAGTGTTGAGTTAGGAATTATTCTCGACGAATAATAAAGGTTTAACACCTAACAAACCCTAATCCACCTAAGCCGTGATTAAAAGGCGCAACCAAATTTCAATCGGACCTTAATAATGGGTGAAACCCAAGGGAACTTCCTGAGAACGGAGAAGGTACTGAAGCCTCCTGAATGGAGTGATTGAACTACTAACCTTTTCTTTATGTTTACTCCAGTCTCGTACTGGTCAAGTGCTTTCAATTCAGTACTACTCAAGTCTCGTACTGGTCAAGTTCTTTCAATTCAGTTCTACTCCAGTCTCGTACTGGTCAAATACTTTCAATTTAGTTCTACTACAGTCTCGTACTGGTCAAATACTTTTAATTCAGTTCTACTCCAATCACGTACTGGTCAAGTACTTTCAATTCAGTACTACTCTAGTTTCGTACAGGCCACGTTTCATTTCAGCACCTTAATTAAAGCAGCATAAACACCACACTTGTCCACCTTGCAATTTACTATTATAATTCCGGGTCCTGCTCTGACGAGCAGTCGTTATTAAGATTGAGCCTTAGTTGAGGATAACCGGAGTTGAGGTATTCCTCCAGGTCTAGCCACAATTAATGCTCTCCCACGCTCCTTGACGAAAGTAGAGCCGAGCGCCACCTCCCGAAGTTTAATCCTAGTAGGGCATGCCGACGTAGACCCAGTGTGTATTATGATTGCCATTTGTTTTATTGATTGTAAATTACTTGCGGTGAAATAGTGGCGGGTCAGTCCCTCCACAGACCGTTCGTACTGGTACTGGAAGGTCAACAACTCAAGGCGACAAGGAGATGGGTACCACCGGTGACTAGCCGTTATATTATTTCCCGTCGAGTTTTCCTCCGCTAGTCGGCCAAAACGATTCGCCGGATGTCGCTCACATCCAAAAGTACATAAGGTTGTACGTTAGGGTCTGGGGTTGTGCGGTACGACCACCCCCAGAAGTGGCAGGACTGGTCACTATCACCGACAACCACATCGGTGAGGCCCGCGGGGCTCGCTACCCTACTAGAACAGAAGCGGTCCAAACTATGTCGACATATGGTTTGTGTGCGCGGTTGTGAATGCCTGCGATAGAATATAGGATGTGAAAACCTGATGTGCTGATATGCTAGTGGAGCCTTATTATAACTGATTTATATTGCTACTGTTTTTCCCAGTTATACTATCCTGCACTCTTTTATGGTTGCACCTAGCTATACATATATGAAATGTTGTGTTAACCCTCTCTTGCTTCGGCTATTTACTTCTGTTGGGTGGGTGTGTGCTCGTCCCCAGGATATGGATCCGGGGAGGAGATTTGTTTCCACTTAGTTCTGTGACTAACGGTTATCTAAATAACCATTCACAGGAAATAAAGCATCGTAGTGACCCGCCGACACAGGAGATTACGCTAGCGGCTAGGACTACCTGAGCAGATGCACCCTTGACGTCCTTGGAGTTTAGAGATGTGAGTACCGCCGAGCAGCATAGGGAGAGAGAGTGTGAGGGTTATATGTAGTACATGTATAGCCCACGAGCTTATATAAATACTTAGGCTTCGGCCCTAGAACCTCTGTATTATTATATGATGTGTTATATATATCTGCAGTGGTTTCCTATTAATGCTTCCGCTATACTCTGATGGGTTGTGAATGTTGTGATTCGAGCCGAGCAAGGCGGTCAACTAGTGCTTAGAGAGGGTGGATTGTTTCCCCTAAGGAGCACTGGGTGGACGTCTTGGGACAGTACTACCCCTCCGGCCCAATCCGGGCAAAAGGTTGGGGGTGCTGCACCATGTGGGTGCGCAACCTGGCAGCGCGCGGCCTTGCAAGCCGGCCGCACGCACGTAATCCGCGTATGCGCGCGACTAGTGCGTACGCCGGCCGTGCGTGCGCAGGCAGCGCGTGTGCTACTTGCGCGGGTCGTGGTCACGCGCATTGTGCGAGCCCGACATGCCCTCTCACTGGTCCGGTTGACCATTGTTTTGTAGTTCGCTCGATTACATCCAGCAAAAGAGATGGCCGAGTCTTCAAGGGTGCGGTGTACTTCGACTGCACCGACATGAAGGTGGTGAACTTGCCGAACAAGTTCCCGAACTGGTCCACCAGGTTCCACATGTTCGAGGGGAATCTGGGTCTTTTGTCGGTCCGCCCGCAAGTTCGAGCGGCAAGCTTGTTCGAACGGTTTGACGTTGATGGTGTCGAGAAGGAAATTGTCGTATTCCTTGTCGGCTCGCGGCTGGACATTCATCACTACATCCCCCTGCTTCCTATAGTGGTGGAATGACCTACGGAAGAAGGTAAGTATCTAAACCGGTTTGTTATTTGTTACCCGTTTTGTCGGACAGCTGAAATCCATTTCCTTTGCAGCTATTTTGAGAGTTCCGGCGAACAAGCCGGTAACACCTGGCGGGCCCGTTCTTACACAGAGCGAGGCGCGGAGGAAGAGGGAGGATAATCACCGGGAGGAGAAAGACGCTGCCACGGGTTATGACTCTACTGAGTCCTTCACCCCTCGCGGAATCGGCGAGAAGCTCAAAGACCGCCGCGGCAAGGCGGTAATGTAATGGCACCACCGCGGCAAGCATGTCCAGGTCTCCACCGCTCTTCCTTCATGGAAGAGCGAGAAGAGTAGCAAACATTCCCGCGCGGTTAGCTGGGCGATGTACGACAAGTAGAACTTGGCCGAGTTGCGGACAATCCCAACAGAAAAGCTTCCAACTCTGGACGCCCAACTTCGCGCGAGAAGCTTTGTTACAGATCACTTCGTGGTCGAGGCTCTTGCTAAAGTGCTCAGCTTAACTGAGCGGTTAGAGGAGGAAAACGAACAGCTAAAGCAAGAAAATAAGAGATTGAAGGAGGCTAATGCGGTAAGCACTTATCTCGTGGCTTTCCCGGGTTGCTCAAGGTTAGCCGTAAACCTTGTCTTCTTTTTTGCAGAAAGCCTATGATCCGTAAAACCCGGCCTTCCTGAACGAAATTGCAGTACATCTGCGGGAAGGCGGGGAGGACCTGCTTGACATCCTGCGGGAGCGGGAAGCCTTCAAGGTAGAGCATGAAAAAGTTTCTTTTGACGAACTCTTTCCTGGGTTCCAAGAAGCTGAGGCCGCGCGGGATGTGGCGGCGATAGAAGCTGTCGAAGAGATCCTTGCAGAGGATGAAGCTGCGGGCGATCAACAAGATCTATCCTCTGCGACCGGTACGGATAAAAGTTCAAGTCGAACCGGTAGCTCGGGCCGAGAAGAATCTTCGGGTTCCGGATCTTCTGAAGCCAGCGATTCTTCAATCTCTTCCGGTTTTGTAATACTTTGTCAATATGAATGAAATTATTGATCATTTGTTTGGTTTCTGCTGACCGCTGATGCTTATATATTTGTCCGTGCGATAATACTGTAAGCGAATAAAGCAATAGATATGAGCGAATATTATTATAGTAGGTCCATTTTATGCGAATAGAAAAATCTAGCCGATCTATCCGCTTAAAAATGCCAATATGCATAAGTATAGAAGTTCAGAAATTTTTACGTTTTTACGTAATAGGTACATTTTTTACATGGAAAATCCGTCAACTGAGTGAAAAATCATATGGCTGGATCTGTGCCGATAAACCTTTCACTAGATCTGAGTGTTGTTACAGGGATTTTCCAAGAACTCGAGAGAGACATGTCGCCTCTCGTTATAATTATTGGGGGAGAGAGAAAAGAGTTCAGTATGACATACCACAATTTGTAGAGATAACAATTTCTTCGCATGCTGCGGGAAGCTATATGCTCGTTGTATTATGACGTCCTTTGATAATTCTTAAAGGCAGGAGCATCTTGTTGCACTTGTTTTGATGTCTGGGATTTGGAAGCTCGTGTGACACGCTGGACGCATTTCTATTCTCTGTGGATTGTTATACTTAGAGGAGATGAGAAATGCTGACTTGCTAACGCTTGGTGGGCTCGTTCCTGAGCTGAAGGCATTGAATACTTGCAGCGGTATTGAGAGCGAAACACATGGAGGTGCGCTTGAAGTGGACTTGATTGCAGAGTGCGTGGAGTCTACTAATGGAGAGCGTGTGAGGCGCTTGCTGGAGGAGAGCGCGCGGGGCGTTCGTTGGAGGAGAGCGTGCAGGGCGCTTATTCGAGGAGAGCACGTGGAGCGTTTGTAAGAGGTGAGTGTGCATGGTGCTTGTTGGCGGAGTGTGCGCAGAGTGCATGCTGGTAGAAAATGCGCAGGGCCCTTATCGGAGGAGAGCGCGCGGAGCGCTTGTAGGAGGTGAGCGCGCGGGGCGCTTGTCTGGAGCGCTCAGTGAAGGGGACGCACAGAGTGCAGAGGGAAGAGGGACACGCAAGGAAGCGACATGTGTGGGAGCGCACGAGAAGGCAGAGCGTGCAAGGTAGATACACGCACAAAGAAAATGTGTGCGCGAGAGCGCACAAGAAGAAGGCGCGCGCGGAAGCGCGCAAAAAAAAATGACGAGTGTGAGAGCGTGCAAGGAGGCGGAGCACGCGAGTGCACACTAAAAGGCGGAGCGTGCTGGGGTGCGCAAGGAAGAGATGCATTTGGGGGCACGCAAGGAGGCGGAGCGCACAAGGAAGAGACGTGCACAAGAGCGCGCAAGGAAAGGCGGCGCGCGCGAAGGCGCACAAGGAAGAGATGTGTGTAAGAGCGCGCAAGGAGGCGGCGCGCGCAAAGGAGCGTGAGGAAGAGATGCGTGCAAGAGCGCGTAAGGAGGCATCGTGCGTGAAAGTACGCAGGGAAGAGATGCGCGCAAGGAGGCGACGCGCACGATGGCGCGTAGGGAAGAGATGTGCTCGAGAGCGCACAAGGAGGCAGAGCGTGTGTGAGCGCTCAAGAGCGCGTAAGGAGGCGGTGCGTGCAAAGGCGCGCAATGAAGAACAGTGAAGGAGAGAGAAATTACGGTCGGAGAAGAGAGGTAAAGATCTTCGAAGGGAGTTTCGAAGACGAAGGAGATCTTCAAGGAGTGCTTGAATATTTTCGAAGGGGGAGAAGAGAATGTAGAAGATGAAGGGGGAAGGAGAGATAAAATCCGTAGGAGGATTTTTCGATTCAGGAGAGAATGAGAATTAAGGAGTATCAGGGGCCCTATTTATAAGCTTCATGAGTGGTTACGACGGTTTTGAGGCTATCTGCAGCTCATAATCACCATGATTGCTATTTATAGTCTGATTTCATGACGTATTTATGTGCATATTATTTTACAATTTTACTAGACGTCACACAATTTTATTTTTGCCTACCCATTTCCCCCACTACGAGAGTTCATGCATACAGTTACGTGGGTTGTTACTCATGTAACCGACATCGACGATGGCGGGAGCATGATCGGATGGTGGAGAATTGACGATGACCAAGAACCCGACCGGTGGAGGACCACCGGAGACGGAATCCGGTCGGTGACGACGTCGTCGTACGAGGAAGAGAGGACCGACGGCGACGGCGGCCGCGGGTGAGAGCAGCGATGGAGGCGGTGTCCGAGGAAGAGAGGAGCGACGGCGGCGGCGACCGTGGGAGAGAGGAGCGGCGGCCGTGGGAGAGAGGAACGGCGGCCGTGGGAGAGAGGAGCGGCGGCCGTGGGAGAGAGGAGCGGCGGCCGCGGTCGCAGGATAGAGAGGAGCGACGACGGCGATCTTGGTGGTTGAGAAGGCGACGACGATGGTTATCACAGCGATGGTGGTTGGCGACGGTCGTGGTGATGAAGATGACGACGACAACGACGGTGGTTGTCGATGCGATGGTGGCGGTTGTCGCGGTGATGGAGGCGGTCGTCGCGATGACGTCGGCGACGGCAGTCGTGATGAAGATAATGACGGCGACGGCGGCGGTTACCGCGATGATGGTGGCGACGATGACGACGGTGATGAAGACAATTATGAAAGTAGCGAACAAACGACTAGAAAACAAGCCGGAACTTTGAATAATTGAAAATTTTATTATCCAAAACGATAACTATTACAAAGGTATGACCTCCCTTTTATAGAATGGAGGATAGAAGAGAGATTACAAATAAGCAATGTGAGACTAATAATTACAAGAACATGAAACTATACAAGCCGCACGGTTAGACTAACCGCACGACCATAACAAAGAGGAAGACAGCCAGCCAATATCCCCAAGCCGCCAGACCGCCAGACAAACCGCCAGACCGCCCGGTCTCAAACCCGGCTACCAAATTGTTGGGACAAGCCGCCAGACCGCCAGACCTCCAGACCGCCCGGTCTCAACCGAAAGACCGCTCGGTTTCATCACTCCCCCTCAAGCTGGAGCATAGATATCGATCATGTCCAGCTTATCGCAAATATGAAACAAAGAGGCGGACACCGGCTTGGTGAAGACATCTGCCAACTCATTGTCAGAAGTGACGAAAGGAGTACAAATCCGTTTCTTCAAAATCTCTTCTCGAATAAAGTGGCAGTCTACCTCAATGTGTTTTGTTCTCTCATGAAAGACCGGATTCTTGGAAATGTATATTGCAGCCTTGTTGTCGCAGAACATAGGAAGAGGATAGTTGTAGACCTCTCCTAGGTCAAGCATGAGAGCCCATAACCATTTTAACTCACATGTGGTTGATGCTATACTACAATATTCTGCTTCTGCACTAGACCTGGAGACCACAGACTGTTTCTTGTTCTTCCAGCTCACAAGATTTCCTCCAACAAATGTACAAAAACCCGATGTTGACTTGCGGTCTCCTTTATCATCAGCATAGCTTGAATCTGAGTACGCTTCAACCCTCAAATGACCATTCTTGTGAAAAAGCAGTCCTTTCCCTGGAGCTGCTTTAACATACTCCAATATCCTCAGGGCAGACTGCAGATGACACTCCCTAGGAGCTTGCATGAATTGGCTAACCTTGCCTACAACATAGGAGATATCGGGTCTGGTCACTGTGAGATAAATGAGTTTGTCAACCAGACGCCGGTACCTCGAATAATTTGATAGAGGAGGCGAGTCATCTGTCCACGTTTTGTCTTCCCTAATAGCCATGGGACACTTGGCAGGTTTAGCACCAGTCAACCCTGCCTCTTTTAGCAAATCAAGAGCATACTTCCGTTGGGAGAGAACTAAAGAGTTGGGTTTCCGAGAAATCTCAATCCCCAGAAAGTATTTGGGAGAGCCCATATCCTTAGTGACCAGGTGTTGCCGGAGGTGTTTCTTCATCAAAGCAACCCTAGCCTGGTCGTCGCCAGTCAGAAGAATATCATCCACATATACAGCAAGAACCACCATACCAGAGGAAGTTTTGCGAATGAATAAGGAGTGATCGACTGAACTTCGTGCAAAACCAATGGCTGCAATAATGCCGCTGAACTTGTCAAACCAAGCCCGAGGGCTTTTCTTTAGGCCATAGATGGCCTTCTTCAGATGACATACTCGTGTCTCCCCCTGAGCAACATACCCAAGAGGTTGCTGAATGTAAACTGCTTCCTGAAGATCACCATAGAGAAAGGCATTCTTGACATCCAGCTGAGAAATGGGCCAATCCCTGTTGACAGCCACAGAGATAAGAACCCGAATGGTGCTAAGACGAGCGACTGGAGAGAACGTGTCAAAGTAATCAACCCCATAAGTCTAAGTGAAGCCTTTGGCGACTAAGCGGGCCTTGTATCGATCCACACTGCCGTCCGGACGGAACTTCACAACGAATACCCATCGACAACCAACCACATCAGTGCCCAAAGGGGGGGAACAAGAGTCCAGGTACCCCGCTCAGTTAGGTTTGCCATTTCTTCATCCATGACCAACTTCCAATGAGGAATAGCAAGGGCCTCCTGGTAGGAGCGGGGTGTGGTAGTGGCAGAGATAGCCAGTGTAAAGGCCCTGCGAGAATGGGTAAGATTATCATATGAAACAACAGCAGCAAGGGGGTGTAGGGTACACGTCCGCACCCCTTTGCGAAGAGCTATAGGAAGATCCAGGTCAGCAGGTCCCTCGGCATCTGGGGCATCCGTGGTTGAGAGAGCTGGCCCGGGAGTAGAGAGCGACGACGGCGGAGATGAGGGAGACGGTGGCGGAGAAGAGGGAGAGAGAGGCAGTGACGGTGTAGGGGTGGAGATCGTAGTAGGAGATGAGGGAACGAAGGAAACAACAGGAGAATCAGAAGTTGGGGGAAGAGGAGAGGAGTCATCCGAGAAGTAGGAGGTATTCTCAAAGAAGGTGACGTCAGCAGAGATGAACTGCTTACGAAGAACGGGATCAAAGAAACAATAGCCTTTCTGAGTGGTGGAGTACCCCAGAAAGACACATTTGGTGGAGCGAGGGGAGAGCTTATCATGGGTGGCAGACGGAGCATGCACAAAGGCAGTGCACCCAAAGATTTGGAGAGGGAGAGAAAAAGGCTCTTTGCCCGGATACAGAATGAAGAATGGGGTTTTTCCGTGGAGAACCGTGGAGGAAATGCGATTGATAAGGTAGCAGACAAGGAGAACAGCATAGCCCCAATAGGAGCGAGGAACATGCATCTGGGTCATCAAGGAGCGAGTGACATCTAGGATGTGACGGTTTTATCGTTCTGCCACACCATTTTGTTGTGAAGTATATACACAACTAGTTTGATGAATAATCCCATTTTGCATGCAGAAGGTAGAAAAGTCATGACTGATATATTCTTGGGCATTATCAGATCGAAAAACTTTAATAGACACATTAAACTGAGTTTTGATCATGAGATAGAAGGACGTCCATACAGAGAACAACTCAGATCGATCTTTTAACAGATACACCCATGTACAGCGAGAGAAATCATCAATAAACGTGACAAAATATTAACTACCCCGACCAACAGTAAGGGTAGGAGAAGGACCCCAAACATCGGAGTGGATGAGATCAAACGGACGGGTAGATCCACGAACGTGCTTTGGAGGGAAGGAGGAGCGGTGATGCTTGCCAAGCTGACATGCCTCACAGTTGAGGGGAGAACTTTGTGGAGGAAGTTGGGGCAGAAGTTGACGAAGAAGACGTGGAGGAGCATGACCAAGGCGGAGATGCCATTGCAGAAGATCTGTGGAGGTGGAGGAGAATGTGGACAAAGAGGAAACGTTGTCAAGGAAGTATAGGCCGCCACTCTCAGTCCTAGTAGTAATCGTCCGTTGGGAGTCTGGATCCTGAAAGGAACAAGAAGTAGAAGTAAATGTGACGGAACACTGTAATTGCCTGCATAGAGAGATAACAGATAATAAGTTGAACGGGAACTTGGGCATGTAGAGAGTATTCGCCAAGCGAAGAGACGGAGTGACATGAACCATTCCCGTCCCATGGACTGATGATGAAGATCCGTCAGCGAGAATAACCGGGGGTAACCGATCATGTGTTTCTAGGAGAGAAAAATACTGGAGATTGCCGGTCATATGATTGGTAGCACCGGTGTCGATCAGCCATTTTCCTTGAGTAACAACGTGGGCACTACAAAAGACGTGACCACGGAGCCGAACGGCTTTGAGGAGGATTTAAAAGCCATGAAGGGAGAAAAACTGCAGCGGTCACGGTGACAGCGCACCAGCGGCAAGAAGGGCCATGACCAAGGTGCAGAGCAAGGCAAAGGGAAAGAAGAGAGAAGAACATGCCGCATGACTAAAATGGAGGTCGCGACAACTAATCAAGCAGAAGCGGTTAAAGGAGGGGCCGCACAGAGGAGAACAGGCCGCTGCGACTTAGGAGCAGGTCGCGACGACAAGGGTAAAGAACAACGAGAGAACCAGTTGAGCAAAGGAGCACAGGTCGCGACGACTAAGAGACAGGTCGCGAGGACTAAGAGAGAGAGCGGCAAAGGAGGAAGGGCAGAGAGGCCGCCAATACAAGGAAGAAACCGCGCGAACAGCGAGGAATCGCAGCGGGTAGGAGAAAAAAAGATCTGCAGCGATCACGATGATAGACACCCGCGGCCAGAAAAGCCACGACCAAGCCGCAAAAAAAAGTAGAGGGAAAGAAGTCGAGCGACTAGAGAACAGCCCGCGCGAACAGAAAAAAGAGAAGACTACGCGAAAGAGAAAAGTCAGCTGGGAGGAAAACAAGGCGAACAAGACAAACAGGTCGCGGCAACAGGGCGCGGCGACTAGAACAGTTCGCAAGTAAGAAGAAGGCAAAAGAAACAGGCCGCGCAAACAGGGCACAAGCAAACAAGCGGAAGAAACAAGCCGCGAAACCAGGTCGCGAGAATAAGAAACAAGCCGCGCGGTCAGAGAGGGGCACAGAATCAGGAGGAGAAAATCGAGTCCTCTGATACTATGTGAAAGTAGCGAACAAATGACTAGAAAACAAGCCGGAACTTTGAATAATTGAAAATTTTATTATCCAAAACGATAACTATTACAAAGGTATGACCTCTCTTTTATAGAATGAAGGATAGAAGAGAGATTACAAATAAGCAATGTGAGATTAATAATTACAAGAACATGAAACTATACAAGCCGCACGGTTAGACTAACCGCACGGCCATAACAAAGAGGAAGATAGCCGACCAATATCCCCAAGCCGCCAGACCGCCCAGACCTCCAGACCGCCCGGTCTCAACCGACAGACCGCTCGGTTTCAACAACAATGATGGTGATGGATTGGCGGCGGTTGCCGCGACGATGACAGTGTCGGTGGGGACGATTTCGGCGGTAGTGAGTTGACCCGATTTCCTTCATCAAAGGAGGTGGGCGGTTTGGCTACCCACAACCCGGATCATTTCAGGAGAACCCTATCAATAAGTATTTTGTCTGCTCGTATCAACTCCGAATATGTTAGGCACGTGTACCATACCATAGTCTAGGCATGGGAATGTAAAATGATTTTTTAGTCCCACACCGCCAACAACAAACGTAAATCTGGGTTTAAATATAGGTTTTCGGGAGAAGAGTTTGAAATTATTGGGTTAGTAGGCTTGCGCTTTGGGCTGTTGGCGGTCTTGCGGGCCGGCTTGTGCGCGCTTCTATTATGTTGTGGACTATTTTCGGCGGGCTTGGGTGTGTTTTGCTAACCCGGTTTTGAACCTATTTCACATAGCTTTAGGACGACCCTAGAGTAGGTTTAGGAAACCTACAAAAAAGTGGGGAGAGAGCTGAGGGTTTGTTTGATCAAACGGTTCATGATCAAAACTCTGAAATCCGACGGCTCCCTAATTGAACTCATGCTATCTGCAGACCACTGTATTTCTTTATAATATGGTATATATATGTATGTATGTATATGTATGTGTGTATATATATATATATATATATATATATATATATATATATATATATATATATATATATATATATATATATATATATATATATATATATATATATATATATGTATGTATATATACATACATACATATATACATATATATATAGATATATTTATATATACATACATATACATACATACAATTTAAATTGGCCAATTTAATTTCTTTTTAATTAGACAAATTAAATTTTTTTCAGTGGACGCAGTCACGCAGCCAGTCTTATCTAGCTTTTGCCTGAAGAAAAAGAAGAAAGTACTCTTGCTCTCCACCGCCTCACATTAAAAGCACGAACTCACATCAACATTCTCTTTTTCTCTCTCTATCGCCTATAACCTAAAAAGAAAAAAAATTATAGACTACTCTATTTCGGAAAAAAATTCCTTGCGTTAAACGCAGGAAAAATCCCTGCGTCTTTAAATAGGTGGGGCCCTTTGCTTTTATCGTGTTTTTCCCTTCTCGCTTCCGCCAAAGACAAGGGAGACGCCGCTACCGCCGGTTCTTCTTCCCCTTTCCCGCTTCCGGTGAAGATAAGGGAGACGCTGCCAGCTTTTCTTCCTCCTCCCATTTCCCGCTTCCGCCGAAGAAAAGACGCCGCCTGGCCCACTTCTGGATGTTCTTCCACCTCAACACTTCTCCTTCCCCTCTAGTGCCCACTTCGGAAAACCCTACCTGGAATGTATCTGCCGGAGACGGCCAAGGAGCAGAAGAACTGACAATCAAACCCAGAAGTATGTTTTAACTACCTTTTAGACCTTTGCCAGCTGCCAAAGGTCAGGTTCTTCTTTGCTTACAAAACTTTTCTTGCCCTGCAGATACTCCAGAAGCCTATATTTACCGGAACCATATCCTTATCACTTGAACATGGCCACCTCAAACCTCCCGACCACTGCCGAAATAGTAAGAGTTCATTAAACTGACCGTATCGATAAACTGATTTTACCACTGTACGTTTAAACTTCATTGAGAACTGGATTCCACTGTATGTTTTCACTATTTTTCTGACTGGATTTTATGGGTTTTTATTTTACAATTTGAAATGTCACCTACTTTTCAGACTGGATTTTATTCAACCCTTATCTAGTATTATAAATAAACAAATTTTCAAACAGGATTTTTGACAATTTTTTATTTGGTCGCAGGTGAAGATAGAGCCAGTTTTCTTTCCCATCGTCCAATCAGATGAAGAGGCCTACAAAATATATTGTGATTATGCTCATAAAAAAGAATTCAGCTTGCGTAAACAAAATTTAACATGCTGGACGCATACAAGGATAGTTAAACAACGAGAGTTCTCCTGCGCAAAAGCCGGTCTCAAGGATACCAAGAAATCACCCTTAAAGTACCGCAAGTTTAATACCCGCACAGGATGCCTGGCTTGCATTAATTTCCAAGCTGATAAAGAGGGAAAAAATTGGACAGTAACGAAGTTTGTTGAGGAGCATAATCATCCTTTGGCAACTGAGAAAGAGACGCATTTGTTGAGATCTCGCCGCAATATTTCTGAAATGCAAGGCAGCCTTATGAAAAATATGACTTCATCGGGCATTAGAGCTGTGGATTCGTATAACTTTCTATCTACTGAAGCCGGTGGTCCTGAAAAACATCGGATTCTCCAAAGCGGATGCCTTCAATTACGTTCAGAGGGAACAAAAAGCTTTGATAGAAAGCGGTGATGCCTCTAGCTTGGTAACTATACTTCAAAAAACTGGTTGACGGATAACATGTTTTCCTACGAAGTACGGACAGATGAATTCAGCTGATTGATAGGGTTTTTTTGGATGAATGGGCACAACAAGATAGACTACGACTGCTTCGGAGACGTACTAATATTTGACACCACGTATAGACTAAACAAGTACAATCTAGCATGCGCACCATTTATTGCCGTTAACCATCACTGGCAAAATGTGTTTGTTGGGGGTGCTTTTATCGCAGATGAGACTATCAAATCATTTTATTGGTTGTTCGAGGCCTTTTTGAATAGCGTGGGTGACAAACAACCATTTACAATTTTCACAGACCAAGACCAAGCAATGGTTGTCGCTATTGAACGAGTGTTGACATCTAGTCGTCATCGGCTTTGTCAGTGGCACATATGCAAGAAGGCACCCTCAAAGGTTCCTAGCTTCAATCATGACAGAAGTTTGCGAGGATTTTTCTATAATTGCATGAGCAAGTGTGATGATGAAGAGGAGTTCAATAGGTATTGGCACGAAATGCTAACGAGAGGAAACTTACAAGAGATCAAATGGCTGAGGGATATTCATAGTATTAGGAGGAGGTGGTCTACCGCATTTAACAAAAATATATTAAACTTAGGAATTTTATCCACTCAAAGAAGTAAGTCAGTCAATACTTATTTGCATGGATGTTCGAAAGGCACAAGTTCACTTATTGAGTGTTTTTTCGGAATGGGGAAACTTATATCATCATGACGGCGCAATGAGTACGATGAGGATTTCAAGTGCAAGCACGACGCTATTAGTGTACGATATAGCTTGTCTACCCTATTAAAGAATATTTCTAAGCAATATACTCGGAAAATGTTTGCAATATTCAAAAAAAACTTCATGGATGGCATAGTAGGAGTTGATGTGGTCGATGAAAATAGATATGATGACCGAAACATACTATACATTATAACCCAAAACAATGCAGTAGATGTTGATAAAAGATGGTTTGTTACATTTAACTCTGTCACAAATGAAGCGCAATGCTCGGGTCGTGGGTTCGAGACCAAAGGTATTTTATGTCGGCATATCCTAAGAATCTTTAACTTAAAAAGTCTAAAACAAATACCAAATTGTTATGTGCTAAAAAGATTTACTCTGAAGGCCAAAAAGGGTATTTACCTTGCAGACACACCCACCATGACTGAATCCAACTCCAACCTTTTATTTAGAAATCAGGTAATGCAATTCAGCTATGATCTCGTACGACACGTTGAAAATTGCAAACAAGCTAAGGGACATGTTATAAGCAAAATGAATGCAATGTCCAAAGAAATAGACATATTGGGGGATAATGACGAGCACCATGAAAAAGGATGTATTTTTGATAATGAAGAACAAAAGGCTGAGGTAAACGATCCATCAAAGAAAAGACCAAAGGGTGCTTCAAATGCATGCATGAAAGACCATTGGGAGTGAGGAAATAGATAACCAAGTAATTTGTTCTTTTTCAATTGATAGAGTATGTATTTCATTGTAATTATAAGTTAATATGTATATTTAATTGTTTGACAGAGAAAAAAGTAAGGGGCAAAGCTAAAAAGATCATTCAAGATGATCCACCAAACTTTAAAGAGTTTTAATTTTTTTTCCAGCACAACGCAAGAGCAGCCAGCTTCGCCACCCCCAACGCGGACATGCACCGATTCAAATGAAGACTATTTTGTTAATTTGTCTTTTAACTTTTCTAGTGTGCCCGATGTATTCAAGCTTTTTTGAGAACTTTGTTTAATGACTAAGGTATAATTTTCTCAATACAAGTTGATAGGGATTGGCTCCATTTTATAGCTTTAGGGGTGCACATAGCAATCCCCAAAATGAGATCATGGGGTTGACTAGTCAACCCCATGATTCCCTTCATGATGGGAGAAGTGGAAGGCCCACTTTCTCTCATCTTTTATCTCCTCCATCCAATTCCCCCCTCTTTCTCTCCCACCAAAAAAGAGATCCACAAAAAGGGGAAAGAGGGGAGAGAGAACACCGCTGCCAGACGGCCGCCGTCGGCCGGTCGGCCGTCGCCGGCCACCCGCCGCCGCCCGCCGCCCGCCGCCGCCCGGCCGCCGCCGCCCGGCCGTCGCCCGACCGCCGCCCGACCGCCGCCGCTATGCCAGAGGCCGCCGGCCATCGTCGACCACCTCCACCTGTCAACCTCCACCGGCCTACCGCTCCCGTTAACCACCGCCAGCCGGTAACTCGCCGCCCGAACATCCACCATCCGATCATGGCGCGCTACCACGGCCGTCCGATCAAGGGGAAACCACCCACTAACCCACTACGTTAGTGGTGGGTCCCACCATGATCTCCCCATGGAGCCTATAAAAGGACCCCAGGGGCTCTTCATTTTACACCTTTTTTCCTTCTCCGCTTCTTCTTCTTCCTCAGGTGAGAGCTCCTCCGCCTCCTCCACCAAGTCGGCCTTCGCTCACCGCCAGCCACCAGCAGCTACCGGCGGCCAACAACGGCCACCAGCTTCCACCGTCGGCTACAGGCACCCCACCAGCGCGCAGTTGGCAAGGAGACGCCCAAGACCGCGAGGAAGCCAAACAAAGAAGACAGTCGAGGCCAGCAAGCGCGCTCCGCCTCGAACGCACGCGCCAGAAGCATCCTGCACATTCCATCGTTTAAGTCACTTCCGCGGAGCAGCCTGTTGCCTTCTGGAAGCTACAGTCTCTCTCTCTCTCCCCTCAAGTTGTAACGGGAGCGGCCTGTCGCCCCGATTCACCAAGCATAATGTAATCCCCGGAAGCTAGTGGAATTTGACCGGCACAGACCCGGTCGCGTGGTTTTTTACCCATTTAAGGGGTTTTCCACGTCATCAAGACTTGTGTTCACTGTTTCATTTTCATCGACTGTGTGCGCGCTCGACCGCTCCGTGAGCTGAGACGGTCCAAGATTATCCGGTCCGACCGGGGCATCGAGTTAGTCCGCAACAGTTTGGTGCCGTCTGTGGGAAACATTCCCAGCATCCTTCGCAGAACAAGTTCACCATCCCTGCAACCGCGATGGCAAAGATAAGTGCCCGCACTGCCGAAGGATCCGCACTTGGCGGATACACTGAACCAGCACGTTCTCACTCTCTGGTAGACGTGCCACTGACTGCCGAAGTAGCTTTCGCCCCTGTCATCGCCCTGGAGGGGCGCGTCCACCAAATGGAAGAACAACAAACGGAAATGCTTGCATTACTCTGAAACATGGGAGCACCTCCTGCTCCCCCAATGCCGCCAGCCCCAACAAATCCTCCGCTACAACCAAACCCGAAAAGGGTCCAGGAAGAGCCCGAGGATTATTCTGACGCTGCCGGCTCCACTCACCCAGCTCAAAGAGGAGTAAGAGCAGATCATTTTCATCACCACCTTGCCGGCGACATTCACCCCCCTCCTCTCGAAAGATTTACTCGGGAGGAAATTCGGTAAGTTATAGCCGAAGAATACCGCTAGGCTGGAAGAAGAGACTTTCAGGCTCACCGACTGCTCTGCCAAGGCTCCCCCTTGATGCCGCAAATCCTCGATCATCCCATTCCACTTGGATTCAAGCTTCCAAACATCAAGACGTTTGACGGGTGTGAGAAGTAGCGAACAAACGACTAAAGTAGCGAACAAACGACTAGAAAACAAGCCGGAACTTTGAATAATTGAAATTTTATTATCCAAAAAGATATCATTTACAAAGATATGGCCTCCCTTTTATAGAATGGAGGAGAGAGGATAGAGTACAAACTAACAATGTGGGACTAAAGCTATACAACAGGTCTGGGAGGCTAGAACAACAGACCGGAACAGGCCGCGCGGTTAGACAATGTTCTAACCGCTCGGCAATACCAGAAGCAAGAGAGAGATGCGGTAGGAGACCGCTAGACTGCCCGGTTTCTAAGCCGCCGGAGATAAACCGTCAGACCGCTAGACACCATACAGCAACAGCCTGGATATCAACCCTCCAGACTCAAACCGCCAGACCGCCCGGTCTATAACCCGCCAGGCTCAAACTGCCAGACCGTCCGGTCTCATACTTCGACACTCCACCTCAAGCTGGAGCATAGATATCAATCATGCCCAGGTTGTCACAAATGTGGAAGAATGAAGTAGAAACCGGCTTGGTGAAGATATCTGCCAACTCTTTGTCGGAGGTGACAAACAGAGTGCAAATCTGTCTCTTCAAGACCTCTTCTCGGATGAAATGGCAGTCGACCTCTTTATGTTTCGTTCTCTCATGGAAGACCGGATTTTTGGATATGTATATAGCGGCCTTGTTATCACAGAACATAGGCAGAGGATAGTCGTAGACCTCTCCTAGGTCAAGCATGAGAGCCCGCAACCATTTTAACTCACACGTGGTTGACACCATACTCCGGTATTCGGCTTCTGCACTGGACCTTGAGACAACAGACTGCTTCTTGCTCTTCCAGCTCACAAGATTACCTCCAATAAATATGCAAAAACCCGATGTAGATTTACGGTCACCTTTATCATCCGCATAGCTTGAGTCTGAGTAGGCTTCAACTCTCAGATGACCATGCTTCTGAAAGAGTAGCCCTTTTCCTGGTGCTGCTTTGACATACTCTAGTATCTTCAAGGCAGACTGAAGATGACATTCCCTGGGAGCTTGCATGAACTGACTAACCTTGCCTACATCATAGGCGATGTCGGGTCTGGTCACCGTGAGATAAATGAGTTTTCCCACCAAACGTCTATACCTCGTGGCATCGATATAAGAGGTGAGTCATTTGTCCATGTTTTGTCCTCTCCAGTGGCCATGGGATACCGGGCCGGTTTGGCACCGGTCAATCTTGCCTCTTGTAGAAGATCAAGAGCATACTTCCGTTGGGAGAGAACCAACGAGTCGGGCTTCCGAGAGATTTCTATCCCCAAAATATATTTCAGGTAGCCCATATCCTTCGTGACTAGGTGTTGACAAATGTGTTTCTTTGTCAATTCCACCCCAGCCTGGTCATCGCCGGTAAGAAGAATATCATCCACATACACCGCCAAAATCACAAGGCCCGATGCGGTTTTGTGAATAAACAATGAGTGATCGGCTGAACTTCTTGTAAAGCCAATGGCAGCCACAATGCCACTAAACTTGTTGAACCAAGCCCGAGGACTCTGTTTTAGGCCGTAGATGGCCTTCTTCAACTAGCATACTCGTGTCTCCCCCTGAGCAACATACCTAGGAGGTTGCTCTATATAGACGTCCTCCTGAAGATCCCCATACAGAAAAGCATTCTTGACATCAAGCTGGGAAATAGCCCACTCCCTGTTGACGGCCACAGAAAGAAGAACCCGGATGGTGCTGAGGCGAGCAACTGGGGATAAAGTATCAAAATAGTCAACTCCATAAGTCTGAGTAAAGCCTTTGGCCACCAGTCGGGCTTTATAACGATCCATAGTGCCGTCTGGGCGAAACTTCACAACGAACACTCAGCGGCAGCCAACCACATCAGTACCAACCGGTGGAGGAACAAGGGTCCAGGTACCCCTTTCAGTAAGAGTGGCGATTTCCTCATCCATGGCAGATTTCCAATGAGGAATAACAAGATCCTCCTGGTAAGTGCGGGGAGTGGTAGTAGCCGAGATAGCCAAAGCAAAGCACCTGCGAGAGGGAGTAAGCCGATCATAGGAAACAATAGCCGCAAGCGGGTGTTGGGTACACGCTCGCACCCCTTTGCGAAGGGCAATGGGAAGATCCAGGTCGTCTTGTGCCTCAGGGACCGGAGTGTCCATGACGGAGAAAGCTGGCCCGAGACTAGAGAGAGACGGCTGCGGAGAAGAAGGAGGGGATATAATAGGGAGAAGAGGAGACGGAGGAGGAGATGATATAGGAGGGGAGACGCCGATATGTGTGGAAGGATCACAGAGAGATGGTGGAGAGTCAGAGACAACAGGAGGAAGCGGGGATGGAGAAGAAAAGTAGGATGCTTTTTCAAAGAAGGTGACGTCCGCGGAAACAAACTGTTTGCGCAGAACGGGGTCAAAGCAACAATAGCCTTTTTGAGTGGTCGAGTATCCCAAAAAGACACATTTTGTGGAATGGGGGGGAAAGCTTATCACGGGTAGCATACGGAGCATGCACAAAAGCCGTACACCCAAAGATACGGAGAGGAAGAGGAAAGGTTTCCTTGCCCGGGTAGAGAATGGAGAAGGGGGTCTTGCCGTGAAGAACCGAAGAGGGAATTCGATTGATGAGATAACAGACAAGAAGAATAGCATAGCCCCAGTAGGAGCGAGGCACCTGCATCTGCGTCATTAGAGTGCGAGCGATATCGAGGAGATGACGGTTTTTACGCTCCGCCACCCCATTTTGCTGGGAGGTGTAAACACAGCAGGTCTGATGAATAAGACCATGTTGCATACAAAAAGACGAAAACTCATGACTGAGATATTCTTTAGCATTATCAGAGCGTATCACTTTAATAGAAATAGCAAACTGAGTTTTAATCATATTGTAAAAGGATTGTCATACAGATAATAGTTCATAGCGATCTTTTAATATATACACCCAGGTACATCAAGAGAAATCATCAATAAAAATTACAAAGTAAGAACTACCCCGACCAACGGTGAGAGTAGGAGCATGACCCCGGACATCAGAATGAATGAGATCAAAAGGGCGGGTGGAACCATAGCCTTGCTTCGGCGGGAAGGAGGAGCGGTGATGTTTGCCAAGCTGACACATATCACAGTTGAGCGGAGGACTAGTCTGAGGTAAGTGGGGAAGAAGCTGACGAATAATCTGAGGAGGAGGATGTCCAAGGCGAAGATGCCATTGAAGCAGATCAGTAGACGAGGAAGAGAAGGCGGACAGAGCGGAAACATTGTCAAGGAAGTAGAGGCCGCCACTCTTAGTCCCAGTAGCAATCGTCCGTTAGGTCCTCGGGTCCTGAAAACAACAAGAAGTAGGAGTAAATAATACAGAGCACTGAAGTTGCTTGCATAAAGTAGTAACTGAGAGCAAATTACAACGGAACTTCGGGACATAGAGAGTGTCCGCTAAGCGAAGCGACGGGGTGACTTGAACCATGCCCGTCCCGTAAACCGGGGAAGGCGAACCATCCGCAACAAGAACTGGGGGTAACCGATCATGCGTCTCTAGGAGAGAGAAGCAGTGAGGGTTTCCGGTCATGTGATTTGTAGCACCAGAGTCAATCAGCCATTTACCTTGGGTAATGACGTGTGCACTACCTGAGGTCGTGGCCACAGAAGCAGATGGACGAGAGGAGCCAGAGGTTGAGGAAGAAGTATCACCGGAGGGACGAAGATGTGGATGTTTCTGTCAGCAGCGGTCAACAGAGTGGCCGGTACGACCATAGTGAGAGCAGAGGAACCTTGACGGACCGCGGGGGCCAGACTGGCTGCGACCACTATTGCCACCCCGCTGAACTTGGTGAGCATAGGAGTCCTGTGGAGGAGGGGAGGACAATAGAGGACGTTGGAGTAGTGAAGTAACAGCGACGATGGGAGCCGCGGTGGCATCCAAGGTGGGAGACTCTGCTTCGCCCAAGATCTGCTGGCGGATCATATCAAAAGACTCAGGGAGCCGTAGAAGATAACAAACAACCAGGAGTTCCTGGAAGTGTTTGTGCTGCTCGGCCAAGTCCGCGGAGAAAGGGCGATTCTGGAGGATTTCGGCGCCAAGAGCCTGAACTTACTGATAAGCCGCAGCAGGAGACATGGAAGAGCGAGCGAAGAGATCCGTATAGAGAGTATAAATGCGGGATGTCTGGGCCCCCTTTGAGTAGAGAGCAGCAAGGTGAAGCCACGCGGTCTTGACCGTCTCATCATGGCATATGATAGGAAGACATTCATCGGAGAGGCTGTTAGCCAACCACGTGCGGACAAGCGCATCACTTGCATCCCAGTCATCAAATTCAGCAGAGTCTGGAGGAGGAGGGTCATCGGTGAGGTGATGACGTTTGCGCTAAGAGTAAAGAAGAAAGGTGAAAGAAACGCTCTAATTCGGATAGTTGGAGCCAACAAGTTTAGAAATCGTGCCAAGGTTGCCATAGGGAGTAGGAGGCGGAGCCGGAGTGGCGATAGGAGTGGTGGTAGTGGAGGTTTCAGAAAGGGTCATAGGAGAAATCAGCGAGAAGCCGCGCGGTTAGAATACAAGCCGCGCGGATAGGAAGAAGAAGAGCTGCGGCGGTCACAATGTCAGACACCAGCGGCCAGAGAAGCCATGACCAAGTCGCAGATCCAAGCAGGGAAAGAAGTCGAACGGCTAGAAGATAGACCGTGCGAACAGAAAGGAGGAACAAACAAGGCGAATAAGGAAACAGGTCATGGCGAACAAAGTGACAGGTCGCTGCGACTGAAAGGCAGGAAAAAGGAGGTCGCGCGGACAGGGCGCAAGCAGGCGGAAGAGACAAGCCGCGAGAACAGGTCGCGAGAGGAAGGGGCAAGCCGCGCGGACAGGGCGCAAGCAAGCAGAAGAGACAAACCATGAGAACAGGTCACGAGAAGAAGAGGCAAGCTGCGCGGACAGGGCACACAGAATCAAGAGGAGAAGATCGAGTCCTCTGATACCATGTGAGAAGTAGCGAACAAATGACTAAAGTAGCGAACAAACGACTAGAAAACAAGCCGGAATTTTGAATAATTTAAATTTTATTATCCAAAAAGATATCATTTACAAAGGTATGACCTCTCTTTTATAGAATGGAGGAGAGAGGATAGAGTACAAACTAACAATGTGGGACTAAAGCTATACATCAGGTTTGGGAGGCTAGAACAACAGACCGGAATAGGCCGCGCGGTTAGACAATGTTCTAACCGCTCGGCAATACCAGAAGCAAGAGAGAGATGCGGTAGGAGACCGCTAGACCGCCCGGTTTCCAAGCTGCCGGAGATTAACCGTCAGACTGCCGGACACCACACAGCAACAGCCTAGATATCAACCCGCCAGACTCAAACCGCCAGACCGCCTGGTCTACAACCCGCCAAGCTCAAACCGCCAGACCGCCCGGTCTCATACTTCGACAACGGGACCGATGATCCACTAGAACACATCAACCACTTCACCACCATCATGAGGATTTAAAATGCTCCAGACCAGTTACTCTGCCAAGTGTTCCCAGCAACACTCAAAGGACAGGCTCGCACATGGTTCCATTCCCTGAGAGCTAGCACCATTACTAACTTCGCAGAGCTGACCAGGCAATTTACTGACCAGTTCATCGCAAATCAAAGAATTGTTCACGATCCCTCTCACCTTTCAGTTATTCGAAAAGATGAAGGGGAGTCTCTCAGGGACTTCTTTCGCCGCTTCACCTCTGAGGCACGTCAAATTCCAGGCATCGACCCCGAGCTTCTCAGAGGCATCTTCCTTGTCGGACTCCGCCCCAGCGGCTTCTATTCAGCACTCATGAGGAAGACCGTACCCAATTATCCAGATCTCGTTCATCGGGTCGAGGCCCAGATAGTAGCCGACGAAGCTATTGAAGCGCACCGACAGTAGTTTAGAGGAGGACAGAAAAGGAAGAAAGAAGAGGAACCAACTCTCACAAGACAAGAAGAACGACACCAGAGTGAGCGTCGCCGCAATAGCCGTCAACGAGACCTTCCAAGGAATGGGGGGCAACACCATTTCAGGAATACACCCCTCTGAATACCACCCGCACAAATGTGATGTACGCCATTCAGAATGATCCGATATTCCAACGACCAAGAGCGTCACGGCCAAACCCCAAGGCAGACCAGACAATATACTGCGAGTTCCACCACGCAACGGGTCACAACACTGAAGAGTGCACCGGTCTCAAAGATGAAATTGAACGTCTTGTTCGCCAGGGGCTCCTCGGGAGATTTTTGCAAAGACAGGCACAGATCCCAGCACAAGGAAACGGTGGAGGAAGGCAGATGGTAGGCAATATAGAGACCATCGTCGGATCCCCAATAATGAATACCTAGGACGAATGCTCTCCCCGATGTAGGACGACCCTCTACAGCACACCTGTAGCCCGAAATTTGCGTCGCATCCATACCTCCGCATTTTTATCTTTTATTAATAGTGTTAATCATCTGCTTTTTCCATCATCTTGTTTTGCCACTTTAGAACAGTACAAGTCATGATCTCAGGCTCGCGCAAACCAAGTTTAATTCCAAATACAATATCATATTTGTTTTAAGGTAAAACTGTGCTTACAAACCAAACAAGCAGGTCCTTCAGCAACTTTGCCCCTCAAACGTCATGTCATCGCCAGGGCATGTCCCCCTCGCGATCGCACCCGGATTGAGCACACATGCTCTCCGGTGCCCGGATTGAGCACCTACGTTCTCCGACGGTCGGATTGAGTACTTACACTCTCTGATGCCATTGTCAGGGCCTGCCCCCCTCGTGATCGCACCCGGATTGAGCACATACGTTCTCCGGTGCCCGGATTGAGCACATACGTTCTCCGATGGTCGGATGGAGAACTTACACTCTCTGACGTCATCGCCAAGGCTTGCCCCCCTCGCGATCGCACCCGGATTGAGCACATACGTTCTCTAGTGCCCGGATTGAGCACCTACGCTCTCTGACGGTCGGATTGAGTACTTACACTCTCCGACGACACTGTGGGGTCCTGCCCCCCTCACGAAGAAGCCGCGAGCATCCCTCGCACAAACTAAGCCGCGAGTATCCCTCACGCAAACTAAGCCGCGAGCATCCCTCGCGCAACCTAAGTCGCGGGCATCCCTCGCGCAAACTAAGCCGTGAGCATCCCTCGCGCAACCTAAGCCGCGGGCAACCTATTGGAACACTCTATTACTAATTTTGGCAAGGATCACTATGTTTTTAGGAAAATTGATTTGACCTAAATGTATAGTTGAAAAGGTCAAATTAGAATGAGTCTAGGGCTTAGAACTTAGGTTTGAAGCTGCCCCCAGGACCATTCAAAGATCAAGACTTAGAGCTGAGACAAAGATAATTTTCGTCGAACTCAGTTCGACGAAACGTCGAACTCCGTTCGACGCTCTCTGAGCTCAACTCTGCTGAGTCGTCGAACTCCGGTCGACGATCTTCGAACTCAGATCGACGATCTTCTTTCAGCTACTTTCCCAGTCGCTGAGCTCAGTTCGACGATCGTAGAGCTCAGTTCGACGTTTTCTGTCTGCTGTGTTAATCCAATCTCTGAGCTCAGTTCAACGATCGTAGAGCTCAGATCGACGATTTCTGTGAGAGATCGACGCCTTCGGAATTTAAATTCAAGGACAGTTATGGATTATAATCAGAATTAATTCCTGCATTGATTGCAAAGGATTTTCTAGCCGTTTCAATCAATCTGATGCAAGTTTCAAGGAAAGACTAAATGGAATATTGCTTAGGACTTTCCCCAGATACAGTTGTCTATTATGGAAGTCATTTATGACTGATTAAACGGCCGTCTAAGAGAATATCTGATATACTCCTTCAGTTTTCATTCGGATAGTACAGATACACAAGATACAGTGATCAACACAGATAATACAAAGAGATACAAAAGAATTAGATTACATTACAGAAGATTGAACAACACAATTTCTCTGATCAAGATTTCAACTTCTGTGATTTACAAATCTACTGAATCTTCAAGTGTTCAAAGGCTTCAACATCAAGGACTCCAGACACCAAATATTTCAGCATCTGCTGGAATCATCTTCTGCTGGAGATCTGAAGCTTCTGAAGGCATATCACCCTAGCAAAGCTCTCACTCCTGAACCATTCTACATCTCAGGGGGAGCTTTGACAACATCAACAATCCACTAGTCTTCTCTCAGTGATTTGAGACAGAGAAGACATCATCATCACTTTTTTTCTTTTCCTGCTATAAAAGGGTTATCAAAACTCCCTTCAAAAGTTCTGAATCTGGTTCTGAGAGCCTTGCAAAAACTCAGTCGCGCGCGCAAACCCGCGCGTAGGCTCGCGCGCGCGCGCAGGCTCGCGCTCGCGCACCTGCGCCCGTGTGCGCGCAGGGTCGCACGCGCGCGCCCACGCGAAGCCTCGCGTGTACGCGCACCCGCGCGCAGGGTCGCGCGCGCCCGCGCACCCGTGCGTAGGGTCGCGCGCGCCCGCGCACCCGCGCGCAGGGTCGCGCGCGCCCGCGCACCCGCGCGCAGGGTCGCGCGCGCCCGCGCACCCGCGCGCAGGGTCGCGCGCGCCAGCGCGCGCGCACTCGCGCGCGGGGTCGCCCGCGCCCACGCGCGCGCACCCCCGCGCCGAGTTTTGGCAAGCGCACCCCCGCGCGCGCTTGCGTGATTCCGGGTGCGCCTTTGCACTCACCCGCCGTTGCGCCTGCGCGCCTTCGCACCGTCAAATGCGCGGACCCCCTCGCGATTGGATTCGCCGGCACCTTGCCCGAAGCCCCCATTGCCGCTCCTTCAATTTGATGAAACACCACCATCGCCAATCGTATAAGCACGAGCATACCTTCGAAGCACCATTCTTTGCCTTTTGGGCCTTCTCTCCGGAGGAAGACATGGAAGCGGAGAAGAAGATGATTAAAAATCCTAAGTTGTCTCTCACACGGCTCACCAGCAACAAAGGATTTGGGGGGCAATTGATAGGGATTGGCTCCATTTTATAGTTTTAGGGGTGCACATAGCAATCCCTAAAATGAGATCATGGGGTTGACTAGTCAACCCCATGATTCCCTTCATGATGGGAGAAGTGGAGGGCCCACATTCTCTCATCTTTTATCTCCTCCATCCAATTCCCCCCTCTTTCTCTCCCACTAAAAAAGAGATCCACAAAAAGGGGAAAGAGGGGAGAGAGAACACCGCCGCCAGACGGCCGCCGCCGGCCAGCCGGACGCCGCCAGCCAGCCGCCGCCGGCCAGCCGGACGCCGCCAGACGGCCGCCGCCGGCCACCCGCCTCCGGCCGCCGCCGGACGGCCGCCGCCGCCCGGCCGGAAACCGTCGGCCTCCCGCCGCCGGCCACTGCCAACCACCTCCACCTGTCGACCGCCACCGGTCGGCCGCTCCCGCTAACCACCGCCAGCCGGTGGCTCGCCGCTCGAACCTCCACCATCCGATCATGGCGCGCTACCACGACCGTCCGATCAAGGGAAAACCACCCACTAACCCACTACGTTAGTGGTGGGGCCCACCATGATCTCCCCATGGAGCCTATAAAAGGACCCCAGGGGCTCTTCATTTCAAACCTTTTTCCTTCTCCGCTTCTTCTTCTTCCTCAGGTGAGAGCTCCTCCGCCTTCTCCACCAAGTCGGCCTTCGCTCACCGCCAGCCACCAGCAGCCCGGCGGCCACCAGCGGCCACCAGCTTCCACCGTCGGCTACAGGCACCCCACCAGCGCGTAGTTGGCAAAGAGACGCCCAAGACCGCGAGGAAGCCAAACAAAGAAGACAGTCGAGGCCAGCAAGTGCGCGGCGCCTCGAACGCACGCGCTAGAAGCATCCTGCACATTCCATCGTTTAAGTCACTTCCGCGGAGCAGCCTGTTGCCCGCTGGAAGCTACAGTCTCTCTCTCTCCCCTCAAGTTGTAACGGGAGCGGCCTGTCGCCCCGATTCACCAAGCATAGTGTAACCCCCGGAAGCTAGTGGAATTTGACCGGCACAGACCCGGTCGCGTGATTTTTTACCCATTTAAGGGGGTTTTCCACGTCATCAAGACTTGTGTTCACTGTTTCATTTTCATCGACTGTGTGCGTGCTCGACCGCTCTGTGAGCTGAGACGGTCTAAGATTATCCGATCCGATCGGTGCATCGAGTTAGTCCGCAACACAAGTGAAGCGTCAAAATAATAAAATGTCGCATAATGTCGATGAGTGAAATAATATTACAACACGATAATGTTTTACGTCTCCAAATTATCAATGTTTTCCAAAACTAAATCATGAAAAATCCTTAGTATTTCAGCGGTTAGCTCAGCTCGATAACTCGACATATCAGACACCTCCTTTGGTGAAAGTACGGTCTCCATGTACTTCAGCACGAACACGCCGCAGTCAATCCCATTGGCCTGCTTCGGAATTCCATGTACATCTTCGATCTTCCAATCCAATATGTTGGACGGCAAGGCTGCTCGATAGTCATCATGAAATGCCCGAATATGCATGAAACATACAACATATATTTAATACAAAATAATAAAGTATACAAACAATAAATTAGTTATAAATACAAAACACATCAATCTTGGAAGAGATGCTTGATGTCGGCCGCGTGGCATCGAGTCATAAAAATTTCACACACAACGCTTGAGATCACATACTAGAAGACACCAATGATTTGGGACGTGTACTGGCATTAGTATCAAATCTGCTTTGGCCACGTTCTCTTCGGTTATATGGCTGACAATTGTTTCGCAATTGTTTACCTTGCTCATTTTATAGTACTGTATATCCACCTATATTAGTGATCTCTTTAAATATGCTAGTTTTTAACTCTAGATAAATCTACTTACAACATGATCAGGCGAGACGTACAAAAAACTTCTTAATTTTTCGGGCGATCTCTTTCTCCTGGCAAATAGCACGAGTGCATAGGCATTCAGATGGACATCTGATAACCAACCCACACCCAGTAGGTAGTCCAATAATATTCTCGTAATATGTACATTTCTACTTTGAAAAATTGTTTGATTGCTGAGATAAAGATAAAGAAAATTGGTACACTTGGGTAACTGTGCAAAGAAAGACAGTAAATCCACTTTGACAAAGCATGAAGATGTACCTTCCTGTAAATCATGTCAGGACAAACTCAATAATCTCGTGTTGTCTCGTTGTTATTAGTGCTTTACCGGGGTAAGACTCTTCAAACTTCAATTTGACTTTTTTGGGTGTGTCTTACTCCTTTTTCTTATAAAGTTTCTTCGTGGATGGTGAGGTGGTGTCAACAAGCGTAACCTCGATTGTAGAAAGTGGAGTGAGATTTATGGAAGAAGGTTTAGGAAATGGATTGGGGGAAGGAGCTGGAGCCCTTTGGGGTTTGTCACTTGGTTGTCCAAACCAAGACATACACAAATCCGTTAGAGAACGGACCTCCTAGCTAAGAATTTGTATGGCAGACATAACACGATCTTCCATACCTCTCAAGCCCTCTGCCACCCTCAAAAACTCCTCTTTCTCACGCCTAACCCTTCTTAGAAATTTTCTCTCTTTCTGTCTCCTACTTCTCCTCTCTACCCTTTCCTCTTTTATTCGCTCATCTTCATCAATATTAAATTGAAAAACTTTTTTTATTTTCCGCACCTGCATAGCATGGCAGATCATATAAAATACATTGATTATAAATAATGGTTACTAGAAAAGATTTTACCTTTTCTAATTTATTTTTGATTGGTTCGAAGTCTGAATCTTCGTCTTCCTTCCTGAGTAGCGCATTCTCTTCCAATGTTATGTGTGAATTTTGTTTTTACCTAGTGCAAACATAGTTATTTGGAATATTGCACAACCAATAAATCTTTCATTGCAACTGAAATGAAGGAGATGACAAACCTGATCCGGAAGCCGTAGAGTACGAGGGAGATTAAAACAGACCTTCGAGCTATAACTTAACTTTAAAGACCATCGACAGATCCGGGGTCGTGCAATGAAGTCGACGACAAGTTGTAGATTTGTGTGCTCATAGATCCACACCTACAAAATTGGGATGTAAGATGCCTTTAATTTATAAAGTAACATAATGAGCACTACCTCACTTACCAGAAGAACTACCGAGCAACCTTCGAAATAACCCAAATTCTCCCCTGGGTCCCGGAGAACGCTCTTGGCATTCAAGTCCGCTATCTGGGCATGCAAGTGTTTGTGGACGGCCAGGGGCAAATTGTACTTCATAAACATTTCAATACCTTCGATTCCCAACACAGATTTGAGAATTTTCAAACCCATCTGTGGGAATAAGAAGAAGGCCAACATATAACGAACAAGTAGGTCGACTCACCTATTTTCCAAAGTGGGGGACCACTCTTCATTTACCAAACCATTCAGTTCTTCAATCATGTTTTTTTGAGTACAACGAGCAAAATGCCTTCTTACGAATGAGAATTCAACACCCCTATTCGGTAACCCCAAAATCATCGCAATCTCATTAACAGTGAGGGAGATATAGAATTTGCCTAGTAGGAACGCCTGTTTCTTATGATTATAAATGCGGACAAGAATATACAAAAGGGATATATTTTGTGGAATCTTGGGAATACTAAATAGTGGTAAAACTCTAGCCTCATTTAAAATATTCCTTGATTCCTCAGATAGGACATCAAGTAGAGGTTGAGCATTCGTAATGAAAGTAGATACTGCGCATCTGCAATTGAGGCATGGGCTACCAGACACTGGGTGTAGGAAACAATACATAGGGCAAATAATCAAATTAGATAAATTAAAATCTACAAATCTAACCTTAAATAAATCTACCTTACTTGTGATAGTTAAAAATATATAACTGCGCTGGATGTAGATATCAACCGACTGTAAAACACAAATCAAACAATACTGTTTAAGTAATGGTGGTAGAACCGACTGTAAAATAACAAAGAAAAGTGACTGGAAAAATACAGGGCATCAATCTGATTGTAAAACAACAAAGAAAATTGACTGGAAAAAACTGGTCAGCAATCCGGCTGAAAATAGAACACCGAAAAATGACTGGAAAAATAGAGGGCAGCAATCTGACTGTAAAACAACAAATAAAAGTGACTGAAAAAAACTGGGAAGCAATCTGACTGAAAATAGAACACAGAAAAATGACTGGAAAAATAGAGGGCAGCAATTCGACTGTAAAACAACAAATAAAAGTGACTGGAAAAATCTGGGCATCACTCTGACTGTAAAACAACAAAGAAATGTAACTGGAAAAAAATGGGCAGCACTCCGAATGTAAAACAACAAATAAAATGACTGGAGAGGCACGGGTACGACGGAAAAAAAATGGGCAGCACTCCGAAAAAAATGAAATATACCTCTATATTCGGCGGCGATGAGGAGGAAGGAGAGGCACGGGTACGACGGAGATATCAGAACTGCGGATGGTAGGAGGGAGCAGCACCTGTAGGCGTAGATGCGAGGAACGTCAGTGGGGAGGAAGAAACAACCCAAGGGAAGGGCGGAGATGTGAGGAACGCCGCTTAGGTTTTCCCTCGGTAGAGTAGAGTTGTCTACTATTCCTGCCGAGGTCGGGAGCGGAGTGCAACGAAAACCAGAAATTCAAAATTGTAGGTGAGCCCGAGTATTTAAGAACACAGGAATAAACCCTGCGTTTAACGCAGGGAAAATTTGACCCTCTATTTCTCCCTCTCTCTCTATCCCCAAACCCTAAAAGGCACGGCAGAGATATTCTCTCTCTTTCTCTCTCCCTCTTCTAGCCAGTGCTCTCCCCCTCTCTTGCTCTTTTTTTTGTCGAGCGTTTCATTGGGTCCTAGGAGGAACTCGCAGAGAAGAAGAGCCTCCTTCTCCGATATGCCTTTCATGTCTCCTTTGCAGCGATCTCCGGGCAGGAACATTTCCCGTCACCATTTGGTAGCGTGAGGCTTCTCGTAACCATCTGTTCTCTATTGTGCTCTTTATGAATAAATTTTGTTGTTTTTAAGCCCAATTTCATGCCATTTTTTTGGGGCTTCTCATGAAGCTTAATTTTTTATTTTTTTAGATTAATTTGATTTCATCCCTCTTGTTAAGCAATAAAAAATTCTTGTCTTGTGTATCCTTAGTTATTGTGCCCGGGCTAAGTGAAAATTGTAGAAATTGTAAAAAATTGTAGCTCCTCCCCTGCCCAGAGGTTGTATCAATCAAACATAATCCCAAAATAGCGACCATCGGAAGTTCATCACCATCAAAGAAAATCTTTTTTATAGTCTACCGTAACATCTGCTCTAGATATATAAAAAACCAAATTAAGAATTAGCATGCCTTGCCAAATGATAGGAGCCCCCGATTGGGATCTCGTTCCTGGCCGGAAGATGTGGTATTCTTGAGGGAGGTTGGAGTTCCCCCTTTCGGGATCCGCGGGAACCTATGTCAACCAGGGAAGAGGAGTTGGAATCAAGCATGCGGGGGGAAATGATGGCGGCGTCGAAATTGGCGTACCGCTGGGAGTCGAGATACAGTAAGGGTAGGTGTAAGCAAGATAGAGAGAGGGGGTGAGAGAGAGAGAGGAAATTAGAGAGAGAAAAGAGAATTTTGATAATAATTAAATGCAGAAAATTTCAAATAAATGTTCCCAACATAGCCCTGCGCATAAAGCGCTCGTACATGATAATTAAATGCAGAAGATAAAATTAAACTGCGGAAGATATAGAGTGTGCTCGCTCTAGTTTGTGTGTGTCATCCTGCAACGGCGATGGTAGGTCTCTGTTCGGGGCTCGTCAGATGTTGACACGTACAGAAGAGATCGCGCGTAAAGCAGCGACTATAAGAGAAAATCGGCAAGGCCACGGGCAGAGAACGAGGCCGCAGCGGAGAGATGCAGTCCGCGATCTGCGATGGCAGTCTGAGGCGACCAAACGGATAGAAGAAACCGTTCGACAAGAGTGAGCAGCGGGGTAGGCCACCAACCCGGCAAGAACAGACCGCATGGTAACAATCCGCAGTGAGGAGAAAGAGCAACCGAGATCCTGCAGCGACAAGAGAAGCCGGCAAAGCGGCACACGATGAGACCGTGGCGGTGGCGACTAGCAAGAAAGGAGCTGACGAGAAGAAAATAGCGGCAAGGCGAGCAAGCTGCGAGAAACAGAGGAGTGCGCACGGGAAGAGTGCGCACGGGAAGAGCGCGACTATCAGAGGACTAGTCGACAATACCGGCGAACAAAAAAGGGCTATAAGAGAGCCAAGAAGAGGAGGAAGTGGAAGCCACGAGAGAAGCGGGAGTGGGAGACACGGAAGCGGTTAGAGGAGAGGAGACCGCACAAAGGGGTTTGGTTAAAAAATAACAGCCGGGAAACAAACCGCACAAGGGTGCGGTAAGGCGGGAAGAGACCGGGGGTGAATCGAGCACAGGCGGTAAAGAGAAGGATAACCGCAAATTCGGACCGGTTCCTCTAATATCATGTAGAAGACAATGGGTAAACTTTGTATATACTTTTTTATGTCTCAAATACAAGAGAAAGTACAAATATTTAGGATAAGCGCGGAATAAAGAATCCTATACAATAGCTGTGAGACTAAAGAAGAAAGAAGAAATGAGCCTATAAATGGGCCTTTGGATTGTTTTCCCCTACATCTAACACGATTCAACAGATCTCTCATCTGGACTTAAAGCCTAATCTATATGCATCTTTTTCCATGCTAATTACACTTCAATTTTTTTTTCAATCAATATTAACACACCTCATTATTTCTGTAGAGAAAAGGTCCAAAGCTTGTATATACTTTATGAATTAACCAAATACAAGTATGAGTACAAATATATAGGAGAGAATAGAGAGGAAGCAACCTATACAGAAGATGTGGGACTAAACAAAAAGTCTATAAATGGGCCAACTTATTGGGCCTTTACATTACTTTTCCCTATATTCTCTAACACTCCCCCGCAAGCTGGAGCATACAAGTCGTAGGCACCAAGCTTGGATAAGAATTGATGGTTCAATCTTCGTGATAATTCCTTGGTGAGGATGTCAACAACTTGATTAGAGGCAGGAACATGCTCTATCTTCAACTTCTTCAATTGAACATTTTCTCAAACAAAGTAGCAGTCGACTTCAATGTGTTTGGTCCGCTCATGGAACACGGGATTCTTTGCAATGTGGATTGCAGCTCGGTTGTCACAAAAAAATTGATGGTGAGGATAATTCAACTCCTAGATCCCCAAGGAGACTCTCAAGCCATGTGAGTTCTGATACAACAGACACCATCGCACGGTATTCAGCCTCAGCGGATGAGCGAGCAACCACAGACTGCTTTTTGCTACGCCAGGTGATGAGATTTCCTCCAAAGTACAGAAGCTAGTAGTGGACTGTCGATCGTCAAGGGAATCCGCATCAGAATATTCAACAAGATAAAGAGACGTGGATGACGTATACACGAGTCCCTGTCCAGGAGCAGTCTTCAGATACCTAAGAATGCATTCGACTGCTTGAAGATGAGAAACCCGTGGAGTGTGCATAAATCGGCTGACCACTCCATCTGCAAATGAGATATCGGGTCTTGTAACCATTAGGTATATTAGTTTTCCCACAAGACGCCGATAGTATTCTAGATTTGGAAGTAGATAATCAGACTCAGATCCTCGAGCACATAACTTGTGGTTGGCGTCAATCGGAGTTTCCGCAGGTTTGCAACCTGAGAGTCCGGCATAATGCAGATGATCAATACAATACTTTTGTTGAGATAAGACAAGGTCATCAGGTCGCCTTGCTACCTCAAGGCCAAGGAAGTACCGTAGATTTCACAGATCTTTGATTTGAAATACAGAGTTTAAGTGTTGCTTAACATGTTGTATTCCTACGAAGTCGTCACTAGTAATCAAATGTCGTCCACATAAACAAGAAGTATGACCGTCCCAGTTGACTGATGTCAAGTGAAGAGAGAGAAATCAACCGAGCTTCTCTTGAAACTAACCTTACGAACAACGTTACTAAACTTCTCAAACTACACCCGAGGAGACTGTTTGAGATCATAGATAGATTTTCGAAGCAAACAAACACGAGACTCCCCTGTGATCTCAAACCCTAGTGGTTGATGCATGTAAACAATGTCAGTAAGATCACCATTCAGGAAGACATTTTTGATATCCAGCTGATATAGAGGCTACTGATGATGAACAACTAAGGAGAGCAGAACCCGAATTGAGTTTAACTTGGTAACATGGGAGAAAGTCTCATCATAATCAAGACTGTATTGTTGAGTGAATCCCCGTGCCACCAGTCGAGCTTTCAAGCGATCAATTTTGTCATTCGTCATGTGTTTGATTGTAAAGATCCACTTGCAACTAACACAGCTCTGGTCAAGAGGGAGAGAGACAAGATCCCAAGTCTGATTGCCCCATAGAGTAGTCATTTCCTCATCCATGGCAGCACGCCATCCCGGATGCTAGAGGGGTTCCTGCACAGAGTTAGGTATAAAAATAGAGGATAAAGAGAGAGCAAATGTAAGAAGAGACAGAGAGAGGCGATGTAAAGAAACATAATTGGTCAAGGCATGAGCCGTAGAGGTTGATGTCGAATCAACAGGCTGCGAGACCACGCCGGGTGAGGAAAGCTGCTGTAGGGCATAAGAATGAGGTGTACGACGAGTGTAGACTTGAATGATGGGTGGTTTGGGGGGGACTAGCGGTGGAAGCGGAGTAGGTGTGGGAAGAAGAGGTGGAAGAGGAGATGTAATTGGAACTTGAGTGGGTGTGGGAAGAAGAGGTGGAAGCGAAGACGTAACTGGAACTGTAGGCCGAGGTAGAGGGGAAGGAAGAAGAAGAGGATCAACTGGAGCGGTGTGATAAGGTTGGTCCTCATGAAAAGAAACATCAACATAGAGAACCACCTTATCAGTGGCAGGATATAGATATATCATTTCTGAGTGCGAGAGTATCCAACAAACATAGCCTTGGCAGCACGAGGGGCAAGCTTGTCCTTTGAAGAGCCTAGAGTATGGACATAACAGGTACATCCAAACACATGAGGTGTGAGAGATAAGAGATCCTTGGATGGGTACAGGAGAGTCATGGGGGCCACAAAGTGGAGGATAGACGAGGGCATGCAGTTGATAAGATGACATGCCGTGGAGACCTCAAAGTTCTAATACAGAGGGGGAACCTGCATTTGAAGCATAAGAGAGCGAGCAACATCAAATAAGTAGCGATTTTTTCGTTCTGCGACACCATTTTGTTGAGGGGAATACACGCACAAAGTCTGGTGGATGATACCAAACTCGGTGCACAGATTGGAGAAGGTTCGACCGGTATACTCACGAGCGTTATCTGTACGAATAATTTTAACACATGTGGAAAACTGTGTGCGAGTCTCGTTAAGAAAAGAGCGGAAGATTGATGTGAGTTCGGTACGATCACGAAGGAAATATAACCAGGTAACCCGCGAGTAATCATCAATAAAAGTTATAAAGTACCGATAACCAAAAACACTGGGGAGCTTATATGGTCCCCAAATATCAGAATGGACTAATGAAAAAGGAGCATCACTCATAATACCGGGAGACGTAAAAGAGACACGATTTTGTTTGCCAAAGATACAAGATTCACAGAAAACCCCTGAAGAGGAATATCTGGAAGAGATTTTTTGAGAATCTTGAGAGGAGCATGCCCAAGATGACGATGTCAGTCAACGAAAAAGATAATGGTGAGAGCAGTAGGAGGGATATCAAGAAGATATAGCCTGCTGGACAACCGCCCCCGACCAATTATAGTATGCGTCCGTCGATCCTACACAACAACAGAAGAACGTGAGAATGTTACACAACAGTCAAGGTCCTGAGTGAGACGGCTAACAGAAAGAAGATTAAAGGGGGACCCCGAAATATGAAGAACTGAGGATAAGGAGAGGGAGAGGGTAAGAGGCAGATGGGCAACACCAGAAACTTGTGTCGTGTCACCATTAGCCACAATGATAAACTTGGGATAATCAGAAGCTAAGTACTACGACGGCTTCTGCGGGGAGATATGATGTGTGGCACCCGAGTCCATAATCCAATGAGAGCCGTTGGAGATGCAAGATATCCCTTCATCGAAGATCGAGGCTAGGGATCCAGAGGAGCGACAGATCACCCCTTGGAGCTGTTGAAGTTGAGCACGCAGAGCCGCAATGTCGGCACTGGCGGTCAGCGAATCTGATGCCATGCGGACTGAGCCAAGGAGCAGCGAGAAGGCAACCTGTCCGAGCGGTTAGAACAAGACCGCAGAGGAACGGGCACAGACCGCACACCAAGATCCCGTAGACTAGCCGTGCAAGAATGGAAGGCCAGCAAGCTTAACGGGCACAAACCGCACCGGTCATAGTGACACCGCACCAGCGGCCAGAAAGGCCACGACCAGCGCAAAGAGAAGAACCCGCAGCGGAAAGAAACAAGCCGCGGCGGTAAGGAGGCACCCTTCAGCGGCCAAGAAAAACAGAAGCAATGCGGCAAGAATTCTTAGCTGCAGCGGTTAGAGGGAACATCGGCCGGTGAATAGGCACTAGACCGTGTGGTTCGAAGCAGACCGCAACCAAAGCAAAGACCGGCGAACAGGTACAAGACCGGGCGGTTAGAAGCAAGCCGCAACAACCCGGTAGAAGAAAACCGCAACAAACTGCGGGAAAGAAGACCGGGCGGTTAGAAGCAAACCACAACAAAGGGAGGTTAGAAGTAGACCGCAACAAACCGGTAGAAGCAGTCTGAGCGAACAAGAAGACCCCACCGCGAAAAAGAACTCCGTGCGATAAGAGGAGAAGGGAGGTCGCAGCGGACAGAGACAGGTCGCAGCGGACAGAGACAGGTCGCAGCGGGTAGAGGCACAACAGGTTAAGACGAGACTGCTGCTAGAAGAGCAATCCGCTAGGAGAGCGGTTAGAAAGCAATTGCAGCGGGAAGAACGACGGAGTGAACATAGAAGAGAATCCGTCGATCAAACTGGACCAGAGATCGCAGCGACAAGAAGCAGATTGTAGCGGAGAAGAGAGAGACCGCTGCTTCAAGAGAAGATTGCAGTGGTTAAGGCAAGACCGTCGCGAGTAGAATAGATCACAACGATTAGGGGAGAGAGCAGCGGGAAGAAAGCAGGCCGTGGCGGTTAAGAGAACACTAACCGCACGGGAGTGGGGACCACGTGCCAGAGAGATGAAGCTATATAAAGAGTGTAGAAAAGAGAGAGAGGAGGTGGATCCATGGGAGAGAAGGAAGCGGTTAGAAAGGAAGGAAGCCGCAAAGCCGCGCGGTTAAGCAGACAAGCAAGCCGTGCGGTAACAGGAGGACTGGGCGGTTAGATAAAAACAGGCCGGACCGTTTCGCTTTGATACCATGTAGAGAAAAGGTCCAAAGCTTGTATATATTTCATGAATTAACCAAATTCAAGTATGTGTACAAATATATAGGAGAGAAGAGAGAGGAAGCAACCTACACATAAGATGTGGGACTAAACAAAAAGACTATAAATGGGTCAATTTATTGGGCCTTTACATTACTTTTCCCTATATTCTCTAACAATTTCCAAAATAGTTTTTTACTTTCAACTCCTTTTAGTAATTCTGTCTTAGTTTTATTTTTCAATATTTTGTAAATATTTCCGCCTTTAATTAAAATCTTTATTATAAGAGTAAGGAACCACCTTCAAAAGTTTATAAATTCATTTGTGAAACTCCCAGGCCATGGTTGCCATCTCAAGCTTGAACCCTCGCACAAGTTGTTTTAGTTGGTCTGGTCAAATGATTAAGCAACTATTATACCGCTTTCTTTGCATTACTGCAGTCAAGTTTCATGCCGAAACCCAAAAAGGAATTGACCTTGATAACAGCTGCCACACATTTTGCTTATACTTTTATGATGTTTACTTTTCTGAGGTATGTTTATTGTGTAGGATCTTCCAGAATACAATCATTGTCATTCCATTACCATCTAGTGCTCTGTGATACTAAGGGCCTGTTTGGAAGGGCTTTTTAGCTCCTTTTCATTTTCTGGAAAATGCTACCACACTTAATAGACCGTTTGGATTGTCTATCGGTGGGAAAAGCTACCGCAAAAAACTCCATTTGCTCATTTTTTGGAAAAGTCGCATGTCACCTACTTTTCAACCTTTTCGAAAAGCACTTTCTCATCCAAAAACATGTATCTCTTAAAAAAATCTACATCTTGATTTTTTTGTCTTGACGCGATTTTTTTCCAGAGCGTAATTTTTTTGTCCGGGTGTTTTTTTTGCCCGACGCAAATTTTTCGTCCGGGCGCGAATTTTTCGCCCGTGGGCGAATTTTTCGCCCGGGCGCGAATTTTTCACCCAGGCGCGGATTTTTCGCCTGAGCCATTTTTCGCTCTGGTTGGCATTTTTCGCCCGGGCTGGAATTTTTTGCCCGGGCGCGCGGTTTTTCGCCCGGGTGAATTTTTTTCGCCCGAGTGCGATTTTTTGCCAGTGCATGATTTTTTTTTCTCCCGAGCGTGTATTTTTCACACGAGCCAGTTTTTCGTCCGACGTGATTTTTTCGCTCGAGTGCGTTTTTTTAATCTGGGTGTCATTTTTTGTCGTTGCACGATTTTTTTTCGCCCGAGCCGATTTTGTTGCCCGGGGGCGATTTTTTTGCCCAGACGCGCTTTTTTTGCCCGGGCGTGATTTTTTTCCCCGAGCGCGATTTTTTTTCCCGGGCGCGATTTTTTTACACCGGCGCTATTTTTTCGCCATCGCGTGATTTTTCTCCCGCGGGCGATTTTTGCGCCCGCACGCGTTTTTTTTCGCCTGGGGGCGTTTTTTTTGCCCGGTCGCGATATTTTCGCCCGGTCGTGATTTTTTCGCCCGGTCGTGATTTTTTCGCCCGAACGCGATATTTTCGCCCGGGCGTGATATTTTCGCCCGGGCGCGATTTTTTCGGTCGGCGGCGATATTTTCGCCCGGGCGCGATTTTTTCGCCCGGACGCGATTTTTTCGCCCGGGAGCGAATTTTTCGCTTCGACGTGATTTTTTGCCCGTTCGTGATTTTTTTGCTCGGTCGTGTATTTTTTTTTCTTGTAAGCTATTTTTTTCGCTTTCGAGCGGAAATATCGCGTCCGTGCAAAAAATTCTCGTCCGTGCAAAAAATTCGCGTTCGGGCGAAATTTTCCCGCCTAGTTGAAAAATTAGTGCTCGTTCGAAAAATTCGTGCCCGTCCGAAAAATTTGTGGTCATCCGAAAAAATTCGTGCTATTCCGGAAAATTCGCGCCCGTTCAAAAAATTCGCGTCCGTCCGAAAAATTGGCACCCGGTCGAATAATTGGGGCCCGGCCGAAAATATAGGGTTTGGCCGAAAAATTGGCGCCCGGGCGAAAATATCGCGCCGAGGCGAAAAATTCACGCCCGGGCGAAAAATTCACGCCCGGGCGAGAAAAATCGTCACCCGGTGAAAAATTCGCTCCCGGGCGAAAAAAACCTGCCCCGGCGAAATAATTACGTCTTTTTCCCCGGACGCACATTTTTAATAAAAAAAGTTAACGCAACGGAGATTTGTCAAATGATTTATAAAGTGTCTCCTTTTTGAAAAGCTCTGCAAAAGAAGTTCACCCAAACAGTTCTCCTTTTCTAATAGACATTTTCCAAAAGCTCCTTTTCCTACCATCCTTTTGTCACCGCTCCTTCTCCTTTCTGAAAAGCCTTCCCAAACAGGCCCTAAGAATTTCATTCGGGCTGAAACTTCAGCATAAATAATTAGAACTAAAGGCCTGTTTGGGATGGCTTTTTAGCTCCTTTTCGTTTTCTGGAAAACGCTACCACACTTAATAGACCGTTTGAATTGTCTATCGGTGGGAAAAGCTACCGCAAAAAACTCCATTTGCTCATCTTTTGGAAAAGTCACATGTCACCTACTTTTCAACCTTTTCGAAAAGCACTTTTTCATCCAAAAACATTTATCTCTTAAAAAAATCTACAACTTAATTTTTTTGTCTTAACGCGATTTTTTTCCCAAGCGTAATTTTTTTGGCCGGGTGTTTTTTTTGCCCGGCGCGAATTTTTCGTCCGGATGCGAATTTTTCGTCCGTGCGCGAATTTTTTGCCTAGACGCGGATTTTTCGCCTGAGCAAGCATTTTTCGCTCTGGTTGACATTTTTCGCCCGGGCTGGAATTTTTTGCCCGGACGCGCGGTTTTTCGCCCGGGTGAGTTTTTTTTCGCCCGAGTGCGGTTTTTTGTCCGTGCATGATTTTTTTTCGCCCGAGCGTGAGTTTTCCAAAAGCTCCTTTTCCTACCATCCTTTTGCCACCGCTCCTTCTCCTTTCTAAAAAGCCTTCCCAAACAGACCCTAAATTTCATAATCACTTTTGTTTACAGTGCTGTTGATCAATTCAAGAAGCAATTTGCTCACCTTGAAGAGCACTATGGAAATGGTGCAAGAGTTCCTCCACTAGAGAGACAACACGCATGCTTACCTAGGTGAGTTTACTGCATTAATTGATAATTTATTTTTGATTAAAGCTCCGTTTGGGAGGGCTTATTTTCTCCGGTCAAGCGGTCACGACCGCATGTATCGGGCCTTAATTAAGGTCCGGTTCATGCGATCGTGACCGCTTGACCGGTAAAAATAAGCCCTCCCAAACGGAGCCTAAGTGTCTGAACCAAGTTTAAGTTTGTTTCAATGGAAAGCGAATGAAATTGAGTTTTTTTGAACCCCACTGAAGTTGTTGTGACGTGGAAAGTTGCGAGGTGGAAGGAATAAGAAGATGAACTCACAAATTTACTAATATCAAGGACCCAAGCTTATATTTGGGAGAGGACTCATGCCCTGGGCTGATTTCCTCTTCAATAGAAGACAAGTAGATCAATGTTCTCGAAGATGCTCAGGCTCTAACATAGCATCCCCTTATAAAGACTCGTGGGGAACACTAATTAAGGAAAAACTCTTTCTTTAATTAATTACAACACAGGACTTTTAATAATATCACTTAGGCTCTGTTTGGGACAGCTCTGGCGGATTTAAAAGCTGCTGTTCGGATAGAGATGTTTTAAAATAGATCTCTGGGGAGCAGTTTTGAAAAGCTGCAGAGTGTTTGGGTGTTCTGTGCAGAAGTGCGCTCGGAATCGCCGGAGAAAGGCCGTCGGGGGCTCGGAATCGCCGGAGGAAGGCCGTCCGAGGCTTGGAATCGCCGGAGGAAGGCCGTCCGGCCTCTGAGCATGTTCCAACTGAAGAAACCATTAGATTTCCAAAACCTGTGAGAGAGAAAGCTATTTTGCGGAAGCTGAAGCTGGGGGAGGGGAGATTTCTGAAGAGCTGCAAAACAGCTCCAGATTTCTGAAAAGCTGCTCTTAAGGAGCTGTCCCAAACAGTTAAAAAACAGCTCTGGCGGCTGGAATAGAGATTCTCCAGCCGCCAGAGCTGTGCCAAACAGACCCTTAAATTGGTTGCCTAATTAATTAACTGATTAATATTAATTATTAATCAATTGCTTCAATAGCACCATTAATTACTTTATGATGTGATGACGTACAACCCCACATTTATCTCCTTGCATTCTAACAGGTTGTTGAATGTGAACTCAATGCTATCTTTGTCTTTGTGCAAACCCATTGATAGCTCATACGGGGGGAGTCCAAATCAGTGCTCCCTTAACACTCCCACCTCTAGAAAACATGCTTTGTCCCTGAGGCAGACCATAAAGAATGAATGTGCCCAGTTGTCATAAGTCGTCAAAATTGAAGTCGCAACTGGAGTGAATTTATCTATATCTATGAACAATTCGTGTATGATTGTTTGATCAACTAGAGTCCCGGCATAAGCAGACGACGTGCATTGTGGAAGAATGTTGGGTTCGTCATCCGAAGATGGACCAGATATACTGTGTTTGCTCAGTGGGGGGGGGGGGGGGGGGTTGGGTAGTCATGCAACAATAATTTAATGAGAAATCTGCAGGTGTTGTGAGCTTGATATATGGTCGTGGTTTTATGGATAAGAACTATGTTGCACCGACACCGACACGGGACACGCGACACGACACGACACGCGACTTGTCAATTCTCAAAAAATATCATATTCCGACACGCTAGGACACGTATATTAAATATTCATTTTTTATAATTATGATAATCCTAAAACATTTAACAAAAAATACAAAAAATTAACTATTAACAAATATTTAAATAAATTAAGTCTTGTTTAAATATTACTCATCAAATATTCAAATGCAAAACTTAACAAATGATCAAAAAATTATAGAACATTAACACATTACCATTATATATCATCAGTAAAAATAATGGATTCTCACGCAAACTTTTTTCCCCACTTTCAATTTTCTTTTTTCTAGAGAATATCTACGCCACTAGTAGACCTACTTTCAGTACTTGAAATGCTAGAAGGGGTAAAGGTACTTCGAAGACAAATTGCCACCTGCCTCACCATGAGTAGCTAACTTAGGGACACACATGTCTGATTGAGCAGGACACGCGAGTCCCGCGTGAGCTAGTGTGTTGGATTTCTGACTCGAGTGTCGGAGGGTGTCAAGAAGTCGGAAGAGTGTCCGACTCTCCGACACCGACACGATGGACATTTTGAAGTGTCGGTGCTTCATAGGATAAGAAGTTGATGAGTGTTTTTTTGGAAAAAATTAAAAGTTAGTTTAGAAAGTGTTGAAGTTGCTTTATTGGAAATGAGTATTAAAACATTCATAATTGGGATCCTTTCGGTTTAGCGGGTGGCGTTGGTGGTGGTTGGTGAATTGTGTCTGATTACTAAGAGTGTGGGGGTCAATGAACTCTCTCTCTCTCTCTGAAGTCTTTATCCCACTATAATGGGGGGCTCAATGGAATAAAGAAAAAAAATGCATGTGAAAGGAGACGAGATGGGCAATATGATGTGTAAGAGGAAATCATACCAGAGGTGCATACACTGTAAACAGAAGGGCCGATGTTGACTATGGGAATGTCATGCGTGTTGCTGCATTGTTTTTAGTTGGTGTGAGGCATGAGGAGGGTAGTGACGGGGGAGCTAGGTGTCAAAGGGATGTTGGGATAAATTGATGTGTAATAGGGCTTGGGTATTGCAGGGAAGGGTTGAGCTGGTGTTAGTGGGTGTGCCGGGTTAGAGTAGGTGTTGGCGACCTGTACTGGTGGCATTAATAGGGAACGACTCGAATTTTTCTTAATACTGCGAATGTTGGCGTGGATGCTGGCATAGAGGGATTCCTTGCCTTGCTTTGGTTTTGGGCGTTGGTACCTTATATCTACAAGGAAAGTGAGTGGTGGGTAGCAGGTTGTATGATAGAGACGTCGAAAGCAATAGTAGAGACTTGAGGAGGAAGAGAAGAATTAGGGTTAAGATTTGAGAGGAAGAGAGGGGAATACCTGAATAGTTCTTTGCTTGCCTTCGCCAGACCAGCCCTAGAGGTATTTATACCTCTGGGTCAAGAGGGGGCCGATCGACCCCCCATGTGGGCGAAGCCGTAGGCAAGGTTGTCAGGATCGAGATCCTAGATAAGATCATTTCGAGGTTGGATCAGATCAGATGGTAGGATTGGATCGAGGATCACTTTACAAAATCTGAATTGATTTACAAAATTTGGATCGTAGGATCGTAAGATCATATGATTCGGATCGCGATCCGTCGCCGCGCGTATTGCTGACCCGTGAATTGGTCGTTATGCGGGGTCATAACATTCCCTCCCTCATCAGCAGCCAGCTTGTCCTCAAGATGAAAGTCTGGATAAAGTTCTCTGAACTCGAGAAAATCTACCCTTGTGTTGTGAGCCGCCGATAAGTTCTTCCATTTGACGAAAATCTCCTAGCGGTACTCGGTACCACGCTTCTTCCATTTGGTAAGCAGTACCTTCTCTGGAAGCGGTCGAAGTTCCCCACCGTGGGTTGCTTCTGGCAGGGTAGGGCACACCTGTATCGTGTCCCTGATCTTCTTTTTCAACAAGGGCACATGAAATGTCTGGTGAATATGCGATTCTTCTGGCAGAGTCAATGTATAGGCAACTAGTCTCACTCTCTGTATGATTCTGAAGGGCCCGTAATAGCGCGACACTAACTTCTGATTCGTTCTCCGAGACACTTAAGTTTGTCTGTATGGTTAAATCCTGAGGAAGACCCCATCCCCGACTGTGAACTCTCATTCCATCTCACTCTCTGTATGATTCTGAAGGGCCCGTAATAGCACGACGCTAACTTCTGATTCGTTCTCCGAGACACTTAAGTTTGTCTGTATGGTTGAAGCCTGAGGAAGACCTCATCCCCGACTGCGAACTCTCGTTCTGTCATGTGCTTATATGCTTGAACTTTCATTCTGTTTTGAGCGGCCAAGAGGTTTTCACGCAGAAGGGCTAGAGCACGATCCCGATCGCGTAACTCCCGATCAACAGCTGGTAGTGTCGTGCCTCCTGGTTTACTGGTTCATATGTCCCCAAGGTCGGGGAGGGCCTCCCGTACACAACTTCAAACTGAGTGAGTTTACTTGCAGTGTGGTAGGATGTGTTGTAGCAATATTCGGCCCAATGGAGCCAACGGGTCCAATTGCGGGGTGTATCCTTCACAAAACATCGTAAGTATGTCTCGACCCCCCAATTAAGCACCTCCGTCTGCCCGTCCATCTGGGGGTGGTAGGTAGTGCTCATACACAGCCGAGTGCCTTGTAGCCGGAATAGCTCCCTCAAGAAGTTTCCCACAAACACTGAATCTCGGTCAGAGATGATGGCCCGAGGAATGCCATGAAGTCGAACTATCTCTCGTACAAATAAATCAGCTACTGAATCCCCCGTATAAGTATGGTTTAAGGCCAAGAAGTGACCGTATTTGTGCAACTTATCCACTACAACCAAGATAACCGTCTTCCCCTGAGATCTAGGTTGGCCGTCGATGAAGTCCATTGAAACCGTATCCCAAATTTGTTGTGGAATCTCCAGAGAAGTAAGCAGACCCGCAGGCGACGTGATATCGTATTTCTATCGCTGACATATCTCGCACTATTGCACAAATGGTTGAACATCCTTCCGTTGGCCCTTCCAGAAACACATTGGCCCGTACCCGATTAAAAGTGCAGAGAACGCCCGCATGACCCCCTATCGGTGATGAATGAAATTCGTGCAATAAGGTGATCTTCCATGGTGATGAAGTCGGTATGACCACCCTGCCGTGGTAGTATAGGTGCACATTCTGTAAGTGAAACCCTGAAGTAGTAGCCTGCTCTTATTGAAGTCACTCCACAATTGGTTGTTGTTAGAATAGCCCAACTTTCTCAACAGTTGTAAATCTGGGTCCTGCAAAATCTCTGCCCGTATGTCATCTAAAACCTCGATCAGTGGCCCAGAGGTGTGGTGAAGCGCCCCCTCTGGTATGCGGGACAGTGCATCTGTTGTCACATTCTTTTTCCCTTGTTTGTACACGATTACGTATTCATAGCCCAGCAACCTCGTCACCCACTTCTGCTGCAGAGGAGAAGCCACTCGTTGTTCCAAGAGATGTTTTAGGCTTTGGTGATCAGTTCATACTTTGAAGTGTCTCCCCAACAGATACGGTCGCCATAGGCTCACGACATGTATAATGGCTAGCATTTTCTTCTCGTAGGTAGATAAGTCCGGTGTCTGTGGTGCCAAATCCTTGCTGAAAAAAGCTATCGTATTCCCTCTTGTATGTGGACAAATCCTAATGCATTAGTCTCCAGGATAAAGTGATAAACTCAGTGAAATCGGGTAGGGCTAGCACCGATGTGGTAGTCATTGCTGTCTTGAGAGCCTGGAACGCCTTTTCCGCCTCCTCTTTCCAGCAAAACACATTCTTATGTAACAATTGTGTAAGCGGTCATGCTATATTTCCATAATCTTTCACGAACTGCCGGTAGTAGCCCGCCTCCCCGAGGAAGTCGCGAAGGGCATAGACCGTGCTTGGCCGGGGCCACGTTTGCATGGTCTCATTCTTCTTTGGATCGGCCTGTACCTCTTGTTCCAAGACTATATGACCCAAGTACTCTACCATTGGTTTCCCAAAGGAGCATTTGGATAGCTTGACGTAGAGTTGGTGTTGCTGGAGCATCACCAACACTTGCTCCACATCCTTGAGGTGTTCCTGCCAACTGACACTGTAGATCAAAATATCATCAAAAAATATCAATACAGACCAGCGAAGAAGGGGTCGGAATATCTCGTTCATCATCGCCTGGAAGGTAGATAGTGTGTTGGAGAGCCTGAAGGGCATCACAAGAAACTCATAGTGGTCGTCGTGGGTCCAGAAGGCTGTCTTGTAGATATCTTCCTCTTTCATTCTGATTTGATGGTAACTCGAGTGCAAATCCAACTTCGTGAACAGGCGTGCACCGTGTAACTCGTCTAGCAACTCCTCTATCATGGGGATGGGGAACTTATCATTGATGGTAAAGTTGTTCAGACCGTGGTAATCAACACAAAAACTCCATGAACCATCCTTCTTCTTCACCAGAATGATGGGTGAAGAAAAAGAACCGGTGTTGGGTCTGATAATTCCTGCTGCTAGTATCTCCTTAACGCTCTGTTCTATCTCTGCCTTCTGAATGTGCGGGTAGCGGTAAGGCCATATATTTGTCAGCTCAGCTCCTTCCTTGAGGATGATCTGGTGGTCTCTAAATCTCTGTGGTGGAAGCGAATGTGGTTCCTGGAAGATGTCGGAGTACTGCTCTAACAAGGGTTGCATCTGCTCAGACACTTCATGTGGAGAAGTGGGTAGTCTCGCCAGCTCCATGATCACCGTCATGGGGACTTCTTGGTCCTACAACCTCTCCAAGCAACGAAGGGTAACCTCCTTCATGGGCGAGGTCTTGAGTCCGTTCAAGCAATACCCCTTTCTATTCTGGATAAATTCCATCGTCAAGTGGTCCTAGTCCAGGGTGACCTTCCCTAACTGTAATAACCATTGTACTCCTAAGACCATGTCGGACGGTCGGACCCCTTGATGGCCAACAAGTAAACCTCCAATCCGTACATGTACCCTTGCACCCGAAGTTCCACCCGTCAGTTGACTTCTTCACACTGCATCTTGTTATCGCCGGCTACCACAACTTGAAAGCCAGCATCACGTTTGATCTCAAGGCCCAACCTTTGTGCAACGGCGGGGCTGATCAAGTTGTGGGTGCTCCCACTGTCAATCAAAATGGTCACTTTCTGTTGGAAGATTCTTCCGGTGATTCGCATAGTCAAGGGTGTGGTGCCACCCGTTATAGCCTGGACGGATACGCCGAACTCAGCCAGGTCGAGGTCTTCTTCCGCTTCATCTCTCTCGTCTTAATCTCCCCTGTCTTCTTCTTCTTCCCTCACCATGTATACCTGGATCATCTGACATTTATGTCCGGGGACATATTTCTCATCGCAGTTGAAACATAGCCCTTTCTCCCGTATTGCTTGTAGCTCGGGTCATGTTAGCTTCTTCACCGTCGCTTTTCCTATCGTAGTTTGTTCCATTTTGATCGTTGGCGGGTTCGTCGTATTCCTCCCATTAGCCATCCTTGCTCTTTGTCGATTGAAGCGCTCCTCCTGAATTCGGGCCAAACTGATGGTGTGGTTTAAGCTGCGCGACATGTACGTGTGTACCTCGTCCCGAATGTGCTCCTTCAGTCCGGAAACAAAACAACTCAGGATTGTCCTCTCCTCCAACTGCACCATGTTCGCCAGCCTTTCGAAATCTGTGCGGTACTCCATTACTGAACCCTTCTGCGTTAATTTCTGAAGGAGAGTCTCAAAATCTTCATACTCGAGAGGCCTGAATCTAGCTGTGAAACCGTCAACGAAATCATCCCATGGGACATAGTCACATCCTCGGAGGAACCACTGAGTCCACTAGAATGCATCATCTTCTTGGTGAAAGGATGCCAATCGCATCCACTGCTCTTCTGGAATCTCCTGGTAGTTGTAAAATAACTCCGCTTTTTGCACCAATTCCACTGTGTCACCTCCTTTGAAGGTTAGATAATTCATGCCGGTCATTTTTGGTGGCATGTAAGCTCTTGGGTTCTGCTGGCCGTGTGCTCCATACTCCTGGTCGTAGCCAAGTGGTCGTCGATGCTCTGCTGGCCAATTAGGGTATCCTCCTTCCTCTCTGTGTTGATATTCCAACCTTGTACCCACCGGTGTCGGCCTGTACTCCCAACCGCCTTTTGTCCTACTGTTAGCCGTGTGCTCCATACTCTTGGCCGTAGCCAAGTGTCCGTCGACGCTCTGCTGGCCAATTAGGGTATCCTCCTTCCTCTCTGTGTTGATATCCCGGCCTTGTACCCGTCGGTGTCGGCCTGTACTCCAACCCGCCTTTTGCCCTACTGCTTCTGACTTGTCCCAATCCCATAGGGTTAGGCAGAAGCCCATCTCAAGGAGGGAAGACCATCTCCGTAGGTCGCTGATCAATCAGGTCCTCTCGTCCCCTGCTGGGGCCTCCTGGAAATTGGATCGGTCCTTGATGAGTTCTTGCTTCCCCGTTCACCGTTGCTTTGCCCTTGACACTTTGGGATAACAGATTATTGATTTCCTCCATGCGAGCGTCCAGTCGCTCTTCCAAACATTTCTTTGACGCTCTTAATTTTTCTTCGATGACCGTCACCGTATTTGAGAGTCCGGTGTAGTTCTCCTCTAGGGTTGCTAGACTCGAGGACTCTTCCTGTGAACGAGTCAACATTATAAACTCTAGGGTTTAGAAGAGGGCCGCAATTGGTTTCGTCGCTGCACGCGAGTGGTGTCAGAGATAGTGGAGATAGTCGCAGCGATCCGGCGCAGAAGGCCTGCTGGAAACGACTGCAGGTAATTGCAGGAAACTCTCGATCGGCATTCTAGAGGCCCCGACGGAACACGCGGAACTGTAGTTCGGCGGATCAGGCACGATCGGCGGAACACCCGTGATCTTGATCGGGCGTCAGGGTTTCGCCGTCGATCGGGTGGAATGTGCGACAATCGGCGGAAGATCTGGGTCGGGACGACGGCTTGCGGAAATCAGGCAGAACAACGACTTCTGCCGACGCGGAAGACACAAAATGAGGGCTGGACTGGGGGGAACGTGTCCTCTGATACCAAATGATAAAGACGACGAGGGGAATATTAGAGACTTGAGGAGGAAGAGAAGAATTAGGGTTAGGATTTGAGAGGAAGAGAGGGGAATACCTGAATTGTTTTTTGCTTGCCTTCGCCAGACCAGCCCTAGAGGTATTTATACCTCTAGGCCAAGAGGGGGCCAGTCGGCTCCCCCATGTGGGCTGAATCCGCAGGTTCAGCCCCAAGACATCGTGGTTTAATTGGGGAGGGCTGAACCGGTAGGTTCAACCCTATTTTGCGCGGCCTCCTTTTGCCTACGCACGTATTGCTGACCCGTGAATCGGTCGTTATGCGGGTTCATAACGTTGTACCATTGTTATAATGTGAAAAGTTGAGTGCTAGGAGGAAGAGCTAACAAATTTGTTAATAACAAAAAAACAAGATACAATCGTAAGTGTCTTCCTGACAGTATTTTTGGAAGACCTACCAGTTTAGAATCGACAGCAGTTGAAGTACTCCATCTGGATGATGGTGTTTGACCTTTAACTTATTAGCATGCTAGGCAATGCTGCACAAATTTTGCGACATTCGTCTTCATACCTGACCACCAAAAGTTTATATTCAAATCATGATATAACTTTGTAGCTCATGGGTGGATTGAAAGTTTTGATTGTTGTGTCTTCAATAATTATTTCCAAATGTCATCAATGACATGGATTCTTCTATATCATTACCGCAACATATGTTGTCATATTCATCAATACATAATTTAGACTGTGATTTTTCTACAAGAGACCTCATCATTTTCTTCCATCCGATATCTTGTTGTCCTTCCTGGATCTTTTGCAACCAATCGACAAAGATGATTAATTGAGCTAGAATCAATGTTTTGGATGATGTCCCTGCGCTTAACTTCAGTTTCTCCATTTCCGCAACTAAAATTTAAGCCATCAGTTTTACTTGATATCTACGAATTAGCACATCTTCTACCACATTTGTCTTGCCTGGATGATACATGATTTATAAGTCGTAATCTTTGATATGCTTTAGTCATCTTTGTTGTCACATGTTTAGATCATTTTGGGTTAAGAAATACTTTAAGTTTTTGTGATTAGTAAACACTTGACATTTCATCCCCAGAAGATAGTGTCTCCAAATCATCAGTGCATAGACCACATTAGCTAACTCCAAATCATAAATAGGATAATGTTTTTTTGCTCATTTCAGTTTCCTAAAAGCATAAGCAATGACTTTCCCTCACTGCATTAATATACATCTATTTCTTGAAAGGACGCGTCATTATAGATTTGAAGATTTTCAAAACTATCGGGTAGTGATAAAATTGGTGCAAACACCAGCAATTTCTTCAACTTCTGAAAATTTTCTTCACACTTATCAATCCATCCAAACTTCACTACATTCTATATTATACAGATCATCGGGGTAGCGATCTTCGAGAAGTCCTTAACGAATTTCTGACAAGATCCTACTAACTCCAAGAAACTTTGAATCTATGTAGCATTAGTCGGGCGAGGACACTAGAAAATTGCATATATTTTGGCTGGATCCGTAAGGATTCCTTTAGCGCTGATTATATGGCCAAGGAAAGTCACCTCTTTAAGCATGAATTGACACTCAGAGAACTTGCCAAACAGTCGATGTTACCTCAGTGTTTGGAGGATTTGTTGTAAATGACCTTCATGTTCTATATCGTTCTTTGAATACACCAAGATATTATCAATTAAGATAATGTCAAACTGATCACAAAATTCATTCATGACCCGGTCTAGTTCATCATTTTCATAAATACTGCTGGAGCGTTAGTGAATCCAAACGGTATTACTAGAAATTCGTAATGATCATATCGGGTGTGTAACGTCATTTTTTGGATATCTTCATTCTTCACCCTCAATTGATGGCAACCAGATCATAAGTCAATTTTTGAAAAGACCGACGCACCTCACAGTTGGTCAAATAAGTCATCAATCCTTGATAATAGGTATCAAATTTTGATTGTTACTTATTCAACCCTCTATAATCGATGCACATCCGCATACTTTCATCTTTCTTCTTTACGAGCAAAATCAGAGCATCCCAAGGGGAAGTGCTCAGACGAATGAATTCATTGTTCAACAAATTTTGTAACTACTTCATTAACTCTTGCAGTTCGGGTATCGTTAGATGGCATGAGTCCTTAGAGATGGCTCTGCTCCTGGGATTAGATCGATCAAAAAATGATTCTCCCTGCGTGGCGAAAGACCAGATGGATCCTATGGAAATATGTTTGGGTAATAGCTAATGATGTGTACATCTTTAACCTTCATATTTACTTCTCCAAATTCTGGCACATTGACAAGATATGTCATGCATCCACGTCTTAAAAACTTACAGGCTTCTGGAGCGGATATTGTTAGGACAATTCCGCCTTTACCACAAAATTTGAAGGTGGGTTGAGTTGGCTCTCAAAAAGTGATTTCTTTCTTGACACAGTCAATCGTCGTTTGATGCTTACCAACCAATCCATGCCCAAGATAACATTGAAGTTGTTGAATGAAAAGATGATTACACTGACCCGAACTTTTGCTTTCAGATCCTTATGTCCCCGCATACATATTCAATTATTCATTGACTTTGAATTACTCGCAATTAGGAAGACTTATATGGATTAGTTTTTCTAGAATTTTCAACCACACATATCAAGAGCAAGAAACAAACATATTGTATTGATATTTCATAATTTTACAAGTCATAGTTGTATGTTACATTTCTTTTATCTTTGGCTTAATGCATAGTATATATTAGCCTTCCTCACTATTTTTTGGCGTCCATATCTTCGTCGGTGTCTCAAAATATTTGGTAGGCTGGTGAGCATCTTCGGCCATACTGAAATAATAATAATGCAATATATATGTGTGAAATGCATAAATTACAAATAAAATGGAAGAAGTAACTAAGATAAACACATCCACATATATTTAATCTTGCTAAGATATAATTCCTTTTTATCAAAAATATCTAATTTATTAGTTAACGTTTACATATATCTGTTAGATTACAATAATTCCACATGCGTAATGATCCTCCAATTTTATTAGTATTTTTGCACAATAATTTTTAAAAGATTCTCATGTTATCAATATGCATGCATTCTAAAACTCAGGGCTTCATTATCGCTTGAAGAATAGTGACTCAATCCTTTGTTACACCCTTAGTTATTAACGACGTAAGGCACATCAAGGCGCAAAGGGGTCTTGGAGCTTAGGCACAGACGCGCGCTTTACGAAGGCAATGCGCAACCACATTTATTTTAAATAGTCAACATAAACCATCATTTCATATTCTCGATTAGCTTCTTCATCTATTCGACTAATTAATCATTCATTATTTTCATTTATCTCTTAAAAAATAGAATCAATGTGATCATTTGCATAATATCTAAGTCTCAATGCACAATTATCTTTTACAAATATTAAATCAATAAAAAATTATTGAGTTCTTACATTATTTTTTTTAAAAATAAAAATTTACAGCAAAAATCTCACTCAGGCGTGCCTTTTATATTTCAAAGGCGCGCAAAGACGCAAACCTCTGAGCCTAGTGAGCCCTGAGCATTAGGCGCGCTTGAGGCATGCCTTTAACAACATAGGTTACGCCCAATGAATTATCGCAATTATTTCAACATTATTTAGACATAACAACTACTACTAGAGGTGTCACAACATAAAAACTAGCGTAAGACATAAATACTGCAATTTTTTCTAGCTACCTCAATTTTGTCGCTTGAATTAGAGTCAGACAGTATTTTAACCTTTTTAAGAAGTTCAGACTTTGACTTAAAAATATTACTTGGGCACCTTGGATGAATGCTATGATTTCCCTCTTCTCTCCAACTCTAATTCCTCTCCCTCTCTTTCTCTTCCTCTTCTCTCTCCCGCCGGCACCTTCTCTCTACCGCCGGATTCCCTAGTTCATATCAAATGTTCAATACAATAAAAGATGTTAAAGAGTCAATAACTCATAACATCGACTCGATTAATAAAGACACGTAACGTAGACTCTAAATGACTCGAATTAAGATATGTAAAGACTCTTAATAAAAGATGCCTAACATGGGCTATGACGATGCTAAATAATGACACTAATTAAAAATGTCTAATAACTGACAATAGATAACTGACCGTCTGGGACCTAACATCTTCCCCATAGTGTGTTGATATCTCTTTGGAGAGGCGTCTGAAGTTGCCAAGGGTGGAGAGATATACGGGAGCCAACCGAGCTAAACCCAAGGAACACGAAGAGGAAGAGAGGTGTTTTAATACGAACGGGGCGGATCCGGTCGAGCCGTCAAGGGAAGGCGCTTCACGCACGTTTATACTTGGTGCGCATGGTGAACGAAGATGGCATGAGCCCGAGTAGCTTTTGGCGGGCCTCCGCTGATTATCTTTCTTGTTTTAATTTTACTAGCATTTTAATTATGTTTGAACGGTTGATCGACATATTTGGTCTCCCCTATATAAGGGAGAATGTGTGGACTTGTTTGGTGTGCTTGGAATTATTAAGTTTTAGAAATTGAAGTGGGGGAAGGAACCTGCCCAGTGGTTCCTCCTTGTTTGCCCTAATCGCGTACCGCCTCCCTCCCCCATCCGCTCTCTCCCTCTCTTGCGTTCTTGCGTAACGCCGCCGACTCGCCCCATCGCAACACCCCCGTAACATGTTTTACTCTACTCTAATCCTAATTTGTCGGAGGAGAAGAAGATGAGGGAAGACAAAGAGAAGAAGTTAAATGATAATTCTTGCCCATCTCATGACCCAAGGTGTCCTTAAATATACAATACATGATACTTCTACAATTATGCCAACATATTGTGACCGAATCCAAACATACATGAAATATAAGATACAAAACACATATATAAATTAAAGACACAACATGTGCCTACATGACATTAATTAAACATACACAATAACAAATTACTAACAACACGTTATTGGTTACTCTATAATGTATTGACACCCTCAGCCAAATTGATCCCATTCTATTCTAACACGAATTCCGAGTGTAAAATTGGCTCTCATTGTCTTCACGTGAGGCTAAGGATTGATTTTAGGGAGTAAGGGGGTCCAAATTGGTGCTCCATAACACTCCCGCCGCTAGAAAGTTGAGAGACGAAAGAAAGAAGTTGATAACTCAAAATTGACTAATAACAAGAAAATTAGATTGAGTGAGGAGAGAACTTTACTCTGCCAAAGCCAGTTTCCTTTGTAAGAGAAGAAACTCAAAACACTAATGATATTCAATATGCCTATACACTTACTTATCACCCCCATATAAAGACATATTATGCACGCTAGTTAAAGAAAGACTATTTCCTTAATTAATTGACTTAGGCTCTATTTGGTGCAGCTGATGTTGGTGAAAAAGCTGCTGTGGGAAGTCAATTGTGGGAATAATGCTGACGGGAAAGCACTGTTGAAAAAGTTATGGACTGTTTGGAGAAAGTTGTGGACTATTTGAAAAACTCTTACAAAAATCAAACTGTAACAGGAAACATTCATCTACACAACCTTTAAAAACCCAACAAATATCAAACTGAAATGGGGAGAACATTCAGCAAACAAGTTAAAAGATGTTTTATCTACAATCTCCTCATCATCCAGATCAAAAGGATCCATCAGTTATCTTGACGTAAAACATTTGTAGACAACAAAGTTACGATTCAGCTGCATTATCTAACCTCTCAGTGACAAACGAATGAAGAAGAAATCCTATAAGAAGATGAAAAGGAAAAATTAGTATCTAGAGCTCGATCCTGTTTCCTCGTCTAGCAGAATCATAATGACAAAGAGGAAAATAATATACAATCAAAAATGGAATCCGGGTAACCTAAAGCTAAGCATGAATTGCCACCACATTGAATCTAAGATTCTCCTCTAAAGTGCGCAGTTCAAAAGGAGGCAAGCAATTGCATTGGCTAACCTATACTAAGGATTCGGCGTCGCGGATCACCGGAGAGAGGTCGGAGATAGATGGGTGGTCAAGCAGCGAGAGTAGCTGAGCAATCTTTACGCTTCCGACACCTTCCCGTGTCAAAGAGGAATGCTGACAGAAATGAACGAGAAGACTGGCTCGTTCAGGAAGACTCTCTCATTCGGTGTCTTTTCTCCTAATCCTTGTTTGGGATTGTTACTCGCCATCTGGATTGGAGAGGAATGCCGGCAGAAGACGATAGGATACCGCGGCTCGTCTCACGTGGTTTTCGCCTATTAAGCAGCGAAAAGCATGTCTTGGTCGCGAAACGTGGGAGGCTTGTACAGGATTCTAAAATGACTTTTTTTAGATAATCTCTTTTCTCACAACTGTGAAAACAAACACTCCGAAAAGTGCATTTGCGTTTTGAATGGAGCTTTTACATCAACATAAGCTTCCCAAACAGAGCTTTAGTGCGCTTCCCCAAATTGATCGCCTTGCACTCTAACATTCTAACAAAATGCCAAGTGTGAACGTGTGAGGCCCAACAATGACTCGCTGGAAGGGAGTCCGAATTGGTGCTCCGTAACAGAAGGTGAGAAGTGATTTCTGATTATGAGGGCTTGAAATTCACTTTCATTTTTATTATTCAAGTAAAAATAGTGAACCGTGGATCAGTGTTACCTATATTAATAATAGTAATAAAATTATTAATAGGATGATGGGTAAAAATAGTTGCAGTCCGAACGAAAAATGTCCTAACTCTAAAAGACTAGAATCATATTACTAACTCAAAAAATAGTGAACGAAGTGAGTTCTGAATACTTGAATTATACTAGAGTCTGATACATTTGAGTCATCAAGTCGACATTTACTAACTCTAAAAGATTGCAAAATATTCTAAGACAAATGATGAAAAACAACTGAAACTGTGTCAGACTCTCAATAGATCATCCTAAGCAAATATCCTAACTTGTGTTCCATGTACGGGGCCAATTACTGGCGAGTAAGAAAGACATTTCCTACTAGTGTCACTAAAATAAACGTAGGTAAACATATGAAGATTGAAATATATGCAATGAATAAAACTGGAAATTATGTTTTCTAAGCACGGCAACTGTGTATGATTTAACGTCCAATATAACATAATAACATAAACCCTAGTATATGCATTTATTCATCTCTTCTAGTTCTAATACGTAATAAGATAAATTATTATTTTTTGCATGTAGTCGTGTCTTTGGGTTCTAGTCGTGATTTTAATTTAGTAAAGCTTGTAGATTTTTGGAGTTTTTAATTAAAACTTAAAACCAAGCAATTCAGGTTCATAATCTTCTTCAGTTTAAGTTTCATTGTTTACTAGAGACATCCTGGGATTTGTGTCCCTATAAACATGTAAAAGTGCTCTGTTGCATCCCTAGCCTGGTATGGGAACCCGCATCCAACTATTTTTATGCGTCCCCCTAACGATCTATACACCTAGTGGTTGGCATGTCCAACTAAAAGTGATCCATGTTGTGGGATCACGTACAAGCGCCACACCTTTGCGCACACCGCTTAGGATTTATGCTTGATGTACGCTTTGTATCTTATAATTTCATCATATGTATTTTATGTTGGACTTTGGGTTGGTCTCCAACCCATATGGGTGGGAGCATGCTTGATTGGAATGATTATGAAATCATTTATCAAATATATAAATACGAGTGCCCGGCATGGGGCTCCGCCCCTACGGCCATGCGTGACAGTACCCGGTCAGCGACGGCGGGCTTCGCCCGCCCGCCCACCCACCCGCCTGAATCCTGCCCCAGCCCATCCGGCCTAGCCGCATTTTCCATGGCATAAGGGTGAATCACCCGTTGGTGCAAGAGCAAAATTGGAAAGCCCAATGTTACACCAAAGGGTGTTTTTTCCTTATAGAATAGTATAGATAAATATAAATATACATACATACATATATATATACATATATATACATATATATATCTAATTCTCCTCTCTCTCTACCCTCACGGAGTAGAGCCCGACGCCCTAGCTGCTTCTTCCACTCGCAACCTCCGCTAGTGCGACTTCCGCTCTCATCTCCTTCGCCACTACCGCCGATCAACAACTCCCATCCAGCCACCTCCTTCGTCACTCATCTCCCGATGAGATAGGTTCGAGGGGATTTAACAAGAGTTACGTCAATCATCTGCGGGACTTCCCTCCCCTTCCACGGAGAACGAGGGCTCAAGCGAAGGCCCTTAACAAATACCCACATATGCCCACTAGTTTAGGGCATAATCATTTGATTTATTCTTGTGTTCTATGTCTAATTTTGTTCATTCATGAAATCATATTTATGCATATCATATCTTATATTTATCATGTTTTTGACATGTCATTTGACACAAACATACAATAGAGGTATTCATGCAATTCGTATATATATGGAAATCTATGAAAACAATGCTTTATAAACGGTGATATTATATTAAAGAGGCAAATAGTTTCTTTCCTTGATGCCCCGGTGCTCATAGACATGACGCGATGACATGATTCTGTAGGTTGCATTGGAATCCACACAACATTGCTCCTCCAATCTACTTCCAAAATCCTAGAAGAAACAAATATGAAGTCATTAGAGCACACGAGTCATTTCCTACCTCTTGAGATTTACTGAAACCCTAAAAATTAATTTCATGAATTAGGAGGAAAATGTGAGATCTTACTTGAACTGCAACCAAAAAGAATCTCAAGAACGTTGTAATCAGGGAAGAGAGGAAGCAAAAAGTTCTATGACAGTGAAGGAAAAAGAGCAAGATCGATGAAATTTTTGAATGCTCAAACTATCGATGAACTTAAGTTGATCAGGAAATGAAGGGAATGTAACCACAAATTGAGGAACAAGATGTCGATAACGCAATACAAAGATGAAAGCTCGGAGAGGCTTTCGCCTAGCACTATCACAGACGAGAGGTGATCACCCCCTATAGGAGAGATCTAACCATTTGGAGTGATTATGCGTTAAGCGGCAGAGACGACAAGGCAAGAATGAAATCTCCTCTCACAGCTCGGTTACAAGGGTCTTAGAGTGCGTCCGACCTAGACGAACCATGAGGGGGAATCATAACATTTATTATATATTAATACTAATGAATTAGATATTCTTATAATTATAAGCATGACAATCATGTTATTTCATCATAAAACACTTTTGCAACCCAGTAAATCACATCAAAAAAAATAATGTAAAATTCCTCACTAAACAATTTTTTATTTAATCTACAAAATTAGAAATAATGAGCATAATTATCTTAATCGATGGTAGCAACATGGACACTAACATTGATCAAACCTTGAAATTAAAACTATAAACTAATTAAAGTTTGGATATTATAAACCTCCCATCCTAATTGAATATTCTTCCTGGGAAATTACAATAGTACTTGTCTTAAACAAGATGGTATATTCATCACTGCTCAAAACCTCATCTCTTCTTACCCAAGTGTGTTGTAGTTGAACATTATTCGTGCAAAGTACCTCACAAAGCGGATCTCTCCATTTTTTCAGCTTCTGAGTTCTTGAGCCCACAATCCTGACTATGTCACATCCTTACTATTCACTTGACTAGAATCTCTAACCGCTCTACTCAGATAAGAGAGATGGAGCACATCATGAAAACAAATCTACTTTTCAGGTAAGGCTAACTTATATGCAACCTCACCAATGCGTTGAAGTACTTTGAATGAGCCCACGAATCTTGGACTCAACTTCTTCATCCGTTTAAGCTATAAATGCATTTAACTGGTCTGATGTTGAGGTAAACTAAGTCTCCAATGCTAAATTGCACTGTCATCTGTTTCTGATCATAATACTTGGCTTGCCTATTTTAAGCGACCTTCATACTCTCCCGAATGAGCTTGATTCGATCATTAGTTTTATCGATCCACGATCCTTTATTTGATGTTCTTTCGTCATTCTTACTATAATAGAGTGGTGTTCGACAACATCTCCCATAAAGAGCCTTAAAAAGTGATACACCAATACTTGTATGAAAATTATTATCATAGGATAATTTCACCAAAGTGACAAAATTTTCCCACCAACCCCCTAAGTCCAAGATACGCATACTCAACAAATCCTCAATCTATCTGAGGCTGACATATTGTGCTAAACTTTAATTTTATACTCAGACGCTCTTGAACATATTTCCAATCTTTTGAAGTGAACCTACCATCTGTCATAAATAATAGACTTTAGCACATCGAGTAATCAGAGTATCTCATCCACATACAACTGAGTCAATCTTGGAGCTTGATCCGCCCACTTGATATGAATGAAATGTGCTACCTTAGTCAGACGATCCATTAAATTCATAAGGAACCATTTCCATTAGGTGATCTCAGTAAATCATGCACAAAATTCATTGATATATCTGAAAGTGAGAGAAAGATCTACCTTGACTCTAGAGGGGAGGGTGAATAGAGTATTTTAAAATAATGTTTACAATTAAAAAAAAAATAAGGCACTGGAAGATTTAATTTAATTATATGTGTAAGGTGCTTGTAGAAAAATAAAGTTAAGGCAAGAAATAAGAATCATACAACACACGGCAATAACAAACACACAGTAACCAGAAGACACAAGGATCTATAGTGGTTCCCCAAAAGCTTGGGTACATCCACTCTTCTACCACCCTTGGTAGGAATCCACTGCAGGATGAGTTGATCAGGTGTCCTGGGCACCAATGAGCTTTTGATAAGGTGCTCAAAAACTAGATCTAGATTTTTTGATAAGGTGTCTTGCCACCACTGAATTTTGACAAGGCTCTCAGAACTAGATTCAGAACTTTTGAAGGGAGTTTTGATAACCCTTTTACAGCAGGAAAAGAAAAAGAAAGAGATGATGATGTCTTCTCTGTCTCAAATCACTGAGAGAAGAATAGTGGATTGTTGATGTTGTCAAAGCTCCCCCTGAGATGTAGAATGGTTCAGGAGTGAGAGCTTTGCTAGGGTGATAGGCCTTCAGAAGCTTCAGATCTCCAGCAGAAGATGATTCCAGCAGATGCTGAAATATTTGGTGTCTGGAGTCCTTGATGTTGAAGTCTTTGAACACTTGAAGATTCAGTAGATTTGTAAATCACAGAAGTTGAAATCTTGATCAGAGAAATTGTGTTGTTTAATCTTCTGTAATGTAATCTAATTCTTCTGTATCTCTTTGTATTGTCTGTGTTGATCACTGTATCTTGTGTATCTGTGCTATCCGAATGAAAACTGAAGAAGTATATCAGATATTCTCTTAGACGGCCGTTTAATCAGTCATAAATGACTTCCATAATAGACAATTGTATCTGGGGAAAGTCCTAAGTAATATTCCATTTAGTCTTTCCTTGAAACTTGCATCAGATTGATTGAAACGGCTAGAAAATCCTTTGCAATCAATGCAGGAATTAATTCTGATTATAATCCATAACTATCCTTGAATTTGAATTATGAAGGCGTCGATCTCTCACAGAAATCGTCGATCTGAGCTCTACGATCGTTGAACTGAGCTCAGAGATTGGATTAACACAGCAGACAGAAAATGTCGAACTAAGCTCTACGATCGTCGAACTGAGCTCAGCGTCTGGGAAAGTAGCTGAAAGAAGATCGTCGATCTGAGCTCAAAGATAGTCGGCCGGAGTTTGACGACTCAGCAGAGTTGAGCTCAGAGAGCGTCGAACGGAGTTTGACGTTTCGTCGAACTGAGTTCGACGAAAATTGTCTTTGTCTCAGCTCTAAGTCTTGATCTTTGAATGGTCCTGGGGGCAGCTTCAAACCTAAGTTCTAAGCCCTAGACTCATTCTAATTTGACCTTTTCAACTATACATCTAGGTCAAACCAATTTTCCTAAAAACATAGTGATCCTTGCCCAAATTAGTAATAGGGTGTTCCAACAATCTTCCTTTATTTGGGTTAGGATTACTATTTACAGGACTCAGTAAGAAATACAAAAGCATATACAGAAAAGCAAAATTTAAAATAACAGAGCAGAACATATGACATAGCAGCATTCAGATAGAATATCAGCAAATGTTTAAAGATGAATGTATTGTCTGCTTACAGAATTTATTTCCTTTCACTGCCTTTCTTAAATACAATCTCTCTGTTGGGATTGAGAGCCTATTTCTTTGACCTTCTGTCATCATCTGCACCTAAGGAGGTTTGAGATCTTGGCCTGGGAACTACAGCCTCAGGATGCAGTTTCATGTAATCCTCTAGGTCAAAGAACTTCCTTGAAGCATATTTCTCCAGCTCTGTCTTTCTTTGCTCTGAAAAAGTAGAGATGTTGGAAGTATCTTTACCTTGTTCTCTGGGTTTTTTCAATTGATCTAGAGCAGCAAGTTCTTTCATCCTGGCAGTCCAAGATAGAGGATTGTTTTCTGGATCCTCAAAAGGAATTGAAGGTTCATATCTATTTATGGTTTCTGAAGCAGTAGATATCCTTGTAACAATAGTATCTTTGAGTTTGTAAGGGAAAGGACCTTCAGTTGAGTCTATATGTCTTTGTCCGTCCCTTTGCTGTCTGGAATAAGTTCTATATTCTCTCTGACTTCCTCTGTGTTGACCTCTTCTAGACTGATAACTTTTCTGATATTGTCCTCTGGGATGATATCTTTGGGAAGATTGGGAGGAGCTTTGCTTTGAAGCAGAGGTTTGAAAGGCTAAGCCTCCACCTGATCCTGAGTCTGGAGGAGGAGGAGGAGGAGGAGGCTAATCCTGGGAGGACCCTTTCTCATACTTATCCAGTTTCCTTTTCTTTTTCATAGCCTTTAACTGATTCTTAGAAAATTGCATCCAGGGCTCTGTAATCTGATAGTCATGCAGAATATAATATGGTATGTCATTTGCATCTTTGGCCTTGGCAGGAGAAACTCTCATCATAGCTTTGCTTCTAGCTTTCCTCTTTTTGGCAATGGTGCCAGCAGAGTCATCAGATTCAGTACTGAACTTGTCACTATCAGAACTCTGTGGTCTGTCATACAGATCATCTATTCTCTTGATGTATTCCTCTTGGATTTTTGATTTCTCAGGAGCAACAGGAGCAGGAAGTGTTGGGACAGCAGTAGGAACTTCAACAGGAGCAGATGAAACAGCAGGAGTCTCAGAGACTTTTTCTTCCAAAAAACTAGCCAATTCTTCAGCATCAGCAGTATCAGTATCAGCAGACAGCATTTCAATGTCAGTAGATTCAACAGATATAACAGCAGCAGCAGCAGTGCAAACAGAAATAGCAACATCCTCAGCCTTAAGAGAATTGACATATGATATAATCAGGCTGGGATCACATTCTGAAATAGACACAATGGCCTTAGTGAGGTCTTCAACTCCCTGAGTTGGTAAATATCTTCTGTGAAGAATATCAAAAGCACACAACAGTGACCTGAGGTCCACTGTAAACACTGGTACTGGAGCAGCATTTTGAAATAGGCACAATGGCCTTAGTGAGGTCTTCAATTCCCTGAGTTGGTAAATATCTTCTGTGAAGAATATCAAAAGCATACAACAGTGACCTGAGGTCCACTGTAAACACTGGTACTAGAGCAGCAGCAGACACTTCTCAGCTTCATGAGGCATCTCCCCCTGCCTTGATTCAGTCAGGACTGGATCAAGGCACTCCATTGAAGGAATTGCTTGAGGAGAGGAGATAGCAGACAGCCTATCAGATAGCTCCTATATAGATTTGAGGAGTGGAGCCAAGGAGGTCTCCAGCAGGGCTACTAGCTTGGGGGCCAGTATCCTATAAAGCCTATCTGCCAGAGCTGAAAGATCCACTTGCTCAAGGGATACTTGAGTAGAGGTGGAGGAAGAGGCGGCTGGAACTGATGGTGGATGGACTGCAGTTGATGCTGTGGTGGATGGTAGAATGGATGGTTGAGAGATAGGGATGGTGGAGATGGATGGTATAGGAGTGGAGATGGATGGAGTGAAGGATGGTTGGGAGAGTATATCTTGAAGTAGTTGTTGGTAGGAGGAGGTAGAAGCAAGCTCAAGAGGAGAGGAAGGGGAATCATCCATGAAGGAGTCTTCCATGATGTTGAATGATGGAATGGTGAGAGGTGGATAATAGTGGAGTGGGTGGAATGTTTCTAAAGTGGCTGGAGGAGAAAGAGGTGATGAGATGGTAATGGGGGAAGAGATAGTTATGGTTGAGGTGATTGTTGTGGTTGATGTGGAGATGGAGGTAGAAACAAGTGGAGGAAAAGGAGGAGAGGAGGCAGACAGTTCTTCTGGAGCCGGAGAGGAAGTGACTGCAGGAGTCCTTGTGCCTGAAGCTATGGCAGTCCTGACAGGTTTTATAATCTGCCTGTCCCATTTCCCAAATAGGGCACAGGTTAATCTCTTAGATGCATTTATGTGCATCCCATTGGAAACTAGTAATTCAGGGCACCTGGAATGCAGGAAAACCCCTAGAATCCTCCCAAAATTAACAAAACTTTTGTTAATTTTCTTCTTGATCAAATAAAAGAAGATAGTTCCCCAATTCAGATGTTTCTTGTCAACTATTGCTCCCATTAAACAAAACTGATACCTTGAGATGGTATTATGTGCTGAGTGCTTGGCCAGCAGCACTTTGCCCACAACATCAGCCAAAAATCTATATTCAACAGATAGATTCTTTTTCAACAGCTTATTAGGGTTTACAGCAGAGTGACCCATTCTATCTAACATGGAATCAAATTCTGAGTCCCGTTGATCGTGCCGACTATAGTATTCTCATCCTCATTGTTTGCAGTAAAAACCCATTCCTTTATTTTGTCAGCCGCAATCTTCATTCTTGTTGACATAATATTCTCTAGTTGTTATTCCTTTAAGAGTTCCAGAATATCTTTAAAAATTTGATCGCTGTCGGCGAATGAATCCATATCAATATCAAACCCGGTATCAAACTTCATCTTCGCGAGAGCCACAATGTTCACAGCCATTGAGTACCTGCAAGAAAGTACCAAACACAACCAAGTGTAGTAGAGTTTGGAGGGAAAGAAAGAAATTGCAGAGAGTATGAATGCGCAATCGAAGAACGACGACGAAAAATGATTTTTATATTAGGGTTCGACGGCGGAAAGGAAGGATCGTTGAACTTTGTTCGACGATATGGGCTTCTAATGGAATCTGAAGAGTCTTCAATAACGTCGATCTCCGTTCGACGATACTAGAGAGCGTCGAACTCCGTTCGACGATCGTTGACCAGAGGAAGATAGCCTAGCGCTGTCTGGAAAACGCTGAACTCCGGTCGACGCTTATTGGAAAGCGTCGATCTCCGTTCGACGATTTTTGGAAAAACGTCGAGCGCAGTTCAGAGACAAAACAGAACCTACAGACAATAGAAAATGTAAGTTTTTAGCCTAGTCTTGGACTGTTTTTAGATTTTCAAAATCTTGGAATTTATTTTAGACAGCCTCCATCTAGCATTCCTAACTGATTGAGAAAGAAGGTATGTTTCTTCTCATCCAAAGGTTTGGTGAAAATATCTCCCCTTTGCAAATCAGTTGGGATATATTGTAGTTCAATTTTATTCTTTTCAATATTATTTCTTAGAAAGTGATGCCTAATCTCTATATATTTTGTCCTACTATGGAAGACTGGATTTTGTGTTATGGAGATAGCACTAGTGTTATCACAAAAGATTTTTGACCCTTCTAAGTTGTAGCCATAGTCTAGAAGCTGGTTTTGAATCCACAGAATTTGTGAGCAACAACTGCCTGCTGTCATGTATTCAGCTTCAGCAGTTGAAGTAGACACAGATGTCTGTTTCTTATAGAACCAGGAGACAAGTTTGTCACCAAGGAACTGACAGGTTCCACTAGTGCTTTTCCTGTCTACTCTGCATCCAACATAATCAGCATCTGAAAATCCAGTTAATTCAAATCCTAAGTCTTTTGGATACCAGAGTCCTAGATTTGGACAATTTTTTACATACCTAAGAATCCTCTTTACTAAAGTTAAGTGTGACTCTCTAGGGCTTACTTGGAACCTAGCACATATGCATGTAGCAAACATTATATCAGGTCTACTAGCTGTAAGGTACAATAGAGAGCCAATCATTGCTCTATATGTTGTCTGATCAACATGTTTTCCATGTTCATCAGCATCTAATACAGCATTTATAGGCATAGGTGTTTTCATACAAGATGCTTCAGACATACCAAATTTCTTAACCAGTTCCTTTGCATACTTGGTTTGAGAAATGAATATGCTTTCAGCATGTTGTTTGACTTACAATCCTAGAAAGAAGGAAAACTCACTCATGCTACTCATTTCAAATTTAGAGTGCATCAGATTGGATAACTTTTTGCACAAATTTGAATTAGTAGAACCAAAGATAATATCATCTACATATATTTGTACTAGTAGGGTATGAGACTTATGGGTTCTAATAAAAAGAGTTTGGTCTACTCTACCCCTAATAAAATCATTTTCTAGAAGAAATCATGCTAGGATCTCATACCATGCTCTGGGAGCTTGTTTGAGTCCATACAGTGCTTTATGCAATTTGAAAACATGATCAGAATAAGTTGAAGAGATAAAACCTGGAGGTTGTCTAACATAGACTTCCTCTTTGATGTCTCCATTGAGAAAAGCACTCTTCACATCCATTTGGTAGACCTTGAATCCCTTGTGAGCAGCATAAGCTAGGAATATTTTGATGGCCTCTAACCTTGCAACTGGTGTAAAGGTCTGGTCATAGTCTATTCCTTCTTCTTGAGAGTAGCCTTGACCAACTAGCCTTGCCTTGTTCCTTACAATGACTCCCTGATCATCCAACTTGTTCCTGAACACCCATTTTGTTCCAACAATGGAGTGATCCTTAGGCCTTGCCACTAGTTCCCAAACTTTATTCCTCTCAAATTGATGTAGTTCCTCTTGCATAGCAATGATCCAGTGGGGATCTTGTTCTGCATCTTGAATGGATTGAGGCTCAACTTAAGATAGAAAGCAAGTGTGCATCAGGTTCTGGTTGACCTGATTTCTGGTTTGCACACCAGCTGAGATGTCTCCAATTACTTGGGAGATTGGATGATCTCTTGTTGTTACTAGATCAACAGTGGGTGTTGATTGTTCACCAACCATTATTGTTGTTTCCTCTTGTGGAACAACAACTGGCTCTTTTAGATGTTGCATATCCTCTTCATCATCACTGCTCTCATCCTTTTGCTGGATGGGTGGAAAAGTTGTATTCTTTTCTTTAACCTGTAATCTGTCCATACTTTCTGAAAGAGAGTGTACCTGCAATGGTTCTATGGTAGAAGCAGACTTCTCCTTATAAAACATGTTAGTCTCATCAAAAGAAACATGAACAGATTCTTCTATTTTAAGAGTAGATTTATTATATACCCTATAAGCCTTGCTGATCATGGAGTATCCCAGAAACACCCCTTCATCAGCTTTAGCTTGGAATTTTGCTAAATATTTCTTATCATTATTGTGTATATAACAAATGCAACCAAAGATTCTGAAATAGTCTACTTTAGGTTTCTTCCCTTTGAGCAATTCATAGGGAGTCTTGCCCTTCAGTTTATGTATTATACTTCTATTCAACACATAGTTGGAGGTGTTCACTGCCTTAGCCTAAAAAGATAGAGGTAGGTGAGCATCTGTCAACAATGTAGTAGCAGATTCAATTAGGATTCTATTTTTTTCCTTTCAGCTATCCCATTTTATTGAGGAGTTCTAGGAGCTGAGAAAGTATGCATGATCCCTTCACTCTGACAGAACTCTTGCATAAGAAGAGAATCAAACTCTGTCACATGATCACTTCTGATAAGGACAATGTAAGTATTGAACTCAATCTGTATATATTTGAGAAACTCTGTCAGACACTTAAAGTTATCAGACTTCTTCCTCAGAAAGAATACCCAAGTGAATCTGGAGAAGTCATCTACAATCACCAAAATATAAGATTTCCCTCCTAAGCTTTGTACTGTAATGGGTCCAAAAAGATCCATGTGTAACAGATACAAAATCCTATGTGAATCACTCTTATTAAGTTTAAAACTATTTTTAGTTTGCTTGCCTAATTGACAGGCCCTGCAGAGTCCTTCTTTCTTGTAGGGGCCAGAAGGTAGTCCTCTAATAAGGTTGTCCTTGGACAGCCTAGCAATGGTTCTAAGGTTTAGGTGTCCTAGTCTCTTATGTCATAGATCATTTGGTTTACATACTGAATTAAATAAGCAAATATCTGTATGGGTTGAAAGAAAATCTACAAGATAGATGTTACCCTTCCTTTTACCTGTTAACACAGTTGTGTTATCCTCTGACTTGATCTTGCACAGGGATTTGTTGAAAATCACCTTATATCCTTCATCACATAGTTGACTGATGCTGATCAGGTTGTGCTTCAGTCCTTCCACATATGCCACCTTCTTGAAAGTGACTGAACCTATCTGAACAGCATCATATCCTTTGGTTTGACCAAAATTTGAATCACCAAAAATTACTTTGGGTCCAAGTTTGGTTATGAAGTATGATAGGTTCTCCTTGTTCCCTGTCATGTGCTTTGAGCACCCACTATCCAGATACCATTGTTGGGCCATCTCTGGATAGGCTTCACCTGTACATAAACAGCTTATATGTTTTTGACCCAGTTTACCTTTGGTCTAGGTTGATAGCCTTTAAATTCAGAAAAAGAAAGACATCCCTGGCTGACTCTTATATCCTTCAGGATGGTATCTCTTAGGAGGTACTATCCATTCAGTATAAGGGTTGAAGCTTTGGGATGAGGGACTTCTAGGATTGACTTGAGATTTACTTTTGAAAGAAGGTTCAAAGCTCTGAGCTCCGTTCGACGATCGTCGACCTGAGTTCGACGATCTTGGGTCAGATCGTCGAGCTCCGTTCGAAGATCGACTATACCAGAGTTCAGAGTTCAGAAGTCGTCGATCTGAGTTCGACGATCCAGCCTTAGATCGCCGAGCTCTGTTCGACGATCGTCGAGCTCTGCTCGACGTTTTCTGTTGAACTTGATTTCCCTTAGGTAAATCTGGATTCTTCCTAGCTACCTCTACAACACCCTTTCCTTTATCAGAAATAAATTTAATTGGAGTTGTTAATACTATAGGTCTACTTGATGAAGCACCCAAGCCCAGTGTACTGTTGAATCTTGAGTTCACTATGCTTGTAATGTCCATCAGTCTGATGCTTCTCCCATTAAGGGAATCTTCAAACTGCTTGGCCTTGGATAGTTCACTTTTCAGTGCAGCTATCTCCTCCCTATAGCACTCTAACTCCTCAGAGAGTTTGAGGTTATTTGATTTTAGGACACTGTAGTCAGATAATTGACTTCTGAGAGAGATTATCTCTTTCTCAGACCTTAGCAAATCTAAACACAGTGTCTTAAATTCAATTTTAAAGTCCTCAGAAGTAAAATCAAAAGAGTTTATTACCTCATCCTCTTCAGATCCAGTTTCAGCTTCAGAATCAGACCCTTGTTCTGCATCAGAGTTTTGCTGGGAGGCATTGATTGCCATCATGTAGAATTCTTTTTCCTCGGCATCATCCTCATCATCACTTGAGCTGGATGAGGCTTCTGATTCTTCTTCAGTGTCACTCAAGCTTTCTGCTACAAATCCCTTCCTTGTATTCAAAGCAGATGATTTCTTTGCTGTTGGACTTGTCATATCTAGGCTTCTTATGCCCTTTGAATGAATTCTTTTTGAAGTCCTTCCTGGCCATCTTATAGAATCTTTTGGCCAGTAGACTTAGGAGCTCATCATTTCCTGTAACTTTGTCTTCAGGCTTCTCTTCTGTAGCTTTGAAGGCTATGGTCTTCTCCTTTCTGATGACTGGAGAAGTAGCCTTTTGTTCTTCTTTCCTATTCTTGATGAGCAGCTCATAAGATTTGAGCTTTCCCAGAAGAGCCTCTGTGGTAATTTCACTTAGGCTTCTGGCATCTTTAATTGGCCAGATCTTTGAATCCCAAGTGCTGGGGAAGCACATTAGAATCTTGTCATTGAGTTCAGTGAGTGTGATTTCCTTATCCAATGACTTTAACTCACTGACTATCAGACTGAGCCTGGTGTACATGTCTACAACTGATTCAGCTTCACCTTTCTTGAAGTTCTCATATTGGGATATGAGATGAGATCTCTTGTCCTTTCTTTCATCAACAGATCCTGATACAATTTCTGAAAGCTTATCCCATATGTCTTTAGCTGAGCAGCATTCAGCAACCTTCTGGAATATCTCATCAGACATAGTCTGAGCAAGAATATTCATGGCCTTTGCATCTGCAGTTTTCCACTTCTTTATTTCAGCATCTGTTCCTGAGGGAGGTGGAACATCACTTGTGCTTGTGGTCTCTGGAGGTCTTGGACACACTGTCAAAACAGAATTGAAAATGTCCTCATAAATAGAATTCATGTATAATCTAATCCTTGTCTTCTAAAGTGCAAACTTGGAAAGATTGCACACTAGAGGTCTGATGCTAGCATAGTCTTTGTTTTGTGCCATGGTTTTTGGAAAATAAATACAATACAAAAAATAATACCCATCTATATAAGATTGATCTTTTCAGAGATCTTTTGGTTCAGGTGTTAGCCTGTAAGAACCAACCTCCCTCTGATACCAATTGAAAGTGAGAGAAAGATCTACCTTGACTCTAGAGGGGGGTGAATAGAGTATTTTAAAATAATGTTTACAATTAAAAAAAATAAGGCAGTGGAAGATTTAATTTAATTATATGTGTAAGGTGCTTGTAGAAAAATAAAGTTAAGGCAAGAAATAAGAATCACACAGCACACAGCAATAACAAACACACAGCAACCAGAAGACACAAGGATCTATAGTGGTTCCCTAAAAGCTTGGGTACATCCACTCTTCTACCACCCTTGGTAGGAATCCACTGCAAGATGAGTTGATCAGGTGTCCTGGGCACCAATGAGCTTTTGATAAGGTGTTCAAAAACCAGATCTAGATTTTTTGATAAGGTGTTTTGCCACCACTGAGTTTTTACAAGGCTCGCAGAACCAAATTCAGAACTTTTGAAGGGAGTTTTGATAACCCTTTTACAGCAGGAAAAGAAAAAGAAAGAGATGATGATGTCTTCTCTGTCTCAAATCACTGAGAGAAGACTAGTGGATTGTTGATGTTGTCAAAGCTCCCCCTGAGATAAAGAATGGTTCAGGAGTGAGAGCTTTGCTAGGGTGATAGGCCTTCAGAAGCTTCAGATCTCCAGCAGAAGATGATTCCAGCAGATGCTGAAATATTTGGTGTCTGGATTCCTTGATGTTGAAGCCTTTGAACACTTGAAGATTCAGTAGATTTGTAAATCACAGAAGTTGAAATCTTGATCAGAGAAATTGTGCTGTTCAATCTTCTGTAATGTAATCTAATTCTTCTGTATCTTTCTGTATTGTCTGTGTTGATCACTGTATCTTGTGTATCTGTGCTATCCGAATGAAAACTGAAGGAGTATATCAGATATTCTCTTAGACGGTCGTTTAATCAGTCATAAATGACTCCCATAATAGACAATTGTATCTGGGGAAAGTCCTAAGTAATATTCCATTTAGTCTTTCCTTGAAACTTGCATCAGATTGATTGAAACGGCTAGAAAATCCTTTGCAATCAATGCAGGAATTAATTCTGATTATAATCCATAACTGTCCTTGAATTTGAATTCTAAAGGCGTCGATCTTTCACAGAAATCGTCGATCTGAGCTCTACGATCGTTGAACTGAGCTCAGAGATTGGATTAACACAGCAGACAGAAAATGTCGAACTGAGCTCTACGATCGTCGAACTGAGCTCAGCGACTGGGAAAGTAGCTGAAAGAAGATCGTCGATCTGAGCTCCAAGATCGTCGACCGGAGTTCGACGACTCAGCAGAGTTGAGCTCAGAGAGCGTCGAACGGAGTTTGACGTTTCGTCGAACTGAGTTCGACGAAAATTGTCTTTGTCTCAGCTCTAAGTCTTGATCTTTGAATGGTCCTGGGGGCAGCTTCAAACCTAAGTTCTAAGCCCTAGACTCATTCTAATTTGACCTTTTCAACTATACATCTAGGTCAAACCAATTTTCCTAAAAACATAGTGATCCTTGCCCAAATTAGTAATAGGGTGTTTCAACAATATCTTCAAACTTCCATTCTTGAATGAGAATGGAATGCTAGAAATGTATATTTTTTATATAATGTTATGCTCCCTAAGAGTGCTCAAAATTATCTTCATGTGCAAAACGTAATTCTCTTCACGAATCTACAGTTGATGGTACTTCAATCTTAAATCCAACTTAGAGAACATGCAGGATTCCTCAAGTTGGTAATATAGATCATAAATCTTTGGGGGGTGTTTACATATTTTTAATTATGAGCTAATCCAACTCACGTTAGCTGATGCAAAACTCCAAATTGTCAATAAATGTAAACCGAGCAACTCTTGCAATTGAAACTTCAGTTCTGCTAATTCTCTGGGTGTCATGCAGTAAAATAATTTTGCCATGGGTAAAATTCTAAGAATATGTTTAATTTGGACATCTATCTCTATAACAGGAGAGGCACCGGTTAGCTTGACAATCTCGAACTACTTGTACATAGTGCAAATTGTTTTTGACTTCGACATACAACATTACTAGCAACACATCACAAACCTTATTAATTACTCATGATGATCTTACTAGCTAGATTGGAGAGGCACCAGCGCATCACAACCCTTAATCGATGAGGTAGCTAGTATGGAGACTCCATTCATGCCTCAAAACATAATTGTGTTCTAGTGGAATCTCTCCAAACTTGTTTTTGTAATTTATCCCAATATTGAATTCTGACAACTAATATGTATGTGCCAATATAATTAGATCAAATTATGATATAACAAGATTACAGGAATGAACACTTCTATTATATATTCAGACACCAAACAGAATCAAAACTCTATATTTGTTGCTAGTATTGCTTAAACTAATCGTGGCATCATGACCTCCAACATTGACATGATCCAAAAGAAATCTATGCTCAGTCTACACGCAAGCGATTCTACTATTGACGAGTGCGAAGCACCTTAAAAACCTTTTATAGAATATTCTGAATGATGAGAATACATAATTTACACGAATGAGACAAGATTTGAAAACGAAGATAAAGGACATAATGTGATAATTAACAAACCTACTAAATTAGATTGATTTCTACTATAATAGGGCGGATGAACGCTTCTACTCAGAATTCTGATTCCCCAAGTGAGTCCCTGCATAACGCAATTGTGAGGACTCACATTTGTACAAGATACCGTCTTATCACCGTGCACTACATGAGGTTCTTCTCCTGTAAGAGATGGCATCGCGCAGGGCAAGAACCAACCCCTATGAAAGTTGGAGTGAAGACTTGATTTATAGTTTGACCTAGCATGCATGAAGAGTTCAAAATTTGTTTTGAAGGGAATCATAAATGGAAACAGTATCTTTTGATTTTGAAAGGTTTAGACGATGCATTAGGAGTACACATCAACTAAATATCCAACAGTGATCTTATTAATGATAACTGAACTTATTAATGATAATCGTCTTTGACTGGTATTGGCACGATAGTATCCATATCGGCATGCCAATGCGTTTGGTGTTAAATGTACATTTATGTAGGTATCAGAGCACCGATACACACACGCAAGAAAATTGGTCATTTTGCCTTGTATCACCACACTGATAAGGGCCTGTATAGTCATGCTGATACAAACTGTGGTTGTATCGGAGACATGAGAACCTCCCGTCAGCTTCAATTTGTCGTTATCCCTCACTCATTGTGGTAGCAAAAAAGTTCTAATAAGGTTGTGTTTAGCGCCGCTTAATGCGGCTTATTTGCTTCGTCGTGGTTTGACAAAAAACGTCATTGTCATACCAAAATCTTATGCTCCAAACTAATTTCTTTTTTGTGGCATTTGTGATATCAAACATACATTCTATGACAAAGACGTTTTTGTCCAATCTCACCGGAACAAATAAACTACGATAAGCCACGCCAAATATAGCCTGAGCGCGCTTGTTTCGTCAGATCAAGTTTATCACAAGGGCTAATTTGGGTAGAAGTTAATGAATTAAGGCATTGAAATTGGCATCCTCCAAAGATTTCAGTGCCAGAAATAAATGTACTGGAAGAAAAAGAAAAAAAACAAAGGAGAGTGAATCAGGCGCAAATAATTCTCCAGATATGAGCACAAAGCATTCAAGAACCTCCCTTGCCCTCATTGCAGAAGCAAGGCCACCAAGTTCTGCTATTACAACAACAACTGCAACGTCAACCAGAGTCGCCACTTTTGTAGAAACTGCCTCTGCTGCTACTGGACTTCAGGAGGCGTCATGAGAAGCCTCCCCGCCGGCACCAGCTGGAGGAAAAACAAAAGCCTCCCCAACCGGATCTGAAAGCCGCCCCCTCCAGAAAAACAAAAGCCTCCTCAACCGGATCTGAAAGCCCCTTCACCATTTCCCTAGGAAATGGAGACTTCTCTGTCGCCTAATCAGAAAGCCCTTGCTACCGGGGGGTGGCGATTTTGGTGGAATAACTCTTTGGTTTGCACCTACTCATAAGAACGTTTTGAGTTTTTTTAGAGTGATTTGCACCTAGCTGTAATATTGATTTGCACATAACAGCAGAACTCTTCCTTAATTTTACTTGATTTGAGCAGGGCTGTGCCCTAATTACCTAATTCGAGCATGCATTCTTCCGCCAATTTGGATATTGTTTTCCTCAATTTGAGGAGGGCCCCGCCAAGTCGCCAAGTATGAGCAGAGGAAGATTAAAGGCTTCATTTGGTTCGGCGGTGGCGGGTCGATCCGGCGGATGGAAACGGAGTGTTCGAATCGGAGGGGGGAGGTGAATGCTCCAAACGGAGCTTTTTGGGGCATTTCTCAAGGCGGGCGGATGAAAACGGAGCAAATGTCGCCGGAGATTCATTTGTTTACCCTCCTTCCGGCGACGTTTGCCAAAAAAATTGCAGCCAAACGGCCAAACAAATGGAGCCTAAAATAATGTACAGTAAACTCAATAATAGCAGAGGAAGAGCTATGGAAAACATGAGAAGCAAGTTCTCCCAAAACACAACAGATTACCACCACCTCACAAACTCAACAACCCTCACAGCGCAGAAAACCACCTAGCTGTAATATTGTTCTCCTCAACAGATTACCACCTCCCCATGAGAACCAACCGGGAGCTCTCAAGGCACCACATATTGAGCCCAGGCGCGCCCAATCCTCGGCGCAATCGTCGGCAGCGCCGGGCGGCTCAAAGCCCCCAGCATGAAGCAGTTGATGATCAGCAGCACCACCGCGTCGGAAGCGGCCTTGTTCTTTATGGGGAGGAAGAAGTTAACCACCCTGCCCATAGACATGCCTGCTACTGTGAGCAGCGCCGCCACGAAAGGAATGCCCGGCTCCTCCTCCTCCGCTTCCCAGATCGTCAGCCCCACCAAGATTGACAGCGCCACGCTGAAAAGACTCCGGCGGATTGCGACGGCCTTGTGCTCCTCGTCCAGGCCCGGGAACAGCCACTTCTCTTCCCTCCTTCCGCCGCCCCGTTGTTGTCCGCGGCGAATCACGACGTCGTCCTGAAGCGTCGCGCCACCCTCTCTGCGCTCGCCGCTCCATGGAATAATGCCGGCTGTCTTGTCGTCCGACGAAGCTTTTCCGAGCGCTTCAAGATCCTGTACATGCAGCCGCGCCCACATTAAAATGAACAAAAAAAAAATCGATTGAGTTGGGAGGCTATTAGAGCTCAAGCGCAACCTGCAGGTATTGCCCTAGCTCCTTGTTTTCGCAGGCAAGGCTCTCCAACCGCGCCTTCATTTCGCGAAGCTGCTGCTCTAGCTACACGCAATCATCAGTCAACAGACAAATTTGTTAATACGCCGATCATATTCCATTTCTATAATTAATGCCTCGCTGCAATGAAGATTCGCGCAATATTTTATCTAAATCGAAGCAGATTTCAATGGATCGTATTATTGGGATTCAAGAATCACAAGACTGCCGGATCATTAAGCTGAAGAAGCTTATGACGCGACAATCTCGTTATAATCTGCCCTAACCCTAAACCATTGTGCTGAAGAAAACACACGGTAGTTAATTGATATCGCGCTCAATTTCATTGAATTTTCATCACGTCGTTGTGGATTTTCGCTGTAATTTCGAGCAAGTACTGTTGATCGGAAGAAATAATAAACAGGGACGACGACGGTAGTGGAAGAAATTACCTTAATCTCTCTGTAGAGGGCAGTGAAGAGCCTGAGGGGAAGACCGATGATCGCAAGACCCCAAACCATGGACTTATAGCAGAGATCCAGAAAGAAACCGAGGATAGCCATCAGCAGCGGCTCCCGCCATGCCTGGATGGCAAGGCTCGCGGTTCTGGCACAAGCCCAATAGGTGAGAGAAATCAGAGAGAACGCCGCCGATACGAAAAGAGAACACGGGAGCGGGGGTATAAATACTTTTGAGGAGAGGTCCAATCTTTGTAAATAGGGGAAGATGTGGGACGAAAAAAAAACAGAGAGGAGTTGGGCCAAAGAACTGGGCCTTTACATATGGACTTTGAATAATACACGACGTCGTCCTGAAGCGTCGCGCTAGGTGTTTGTTATAAAATGCACTTTGCGGTGATGGGCTTTTTGGGGCGTCACACTGGCACAGAACACGGGAGCGGACCACTTGTTTCGTCTTTGCGGTCACGAAGGCCTCCCAGAAGCAGAGATCGGGCTTCGTCTGGTGGCTAGAAGGTGGCTCGAACGCAGCTTGGAGATGGCTCGAATGTGGCTCAGGAGCGGCTTGAATGCGGCTTGAGTGCTGCTCGTAGGAGAAATTTGGCAGAGCTTCGGCCTGAGAAAAAAGAAAGCTGATTCTCATCATTTGCCCCCCCCCCCCCCCCCGAGATTCTGTGTTGTTGGAGATCAGTACAAGCGAAAGAACAAGGATCTCTCTTTCATTCATAGCGGCGACGATGACAAACGGTGAAAGGCCGGAGACAGTGGATGACGGCGCCCTACAAACTCAGATAAAATGTTAGAATATGTCGAGGAGGAGGAGGAAAGGCGAGAAGGCGCACTCATCCGTGCACGATCGTGAACGGGAGCAGTCACCCCGGAGGAAAAGGGTCGCGTCGGCGAATGCGCTCAGGGGAGGCAGTGGCGTGCCCGCGCACACCGGGGCCCGTGCGGGCTCAGGCACACCAGGGTGTGCGGGCCCGCGCGCGACCAGGTGCATGAACACCTTGTAGTACGCGGGTGCGTGCGCACCAGGTCGCGTGCATCTGGTCGTGTGCAGGCCCACCCGCGCCCGGTCGCGCGCGGGCGCGCATAGGTGCGTGTGTGTTGGGTTACGCGCTGGTGTGCGCGCACCAGGACGCGCGCGCGGGTGCGAGCACACATGGTCGCTCAGGACCGTCGTCTTAGAATGACACCAACTACGAGTTAGTTGCCACCACAAGACAGCGACCATGTCTGCAAACACGATCATTCACACAGCCAACAAAAGAAGAAGTAAGTTCATACATCACAACATAGATATAATAAGCATCTAAGCAAAAGGTCCACATGATATAAATGAAAGAGTAATATGGCTTATGCCGAGTACATAAACATCATAAAATATCACACTCTCTCTCGACAAATAACGCGGAAACTAAACCATATGATCATCAACCTGACGCCGGGTAGTAGTAGTGGTAGTGCACGACTCCGGCTCCTCAGATCCCAGTGTCTCAATCTCTGGCTCCGCCCGGTAGAATTGCGGCGGCGTCTCCACATGTCCCTAAAATGATGTGGTCAAACGACCGTCGGTCAAACTAGCCTCAGTTGCTTCGTCCCCGCCTCACCCCCGCGACTCCTAGGCACCGCTACGGGAGGAAGAAAGCGGAGGACCAAAATTGCATAATATACAAGCAGGTGACAATGGTATATATATAATTCTCTAGCAGTTCTATATCAGTATAAGCAGTAAAGAAGAGCAACAACTAATGCAGTATAAAAGTACAGTAAGAGGAGCTAAGTAAAACCAGTAAAGTAAACAGCTACATTACCATTACAGAAGCGTACTCTAACTTATATGAATATCATATAAACATATAAGTTAATGTTTCTGAAAAATAACTCATCATATAAAAGAGTCCATACTAATTTATATGATGAGGATCTGCAAGTGTGTATGTTATTTCATGTTATGCAATGCAATGTTAATTATGTAACTCACACACACGACTTTGCGCACAGACCTTTCATGCATCCCCACTTTTTAGAGGTGGCCAACCTCTCAGGTATTAATCGTCGTGGCTCACGGTGGTAGTAGAATGGGTGTCTCCACTCCTAGACTGGCTGGCACACTACCGTGTCTAGACCTCTCGTACGCCTCAACGCTAAGAACATAATAGCAGAGCCCCTGCGTACTCTTGCTGGCAACTACCAGTCTTCCATGGTCGGGTGTGCTCTTAGGGGACATAGTCTTCTAGACCTCGGTATAAACATCCTACCTGTCTGCCCAAAAGTCTACACTCCGCAACAGAGTCATCGTACTTTCGTCGGTGTGCTGACTGAACCAGCACCGAGTGACCCACCACATAAGCACAAATCAGGTATAACATTACCCTCCCGAGCCTCCAGCTCGCAAGACCAACCGTCCTGATATCGACCAACAACCCGAGCCACCAGCTCGTATGACTAACAAGTCCTATATCACTCCAACCCACACATGGGTGAGACCGCTATAACATTCATTAATCCTATCAGACTACTATTGTCTAACTTCCGGATTACTTAGCGATTTATGGTTAACCTTGGACTTCCCGAGGTCTACCCTGTGAGGGGCTCGCAGTAGTACTAGGAACTATGATGGGTTGAACCTCATCGTTCCCTTTCTCAAGGCACTTAATGGAGTTATACTACCTTAATCCTATTCACTCCCAGGGTTACTAAGTGTGTGACCCCTCCAAAGTATCAACTACTGAAAACACTAATTTTCCAAAATTGTTAAATGCAGACCATATGATCTTGTATGTGTGTATGAATAGGAATTCTCCAATCACTTGACCCAAGGACCTAAGATTATTTCCTGAATAGGAAGGTGGCCATGAATGTACAGCGAGGCGGAGGTCAATGAGATGATGAGGGCGACCTCCATCAAGGCCGTCGACCACACACTCCAGATGATGCGAGACCTCAAGGTGCTGACGCCCGACTGCGAGAGGTTCACCGCCAAGGATCTGGTCCCTGAGCTATTCATCCCCGTCCCTATCCCAGGAGAGGAGGAGGATGAGTTTGACTCGCACTTCGATGAGGTAGAGGGCAACAAAGATGAGCAGTCAGGGGAAGGCAGTTAGGGGGGAACTCACTGTTAATTTTTCTTTTCTGTAATTTTCCCCCTCTTTTTTGTGCACTCGTCTGCGATGCGATCTTTATGTAACTAGATATTATTTAATGAAACTCTCAACTTCCTGTCCTTGACGCTTTTCTTACTTTTTTGTAATGTGCTTCTTTGTCATGTCGCACTCACACGCACACACCACCTTTGAGGCTTAATTTCTGTAAGGTAAAACACACTCCATTAGAATCCTCCCTAGTTAGGTCAGTTTCAGATGGCTCGCTTCCCTTGAACACGCAATGCACGAGGTTATCGCGCTCCCACCCTTTCGATCGCTAGGATTTGACCACTCGCTGCCCAAGAGCACACGCCGCATGAGGGTCGAATGAGTAATTAGGAACCACTCGCCTCCTTGTTGTTATTGTAGTGTGATTACTCTAAGGTGGAACACAATGGGGTATCTCGTAGTAGGACCGTGCTGGCTCGTGCATCACGCGCATTCGCCTCTTAGGGGGTTACCTGCTCTCACCACCTTCAAGACTAAGTGTGAGTGGAAGACTAGGTCCAACTCGCCTTCCGACTTGAAGGCGTTTGATGCTGGCTCCTCGGGGAACATGCGAGTACATGGGTGGCGAGATCCACCCCAGAGCGACTGCACTCGCATATCCCCTTACTTGCCGCCGAGTAGTTCTTGACCCCAGCTAGTTAGTGAGATCATGGCCAGAAGTTCCAATCTATTTTCTCTACCACCGAGTGACTTCAAGCACTGCCAGCTAGACAGTGACTGGTCAGCGGGATCTGCTCGGGGTCAACATCTCAATCTACCACTAAATGACTTTCAGCCTTGCCAGCTAGTGGGAGCCTGGTCAGCGGGATCTGCTCGGGGCCAACATTCCAACCTACCACCGAGTGACTTCCAGACTTGTTATCTAGTAGGAGCCTAGTTAGCGGGATCTGCTCGGGGCCAACATTCCAATCTACCATCGGGTAACTTCCAGACCTGCCAGCTAGTGGGAGCCTGGTCAGCAGGATCTGCTCGGGGTCAACATTCCAATCTACCACCGAGTAACTTCCAGACCTGCCAGCTAGTGGGAGCCTGGTTAGCGGGATCTGCTCGGGGCCAACATTCTAATATACCACCGAGGCACCGAGTGACTTTAAGACCAGCCAGCTAGTGGGAGCCTGGTAAGCGGGATCCGCTCGGGGCTAACATTCCAACTACCACCGAGTGACTTCCAGACCTGTCAGCTAGTGGGAGCCTGGTCAGCGGGATCTGCTCGGGGCTAACATTCCAATCTATCATTGAGTGACTTCCAGACCTACCAGCTAGTGGGAGCCTGGTCAGCAGGATCTGCTCAGCACTAACATTCTAATCTACCACTGAGTGACTTCCAAACCTGTCAGCTAGTGGGAGTCTGGTCAGCAGGATCTGCTCGAGGCCAACATTCCAATCTACCACCGAGTGACTTCCAGACCGGCCAGCTAAAGAGTGTCTGGTCTGCAGGGTCTGCTCGTGGTCAACATCTCAATCTACCACCGAGTGACTACCAGCCCTGCCAGCTAGTGGGAGCCTGGTCAGTGGTGTTGAAACCAAAAACTTGGTCTCTGTGGAGTTCGGGGTCCCAAAAGAGGGATGACCTCACACCTACTACACTCGGGAGAACGTCACGGACCAAAGACTTGAGAAACTAGGAACAGACCCTCGGCTCTAGTGTGGAGGTCCCACCTCACACCCGGAAGGCCTTTGAGGTTCCCCCTCCCTAGCCAATGCTGAGCTAGGTGCCTTGGAGGAAGAAAGCAAGGGGATTCAAGTGATGAAGAAGTGATCCCCTCCAAGGCACCCTCAAGGGTCTATTTATAGTTTTCTGAGAATGGTCTGCCAATAACCAACCTACGCTGCTCTGAAATTACTGAAATTCCCCCAAATTGGTCGAGCTGAGGTCGGGCGAGTTGGCGGCTAGGGGCGAGCTCGGCGGCCTGGGCGGTACTCGGCGGATTGGGGGGTACTCGGCCTGGGCAGTACTCGGCGGCCTGGGTGGTACTCGGCGGCCTGGGCGGTACTCGGCCTAGGCGGTACTCGGCGGCCTGGGCGGTACTCGGCAGCCTGGGTGGTACTCGGCGGCCTGGGCGGTACTTGGCCTGGGCGGTACTCGGCGGCCTGGGCGGTACTCGGCGGCCTGGGCGGTACTCGGCAGCGTGGGGGTACTCGGCGGCCTGGGGGTACTCGGCGGCCTGGGCGGTACTCGGCGGCCTGGGGGGGTACTCGGCGGCCTGGGGGGTACTCGGCGGCATGGGGGGTACTCGGCGGCCTGGGCGGTACTCGGCGGCCTGGGCGGTACTCGGCGGCCTGGGCGGTACTCGGCGGCCTGGGCGGTACTCGGCGGCCTGGGGGGTACTCGGCGGCCTGGGGGGTACTCGGCGGCCTGGGCGACCCCCTCAAAGGGGCCGGGGGGAGACAAATATTTCATCCCCCTAATAGTATAAAACACAAATTCACACTAAATTGGCCTCCAATAGTGCAAAACCCTCAAAAAGCTTAAAACTGCACAGCAAGCCTTGCGCCTGCCGGGGGACCCCCACTCCGCGAATATGAGGTTGTACACAAGCTCGGAAAGAAACATCCAACCCAACGTATTCGCTGAGTGTAGCGTTCTTGGTACCAAAAACTTGGTTTCCACCGAGGGGTCAACCTGTCATGCCAACTAATGGGAGCCTAGGTGACGAGATCCCCTCCGGATAAAATTCACTTGGCCTCCCCGAGGGGTCAACCTGTCATGTCAGCTAATGGGAGCCTGGGTGACGAGACGGCCTCGGAGCTAAAAGGACTTAGCCTCCACGAGAAATCAACCTGCCCTGCCAGCTAGTGGGTGCCTGGTCAGCAAAATCATCCCGGAGCTAAAAGGACTTAGCCTCCACGAGAGATCAACCTGCCCTGCAAGCTAGTGGGAGTCTGGTCAGCGGAATCATCCCGGAGCTAAAAGGACTTAGCCTTCACGAGAGATCAACCCGCCCTGCCAGCTAGTGGGAGCCTGGTCAGCGGAATCATCCCGGAGCTAAAAGGACTTAGCCTCCACGAGAGATCAACCTGCCCTGCCAGCTAGTGGGAGCCTGGTAACGGAATCATCCCGGAGCTAAAAGGACTTAGCCTCCACGGGAGATCAACCTGCCCTGCCAGCTAGTGGGAGCCTGGTCAGCGGAATCATCCCGGAGCTAAAAGGACTTAGCCTCCACGAGAGATCAACCTGCCCTGCCAGCTAGTGGGAGCCTGGTCAGCGGAATCATCCCAGAACTAAAAGGACTGAGCCTCCACGAGAGATCAACCTGCCCTGCGAGCTAGTGGGAGCCTGGTCAGCGGAATCATCCTGGGTGGTACTCGGCGGCCTGGGCGGTACTCGGCGGCCTGGGGGTACTCGGCGGCCTGGGGGGTACTCGGCGGCCAGGGCGGTACTCGGTGGCCTGGGCGGTACTCGGCGGCCTGGGGGGTACTCGGCGGCCTGGGGGGTACTCGGCGGTCTGGGTGGTACTCGGCGGCCTGGGGGGTACTCGGCGGCCTTGGCGACCCCCTCAAAGGGGTCGGGGGGAGACAAATATTTCATCCCCCTAATAGTATAAAACACAAATTCACACTAAATTGGCCTCCAAGAGTGCAAAACCCTCAAAAAGTTTAAAACTGCACAGCAAACCTTGCGCCTGTCGGGGGACCCCCACTCCGCGAATACGGGGTTGTACAAGTGAGATCTGCTCGGGGCCAACATTCCAACCTACCACCGAGTGACTTCCATACCTGCCAGCAAGTGGGAGCCTGGTCAGCGGGATCTGCTCGAGGCCAACATATCAATATACCATCAACCTCATACATAGTTTATCCACAAGAGATCTTGAAAAAAAGAGTCAATAAGCAAGAATTTTTTATTTACAAGGTTCAGGGATAGAAACGTTTCAAATCATCACTGCTCCAGGTGTGACTTAGGGACTCCCCCTCCATATTCTGGAGGCAGTATCCTCCTGATTTCAGTGCTTTCTCGACGATGTATGGACCTTCCCAATTCGGTTGGAGCTTTCCCACAGCTGTTGATCTCCCTACAACATCTATCTTCTTTAGGACTAGATCCTCTTCCGCAAACTACTTGATTCTGGCATGCTTGTCAAAGTACTTGGTCATCCGTCACTTGATCTCCTCTTATCTGACGAAGGCTATGTCGTGGAGTTACTTTATCAGGTCTAGTGAGAGTCGTAGCCCCCCTTCATTTTTTATCATCCATTCATCGTCTCCTTCCTCGGCAGCTGCCACCCGTGGCGACTTGACCTCGAAATCCACCAGTACAACATAATCACAACCGTGAGAAAGTTTGAAGGGGTCTCTCCCATAGCCGTGCTGGGGGGTAGTCCTCAGGGCCTATAGTATTGAGGGAAGTTGTTCTACTCAGTTCCCCCACAGGTTCTCCACCTTCTGCTTTAACAGGTTCACAATGATCTTGTTTACCGCCTCCACCTGCATGTTGCTCCGAGGGTGGTGGACGGAGGCGAACCTGAGGTCTATCCCCAGCTTAGTGCAGAAGCTGATGAACTTTTTGCTGGCAAACTGTGGCTCGTTATCAGTGACTATGGCTTGAGGAAGCCCATGCCGGCAAATGATCTCTCCCCACACGAAGTTGCGAATCACTTGGGAGGTCACCTTGGCCAACGCCTTCACCTCCAACCACTTCGAGAAATAGTCGATAATGACTAGGAGGAATCTCCTTTGCCCACTTGCATGGGGAAAAGGTCCAACCAAGTCTATCCCCCAAATGGCGAAGTGTTAGGGATTCTTGATGCTCCTAAGTCTCTGGGCTGGTAAGAGTTGGAGCGGCACAAACAACTGACACTTTTGACATTTTCTTGTGAATTCTGTCGCATCCTTTCCTAGGGATGGCCAGAAGTACCCTTGTCAAACCACCCTCGATTTCATGGTTCTGCTTCCCGAGTGACTGTCGCACTTGCCGGAATGGACTTCCTCCAAGATCCTCGGGACTTCTTCCTTCAGGACACACCGAGCCAGGAGTCCCGAAAGGGTTTTCCAATATAACCCTCCTTCATGCATAAGATAATACGCTGACTTATGTCTGAAGCATTTTTTGTCCTAGATCTCCTCTGAGAGTTCGCCTGTAGTCAAGAAAGTTATGAAGGGGTCTACTCACGAGGGGCGTCAGTCCACCTCCATCAATTCACCCTCCTCGATGGACAGGCGAAATAGTTCTGTTAAAGTCCCGCCGGCCCGGGGTCCTAACTTGGCCAACCGGTCAGCTGCGACATTTTTCTCCTGGGGAATGTGTTGAATGATAAACGCTCGGAAACCTCTGATGAGCCCTTTCACCTTGGTCAAGTACCTCATGAGGGTGTACTCCCTAGCCTTGTATTCTCCTTTTATTTGTGATGTCACCACCATCAAATTTGTGAACACATCCACATACTGTATACCCAGCTCCTTGGCCAGACGTAGCCTGACTATCACGGCCTCATACTCTGTCTGGTTGTTAGTGACTAGGAAATGCAGGGCCACGATTTTCTCTATTAGAATCCCTCGAGGGCTTACCAACATTACACCGCCTCCCAAAGAATGCTTCCCAGAGGCTGTGTCGACCAGCACCTTCCATTCAACTTGCTGCGAGGGCCTTTCACCTTCCACCTCGACGGCATAGTCAGCCAAGAAGTTGGCTACTGCATGCGCCTTAATCGAGAGCCGGAGTACAAAGTAGATGTCGAACTCGCTTAGCTTTATGGACCACTTAGTCAATCTTCCTGAGTGCTCCACCCCTTCAAAGATCCTGCGAAGAGGGTGGTCAGTCACCACCTTGATCAAGTGTGCTTGAAAGTATGGTTTGAGCTTTCTAGCTGAGACAACCAAGGAGAAAGCTAACTTTTCAAGGATCGGGTAATGAAGCTCTGCCTTCTTTAAGACCTTGTTGACATAATAAATGGTCAGCTGCTTCTTACCCTCTTCCTAGACTAGGATAAAACTTACGGCCTCAGCTCCCACTCCAAGGTACAAAGTCAGGTCCTCCCCCTCCTTGGGTCCCTGGAGAAGTGGGACCTGGGCAAGCTGATTCTTCAAGGCTTGGAATGCATCCTCCCATTCTTTTGACCATTCAAATTTTTGATTCCCCCGCAGCACTCTGAAGAAGGGTGAGCACTTTTTCCCTGCCTAAGAGAGAAACCTGCTCAACATGGCGAGCTTCCCCGTCAAGCGCTGAACTTCCTTGGTGCATCGCGGTGATTCAAACTCCAGTATGACCTTCACCCTGTCAGGGTTGGGTTCTACCTCTGCCAGGGTGAGGAGATGGACCAGTAACTTCCCTCTGCTCGCCCCGAAGTCACACTTCAAGGGGTTCAACCGCATCTTAAACTTCAGTAGGGTGGAGAACGTTTCCTCCAAGTCAAGCAAGTGAGAGCCCACATATTTGCTCTTTACCATGAGATCATCCAGGTACACCTCTAGGTTCCTCCCTCTCTGCTCTCTGAAAACCCGGTCCATCATCTGCTGGTATGTAGCTCCTGCATTTTTTAGCCCGAATGACATCATCCTGTAGCTGAAGCATCATTCTCTCGTAATGAAGGAGACGTCCTTAACGTCTGGTGGGTGCATCCTGATTTGGCGATAACCTGAAAAAGCATCCAAAAAACTCATCACAAAAAAACCGACGGATGAGTCAACCAACGCGTCGATTCGAGGTAGAAGGTAACAATCCTTGAGGCATGATTTATTCAAAAGAGAGAAATCTACACACATCCTCCACCGTCCATCACATTTTTAATCATTACCACATTGGAGACACAGCCTGGGTATTGGATCTCTGATACAAAACCTACCTTGAGGAGCTTCTCCACCTCCTCACGGATGGCTCCTCCAGCTTGGTGGTGACGGTCCTCCTCTTTTGGCAGATGGGGCGTGTTTTTGAGTCGAGATTCAGGCGGTGACATGCCACATCTGCGTCGATGTCTGGCATGTCCGCCGCGCTTCATGCGAAGATATTGACGCTCCTCTGGATGCACTCCTGAATCCTCTCCTAATTCGCGAGACCCAGACTGTCGTTGACCCGCACCTTCTTCGTCTTCCCTGCCCTGGTGAATACCTCCATTTCCACCACCTCATCTGTTGCCTCCAGCCTGGACTGCTCCTCCTATTCACCTCCCAGTCTCTCCCCTTGCACAAATACCTCATCCCTCTCCGCTTCTTCTACCTCCATCACCTCGGCAAGACTCTCCTGCAACTTTACTCCCCTACCCTCCTGGGCACAAACCTCTCCTCCATCTTCTTCCTCCATCTCCCCCACTACTTCATGCGCTGCCAACTTCTTGGACATCTCCTCCTTGACCACTTTTGCCTCGCCTCCTGACCCCTCTTGCACTGCCAACCCCTTCCCATCTCCTCACCCTCCGTCATCCAAGATATGGTGTTGACGACAATCACGTAACACTGTCTTGCCACCTTAGGGTCTCCTCTAATCCGGACTTGGACTCCCCCGCTATTGAACTTGAGACATTGATGGAATGATGATGGGACGCAGCGAAAAGCGATGATGAGGGGACATTCGAAGATTGTGTTGTAGCTGCTCGGAGCATCAACAATGACGAACCGGCAATTCCTTGACACCCCTCCCAGCATCACATGAAATCTAACTCCATCTTTGACTTCCTTCCTCTCACCAGAAAATCCAAACAACGGCCCATCCGAGGTCAACACGCTCCTCACTTATACCTTCATCGCCTCAAAGGACTTCTTGAAGATCACATTCACAGAACTCTCATTGTCAACCAAGATCCTGGAGACCATGTAGTTCTCGATTGTCGTCAGATCATTAAAGCGTCGCAGAATAGTTCCTCGTAGTCTGACATGTCCTTTGATGAGAATATTATCTTCTCCTCTGGGGGGAGCTTGGGAGGTCGAGGAGACGCTCCTTCTGAACATGGTCTGGAAGCTTCCCTTGCGGGTGGATTCGATTCCCACTCCCCCATGAATCACCCTGATCCCCCCGCGGGCGCCTGAAAGTCTTTATTTCAAGGATAGCTAAATCACCTAGAGGGGGGTGAATAGGTTATTGGTCTCTTTTTGAGTTTCTTAAATATTTCTTCTTTAAAAGCTTTGACTGTTAGTTGTTTTATGCTTTCAAGATGTACACAACCTGCACAAAGAAACAACACAACAAGCACACACAGATTTATAATGGTTCCCCTAATAATGGTACATCCACTTTCCCTCCCACCTATCCAACTATCTTGTTGGACTAGGCACTTCTCCAAAACTTGCTCCAAAGAGCTTACACCTCAGATCCCTCAGGATCTCTAAATCCCCTTCAAGACTTACTTCTCAGGCCCAAGGATCTACAACTCAGTGATCCTAAGATCACCTACCTCAGGCTATTAATCCCTACACTCAGGCTGGGAGGACAGTCATACCTCAGATCCACAAAGGATCCTACACTCAGAGAGCAGCACTCTCCTACCTCAGGCTATTAAGCCCTACAGCTCAGATCCACACTTGGATCCTACAGGATGAAGGTGGGTTGATGGTTACTCTTGACACAAGAGATGTTTCTCTGTGTCAAGCTTCTTGACTGAGATAAACTCAGCCCAACTATGACTACAAGAATTTATTTCCTGAGTCTACCTTTATTGAACTAAGAAGTTCTTAGTCCTAACTACTTCCACATCAACAAGTATATATTTACTTGAGCTGGAAGTGACTTGCAGAACAATGTTCTGCCTCTTTCTGAACTGATCCTGAAACTCAGCCCTAACTACTACTTCACAGCACCGGGGATTTTTCCTGCTGGAACTGTGAAGTTACTGCAGCTAATTGTTGCTACCTGAGCTGAGAAAAACTCAGCTCTAACTTTGTAGACTAAGATAACTCTTCCTCTTCTTCCTTTCTTGGGCTGAAGTGTTTCAGCCCTAACTTTGACTCCCGAGGAATAGTCCTCTGAGCCTTCTTTCAGATCTCTGCTTCTTCAAGCTTCTTCCCTTCACAGCTTCTAGATTAAGATCTTTAGGATGTTGCTTGTCCAGCTGGAACTATGAAGAACTTGCAGTAAAGGTTGGCCCTAGGCTGCTTCCTCTTTCCTCAGAGAAATACTCTGAATTGCTGAGGTCGATGAAGATGACAATAACTAACTTGCTCTTCATCTTGTTGACTTGAGCTTCCTTAATGCCAACTTGAGTGATTCAGCTTCACTCAACGCCAACTTGCTTTATCAGCTTTATGCTGCTTGGCGTTGAGTCAGAGAGCATCACTCAACGCCAAACTCCTTAGACAAAATTCTATCTTCACTAGGCATTGAGAGCGTTGAGCGTGTCTTCATCACTCAACGCTTTTTGCCTTAGGAAAAGCTTTCTGCACCTTAGGCATTGAGAGCGTTGAGTGAACGTACCTCACTCAACGTTTTTTGCCTTAGCCAAATTTCTGTGTTTAAAAACACTGGCTGCCACTTTTCTGCCTCTTAAACCTTAGGCTTTGACTATCTCAGTCTGCCTCACTCAACTCTGAACTGAGTTTGATGAATGTTGAACTGAGATCGACGAATGGTGAGCTCAGCTCGATGAACTCTGAACTTAGTTCGACGAATTCAGAATCTAGTTCAACTCACAGCCTTTTTGTTGTATGGCGTTGAGTGTGTTTTCATAACTCAACACCAAACTACTTAGCCATATTTCTGCCTGTAGCTGTATGGCGTTGAGTGAGTCAACTCCACTCAACGCCTGTGGATATAGCCACATTTCCAGCTTGCCAACAATTAGGCTTAGACTAATTAAGCTATATTCAATACTTTTGCTTACCTGGCGTTGAGTGAATAAACTTCACTCAATGCTTGTGGACTTAGCTGCATTTTCAACTGCTCCTTGACTTTTGGCATTGAGTGAGCTTTACTCACTCAACGCCTGTAGACTTAGGAAAATTCCTGCCTTTCTAGCATCTTCTCTTGGTGTCCACCTTTCTGCCTTATGACCACCTGTCACATCACTTAGACAATCTATCTAAACTTGTTCTATGGAACATCCTGCACATGATGAGCTTAAACAACATCAAATATAACCATGCTCTTAGTGTTGATGGTGATGCCTCTTCAAATCCACTCTATGAAATATTGTGGACAATGGACCTAACAATCTCCCCCTATTTGAAGAAGGCAGAACACCCAGCAATACTAAGAGGTATTAACATAATAAGCAGAATAATTTCATGCAGCTGTAGATTATAATCTGCTACAACTGCTAGCTTATGCTATGAAAGTTTTAGCATATCAATTTACTGTCCTACATTTAACTATCAATACATCCTTAAACTACTTGAACAATTGCTCAAGTAATATGCACTCTCCTTTATACCACTTAATATATAAATGGAGCACCACTAGAAGCACTTACCTTAAAATATGTACTGACACAATCATGGCTCAACATGTAGTCAGTCATTGCATTTCTCATACTACTAGAATCTTTTCAAGTAATATGAATTGACTCAACATGACCTAGTCATGTCAAGTATTGATCTTATATCTCCCCCCTTATGTATTGCCTCAACATGACCTAGTCATGTCAAGTATTGCTTCTATATCTCCCCCTTATGTATTGCTTCTATATCTCCCCTTTCTGTCTTCTTCAATATGTATATCTATTGAGGGAGGAGAAAGGATCATGAGAGAGATTATCTCTTGATCCTAGTCAAAGTCCTATGTTGATACTACTAAGGAAATTAGCCTAGTAATCACACCACTTGATTAGGGGTTATACCTTTTGTGTTGATATATTGAAACAACACAACACTGTATCACTTTGAACTTGTTGTACACATAGTTCCACTTGCTGATGTTGTATCTATAGAATCAGCATCCACTGGTGGTGATATCATTGATACACCACTTCACTGCAGCCCCTTGACTCTTGAGTGAACCATGGATCCACTTGATTTGGATGCTAGTTGTTCCTCTTCTCCTGCAGTAACACTGATTTCTCAGTAGCAGCCCTTCTTAGACTCAGAGAAGATTATGACTATGTTATAAGCAATCTCCCCCTTAATCTGTGTAATGTCCTTAGGACAAACTGATCAGCAGTGAAGATATCTGATCCTCTGCAGTAGCTGCTTATTCCTTCTCAACAGGAAGCTGATCCAGTTCCAGCAAGTGTTGGACTTGCTCCCCCTCAGCAGGAGCACCACTATTATCATCTCTAATGGACACATAAGTTCATTTAAGTCCTGATACCACATGAGAATCTTTTGAAAGGCAGTAAAATTTCTGTTTGATAATTTTGAGTTTGACGAATTATTCAGATTTCGTCGAGCTCCGTTCGATGAATTATTCTGATTTCGTCGAGCTCCATTCATGCTGATGCTTAGCAACTCCCTTGCACTTGAAAGTCTTTTTATAGTCTTGATATTACATCAAAACTAATCTTCCATGGAGCTGATATTGGATTTACAACCACTATGCACAACAACTCTCTTGCACCTTGCACAGTCTCTTTTTGCTGAGCCAGATCTTCTCCCCTTCTTTAGCAATAGACTTGACTTTGGCTTCAGCTTTTTGATCAGCAGCACAAGAGTGTTCATCCCACTGAGTACTATCTTGATCATTATAGTGATCTGCCTACTTATCTTGATCATTACATTGATCTGCCCACTTGATCAATCCCTTCTTAATTTCTCCTAGTTTGCTGGTGTGGCAGCAAAGCTTTGTCCAACCAGACTGTCCTGCTGGCTGGATCCTATTGGTATTTGCCCAAGACTTGTGCATTTTATCCTTCTTTAGGAATGCACACAACATCCTTATCCTTATAGTATGATCCATAGAATAACTTCCTTGTTCCAGTCCAGGTTCTAGAACATCTACTGTCCAAGTACCACATGGGGATGGGCACTTAGACTGACCTGCAAAATAGATACTTTACCTTAGGACACCAATAGGTATTGGGTCCTAGGTTCTGATTAGTCTGAAATCTGACTTGCCTACCTGCAGCATTTCTGTCAGGTAGGCTAACTCTAGCTCTAGACACAGAAAGATTGTGCTAGCAATCTAGGGCAAAATGTCCCACCTTACCACAGCACCAACACTCATGGATATTATATCTTCTTTTCTGAGCAGGTCTTGCAGTGTGGTTAACTACTGACTGAACAGAAAGAAGAGGAGCATCAACTTTCTTCAGGTTCCTTTCATCAAGGATCTGACTGAAGGATATTCTTCCAGCAGACTTCCTTTGCTTGCCCTGAATGGTATTTATAACTGTTTTCTTTGCAGATGACATGTTGTTTATATCATCAGAACATGCCAAGTTAGGCTTACTGGTAGACTGACCCTTGGTCTGAGTCCTTGCTGGATGGACTTGTGTGAAAGCCACTGCCTTATCTGTGTCAGTTGGGGTTGAGGCACCAAATATAAATGGTCCAGAATGGGCCATTTGTACTTCTTCATGGGGAGCCTTAAAGACACTCATTCCCCTACCCTTTCCTCTTCCATTATAAGATACACTTGTATTCTTACAAGAAGAATTTGTATTCTTACAATGACCATGCATGTAGTCCTGGTCATACCTATTAGAAGGGAGAATTACCTTATGAAAGGTTGACTGTGGCACAACAAGAGCTTGACCTCTCCTCTGAGACTGGATAACTTTAAAAATCCACTCAAATTCAGATTTTCTCTTGATAGCATCTATCTTAGAGAAATTGGCCACTATCCTCTTCTCCCTTTCAAGTTTCTCTTCAAGAACCTCGATAGTAGAGTCCTTATATTTAATGGACTCAATATGGGTATCTACTATGGTCTTCAGATGACCAACTTCCCTCATCTTTAAATATAGCAAAGATGAAGTCTCATCTTGCTGGGAAGCAGTCAGCTGTATGGAGGCAATTTGCTCTGCTTGCTTCTTAACAAGCAACTTGTTTTCCTTGAAAGCTTTCAGAAGTACAGCATGATTCTCAATCAATTGATTGATATCATCCTCTGATAGAGGACTCTCATCATCACTTGATGAGGAAGCATTAGAGTCCAAGCTGGACTCATGACCTGAGCAATAAGAAGAATTAGACAGAAATTGTATCTGATCTGGACCAGGCTAATTCTGGCAGGATTCTTCTTCTTCTGGTGTAGCAATCAGCCCATAGCATCTGCATTCACCTTCCTCGGCTTCATCCATCTCTGAGTCACTATCTGAGTGCGATAGAGGGGCCATGATCTCTATTCTTGTATTTGCATAGATATCATCATCTACAAGAGCTACCAACAGCCCAGTGCGGTCCTTGCTCTCACTACAGACTTAAAACTTCATTGAGCTCCACTCCATATGGTTCTCTTTTGAACCCACCAATGCAAACCTTTTAGCTATCCTTTGAGTTCTATTCAGACTGTTAAGTACTTTTTGAGTAACCTCCCTCTGATACCAATTGAAAGTCTTTATTTCAAGGATAGCTAAATCACCTAGAGAGGGGGTGAATAGGTTATTGGTCTCTTTTTAAGTTTCTTAAAAATTTCTTCTTTAAGAGCTTTGACTGTTAGTTGGTTTATGCTTTCAAGATGTACACAACCTGCACAAAGAAACAACACAACAAGCACACACAGATTTATAATGGTTCCCCTAATAATGGTACATCCACTTTCCCTCCCACGTATCCAACTATCTTGTTGGACTAGGCACTTCTCCAAAACTTGCTCCAAAGAGCTTACACCTCAGATCCCTCAAGATCTCTAAGTCTCCTCCAAGACTTACTTCTCAGGCCCAAGGACCTACAACTCAGTGATCCTAAGATCACCTACCTCAGGCTGTTAAGACCTACACTCAGGCTGGGAGGACAGTCCTACCTCAGATCCACAAAGGATCCTACACTCAGAGAGCAGCACTCTCCTACCTCAGGCTGTTAAGCCCTACAGCTCAGATCCAAACTTGGATCCTACAGGATGAAGGTGGGTTGGTGGTTACTCTTGACACAAGAGATGTTTCTCTATGTCAAGCTTCTTGACTGAGATAAACTCAGCTCAACTATGACTACATGAATTTATTTCCTGAGTCTACCTTTACTGAACTAAGAAGTTCTTAGTCCTAACTACTTCCACAGCAACAAGTATATATTTACTTGAGCTGGAAATGACTTGCAGAACAATGTTCTGCCTCTTTCTGAACTAAACCTGAAACTCAGCCCTAACTACTACTTCACGGCACCAGGGATTTTTTCTACTGGAATTGCGAAGTTACTGCAACTAATTGATGCTACCTGAGCTGAGAAAAACTCAGCTCTAACTTTGTAGACTAAGATAGATCTACCTCTTCTTCCTTTCCTGGGCTGAAGTGTTTCAGCCCTAACTTTGACTCCTGAGGAATAGTTCTCTGAGCCTTCTTTCAGATCTATGCTTCTTCAAGCTTCTTCCCTTCACAGCTTCTAGATTAAGATCTTCAGGATGTTGCTTGTCCAGCTAGAACTGTGAAGAACTTGCAGCAAGGGTCGGCCCTAGGCTGCTTCCTCTTTCCTCAAAGAAATACTCTGAATTGCTGAGGTCGATGAAGATGACAACAGCTAACTTGCTCTTCGTCTTGTTGACTTGAGCTTCCTGTTCTTCAGCATAGCAACAATGGTTGTGAAGAAGAACGACCTGAGTGCTTCTCTCAAAAAGCTATCTTCCTCTATAAACCTTTCTTTTTATTTAATATGACTCAATATCTCTTTGAGCAGTGGGCCCCACGCCATTAATGGCCAGCAGCAACCTTGCTTTAACGCCAATTGTCGTACAGTAGGTCTGCAGCAACATTTATCGCGTACTATAGCCATCCCACCACTAATTTGAAATATGTTGACTTGTTGACGTTACCAGCTGTGGACTTAGCCAAAAATCAAACAACATTAGTATAGGCGTTGAGTGAGGGTCCTTCACTCAATGCCAAATCACTTAGACAGATTTACTGTCTCTTGGCGTTGAGTGAGAACCTTCGCTCGACGCCAAACTACTTAGAATATAAATCTGTTTCTAGGCATTGAGTGATTCAGCTCCACTCAACGCCAACTTGCTTTATCAGCTTTTTGCTGCTTAGCATTGAGTAAGTGAGCATCACTCAACGCCAAACTCCTTAGACAAAATTCTGTCTCCACTAGGCATTGAGTGCGTTGAGTGTGTCTTCATCACTCAACGCTTTTTATCTTAGGAAAAGTTTTCTACACCTTAGGCGTTGAGGGTGTTGAGTGAGCATACCTCACTCAACGTTTTTTGCCTTAGCCAAATTTCTGTGTTAAAAAACACTGGCTTTGACTGACTGAGTGTTACTCAACACTTATGAGGCTATGGCGTTGAGTGAATGACCTTCACTCAACGCCTGTGGACTTAGCCATTTTTCTGCCTCTTAAACCTTAGGCTTTGACTATCTCAGCCTGCCTCACTCAACTCTGAACTGAGTTCAACGAATGCTGAAGTGAGTTCGACGAACGGTGAGCTCAGCTCGACGAACTCTGAACTTAATTTGACGACTTCAGAATCTAGTTCAACTCATAGCTTTTTTGTTGTATGGCATTGAGTGTGTCTTCATCACTCAACACCAAACTACTTAACCATATTTCTGCTTATAGCTGTATGGCGTTGAGTGAGTCAACTCCACTCAATGCCTGTGGATATAGCCACATTTCCAGATTGCCAACGGTTAGGCTTAGACTAACTAAGCTATATTCAACGTTTTTGCTTACATGGCGTTGAGTGAATAGACTTCACTCAACGTCTATGGACTTAGCTGCATTTTCAACTGCTCCTTGACTTCTGGCGTTGAGTGAGCTTTCCCCACTCAACGCCCGTGGACTTAGGCAAATTCCTGCCTTTCTAGCATCTTTTCTTGGTGTCCACCTTTCTATCTTATGACCACATGTCACATCACTTAGACAATCTGTCTAGACTTATTCCATGGAACATCCTACACATTATGAGCTTAAACAACATCAAATACAACTATGCTCTTAGTGTTGATGGTGATGCCTCTTCAAATCCACTCTAGGGAACATTGTGGGCAATGGACCCAACAGCGCCTATGTCAGCCCGATCCTCACACCTATCCTCTTATCCTCAAGGCAGAACTTCCTCTATCCGCACCGACGGCTGCTACAGAACTTGACCTCTGGCTCCCCTCATCTCCAAAAACTATGGGCAGACGGTCGTCGCATGACCTTCCTCCTAATGAAAGTCACAAAAGGGCAACGCCACCCTACCCCCCCCCCCCTCCCCCCTCTCTTCTTCGCCGTCCATTTTCTTTTCTCCTACCTCTTCCTCGGGCGATCGCCATCGCTTGCTACTACAGCGGGAGGGGTGACCTCTAACCCTGCCTCCACCCTGGTGGGTTGAACCGCCCCTGACCCCCGCGATAATTCTCTCCACCTTGAAATCCTCTCCCCTGCCCCTAGGCAGGCCCCTCCTGGGGTCTCCAGGCCAACCGGTTGTTCGGCTCCTGATACCCCCAACCCTGATGCTGCCTCTAGTTCCCCTGATCTCTAGGCTCTTCCCTCCTCGTCTCTTACTGCATGCTAGCACCCTGCTCCTTCACCACTTCCTCTGCTAACTTGGCCAACTTCATGGAGAACGTCGGGTTTGCCGCTTCTCCCTCTATCTTTTTTGCCACTCTCTCCATCAACTCTTCAAAGGAAAGGGGTGGCACCCTCTTCAGCTCCATACTAAAGAATCCTTGCCTTAAACCCAATGTGAAGGCCAATATTAGGGTATACCCTGGAACCTCCTAGACCAAAAGGATCTCCTCTTGGAACTGAATGATGTAACTCCCCAACATCTCCTCCAGCTTTTGTTTGATCGTGAACAGGCACTCTGTTCCCTTCTTCCTTTTTTGATGTCAAGAACCTCAAGAGGAACCCATGTCGCAAGTCCTCAAAGCAGTAGATTGAGCTTGTTGGAAGCTGGTGGAACCAATCTCTAGCCTTATCCTTTAAGGTAATAGAAAAAAATCGGCACTTGAAGGCGTCTGACATCTGCCTGATGGAGACGACATCTTCGAACCACTAGACATGTTGTACTGGATCATCTCTGCTCGTATAGTAGGACATCTGCGGCTCTCTAAACCCTTCGGGAACCGGGGACAAGATGCTCAACTCGCTAAAGGGCTTCCCCCTCCCACCAGGCGAGCCAGCCCATCTCCTGCCCGGGGCTTGCTAACACTATCAGCACTCATCTGTCCTGGGAATAGTTCCCGCCCGACAAGAACCCTCTCACTTCTTTCGACCGGCACCTCCTTCTCGGGTCGCTGACCAGGGGCGTTCTCGACTAGAGATGGAGTTGCGACCACCGGGATAGAGGGCGTTGCCCACTCGCCCTTGCGGCGAATGCTAGGTGAATGGTTTGTAGGACCTCCCTCTTGAATTTTTCCAGCATCCCGATCGTGACACCACTCGCCAGAGGTGGAGAGCCGCCCGAGCCAACTCCTTCTCCCTCGCCTCCAGCCATGAAGCTTAGCCCAAGATTTTCTTATGTAGGCTACGGTCCACTCTCACCGCACCAAAAATTTTGAAATCAAAACTTGGTCTTAACGAGACCCAAAGGGGTAGCTTGCACTTACTTCTTCCAAACTTGAACTCCTAACCAGACACTTAGAATCAGAGAACCGACCCTGGGCTGCAGCGTGGAGGTCCCACCAAACACCTGGAAGATCTTAAAAGTGTTTCCCCTCCCAAGCCAAAAGCTGAGTTGGACACTTTGGAGGGCTTTCATAGTCAACCAAAACAACCTGAGGAGGAAGAAGCTAAAAGAATTAGATGTCCTCCAAAGGTGTCCATAGGGTCTATTTATAAAATTCCAAGCCTGGTCGCAAACAGCTTAACTTTGATGTTCAGATCTTCTATACACAACTCAAAACGGTCTGCCAACAATGAAACTCCACTGTTCGGAGGGGATATTGGCAAGCCAATAGGGCATTCAGGTTAAAAAACGTTAATGGGCGAGTGGTCCATGAAATACCACTCGCCTGGGGCGGCGAGTGCTCGATGGGACTGGCACTCGCCACTAGCTCGGGGCCTAGGGCAAGTGCGGGTCTGATTACCCCACTCGCCCACTCCTTGCTTTGGGTCCAGGGCGAGTGCGAGCTTATATGCTCCACTCGGCCCCTACGATCTTGGCCACTTGGCCTAAGCGAAACGGGGACCACTCGCCCACTCGCTCGTCTGACTCGCTTGAGTCAAAGGCTGCACACTATTCAGTTGGGTCTTCCTCTAACGAGCCCACTCGCCGGGCACGGGGTTGTATATGAATGTCAAGACTTTATTTCTTAATGAAGATCTGACTGACGAGATCTATATGCACCAACTTGAAGGATTTGTCATAAAAGATCTAGAAAACAAGATCTGTAAGTTGATTAAGTCACTCTACGGATTGAAGCAAACATCAAAAATGTAGCACGAGAAATTTGACACTTGTGTTCAAGGCATGAGTTTCAAGTCCAGCCTATCAGATAAATGTCTATATATAAGAACAAATTCAAATAAAATGACAATTATTTACTTGTACGTTGATGACATGCTAATTTTGAGCACTGATCAATCTGGGATGAAAGACGTGAAAGCTATATTAACGAAACAATTTAGCATGACAGACTTAAGTGTGGTGAAAATCATCCTAGAAATGAAAGTAAACTTCACTGAGGAGGGTATAACCCTGAGTTAGAGTCACTACATCAGAAATCTATTAAAAAGTGAGGTTACAATAAAAGCAAAAAGATTGAGACTTCATACGACTATAAAAATATACTGAAACCTAATGAAAATTCATCTATTAGACAATTAAATTACTCTAAACTCATATGAAGTCTCATGTATGCTATAACATGCACTAGATCTGACATCGCCTTTACGGCTGATATATTAAGTAGATTCACTAGTAATCCTGTGAAGGACCACTAGGATGCCTTAGAAAAGCTAATGAGATAATTAAAGTATATTGAGAAGTATATTTTTATGTTACAGTAGACATCCTCCAGTGCTTGAAGGATATTCAAACGCCTCTTGGTGCTCAGAAATTGGTGATAGTAGATCCACTAGTGGTTTTAGATCTACACTAGGGGGAGTTGTCGTAGCTTGGAAGTCAAAGAGGCAGACGTGCATTGCACTATCCTCTATGGAATCAGAACTCTATGTTCTAACTTCAGCAAGAGAAAAAGCAGAGTGGATTAGAGATCCGATAATGAACATTCTAATAACAAGTCTGAAAATGCACTATATTTTGATCTATTGTGACAATCAAGTCACAAAGACCATTACAACAAATACATTGTTCAATAAAAAGAGGAGGCAACTAAGGATGAACCAGGTCTGGTTAACCTATCTCACAAGTCTGGGGATAATCTTCATATTGGACGTGAGATCAAAAGATACTGTAGTAGATATTCTTACCAAAGACTTATGTAAGGTTCGTACATCTAAAACACCGAGTCCATTTAGTGGGACTTAATACATTTCTTATATTTTAAATTTTAGAACCAAAATTTGTTTGTATTCAAACATCTAGGTTGAGTACACTAAAATATTTCAAATGTTATTTGATGAAAGCCAGAGATGAATAATTGTTAGTCATTCCAAATTTGATGACTTACGCAATTATTTTTATTCAAATGTTGATTTGGGTATCATTTCAAAAAGAATAGTGAAGTTGCTGATATGTTTCCTGATATTATGATTATTAATTATATCATTCCAAACTTGATGATATAATGATCACAGCTTCTTGTATCATTCCAAACTTGTTGATATAATACAATTGTAAAATGATTAATAATAATCTTAATAATTGAAAGAACATGATTTGATTTTAAAAATCAAATATTATAATTTTTGTAAATTAGATAGAGATGTTGATTTGTGATTCTTTTTTTCTGATTAAAATATTACGTTCTTTTACTTATAGAACTAATCGTTTTATCTTTGATAGCAAATGTTTGAATTCATAGAGTTTTGTCTCATGACATTCTTATTGTAACTGTTTTCAAATCAAAAGAAAAATGAATGAGAGAAAGTTGATTTCAACCTGGATAACGATGATCTGTTTTCTGAGTAGACCAGAGATCAGTTATCAGTTTGAGTTTTTTTTTGTTTTATGCACTGTTACGTTTGGAACTATTGTTTGAGTTTAGATTTATCACAATAAAACTCATATTTACGTTTCTGAAAAACTCATGTTTGTCGTTATTAATTTTTTGTTTTAAGTGATATGTTATGTGATACCATTTGTATACAATATATGAGGAGATTGTTGAGATATATTTATATAATTAGTAACGGATCCTTAATGAGTTTGGTTAGGATCCGGTAGGAATCTAATAACCCGTTGGGGATTTAGGGTTACACCTATAAATACCCCTGCTGGGGGCAACATGGAGGTCATTCCAAACTTGACGACCAATTGGGATGCTTCGAGCACTCTAATCACTATTGTCCCAATAAAATTTAGGATGTTATACTCGCCTCCAAGGCCGAAGTTGGGATGACTCGTGTTCTCGACGTTGTCATCAGGATCCTGGAGGACTCTCTGTGCGAGCTATTTCTTACGCATTTTGGCCCATGGGAAGAGCTCGCCACAGAAGTTGCGTACCGAGATCAGTCCACTGCTCGTTCTCACTTATAATAATCGTGTTGACAGACTTGGTAGAGGGAATATCGCTCAAAGTCGTTGGTGAAGGCTCGACACTGCCTATAAATGCGCTTGTAGGAAGGGTGTGAACCCAACTAGGAGGGGAAAAAAAGATAAGATGAAATTTAGAAAGTAAAACTGCTTCGCCTACCCTTCACCCGGGAGAATAAAATTTAATTCATCAACACGCCGTCGAAGCGAAGCTGGACGATGTCAAAATCTTTCTTCCACAAGGAAGTATGCAATGCCTGTGGAATAAACTTCTTCAGGCGAGGTGATTCAGACTTTGCATGCAGCCTTATTGGATATGTTTAATAGCTAATTGAGAATATTGCCAGCACATTGCAGAAAATCATTTATGCATCAATTTTTAAAAGAAAAAGAATGGCAACCCTGGTATATGCTCTGTTAGAGAATGCGGTGACCGTGAAAAAAAAAATTTTAATTCTCATCTCCATCACTGTTTTGCCAACGTTTGTTAATTTTAGTGGTGGGAGAAATGTTGATTCCAAAGAAGTCTTTTCTAGATTTTTTGGGAAAGCAATAAATACTCCAGCTTCCCAAAAAAAAACTACTTGACCGATGAAAATAAGTCCAGATATTCGATTAGAAAATTCAACCATATTTTCTATTTAAGATTTGTACTGAGGTTATAAATTCTATGTCGGCATTAATAACCCAAATAGAGAAAGGTATTTTACACGCACAAAAATTTCTCATCCCATGCAATCCTAGTCAGTCGGGTAATAAAGTAATAATTAAACACTTATTTCCTACACAACAAAAGCATCAGAATAGTCATCTTTCCTCCAATAATAATAAGAGTTTAAAGGAAAAATATTGGCAGCTAAGGCATTTTGAATACAACTCATCATTATATATAGAGAGATGTTATAATATATATACACATGTATATCTATATACAAAAAAAACAGATACCTACTATTAAAAAAAACAATCATTTCAAAGTATAGTTGAGACCATACAACAACAACACTCAAGTTTTTATCCCACCACAGTGGCTATATGGATCCTTTGTAGTGACTGCACCCTATCTTTAATCATTCTCACTAATGCCTAAGTACATCATGTCTTATAGTCTCATTCCAAGTCATTTTTGGCAAAACTCTCACAACACCTAACAGATGCCTCTAATGGTGTCCTATGTATGTGTCCGAACCATCTTAAACAAGCTTCGCATCTTCTCTACAATTGGTGTCACTCTTGCCTTATCTGTAATACACATTCATTTCTAATTTTATCTAGTCTAGTGTGACCAACTGACCACACATGCACCTAAGCATTCTCATCTCTGCAACTCCCATTATTTGCTCATGTACACCATTCACTGCACGACACTCATAATCGTACAACATCGCTGGCCCAATTGCAGTATGGTAAAACTTGCATTTAAATTTTAATGGTATTTTATGATCACATAAGATCCCAGACACGTCTCTCCACTTCAAACAACCTGCTTGAATTGTATGTATCAAATACTTATCTACACATCCGTCCTTTTGAATTATCAATCCTAGATATTTAAAGCAAAAGTATAGTTGAGACCTTAATTAAATAAAATTGATAGATATGTAGAGGTAAATTCTAGTAAAATTTCTAGACAAAAATGTAATGTCATAGAATTCATTCTTACATCCGGAGATCAAACGCAAACATGTGTACAGTAAAAACATGCAGAAAAAAAAACATAAAACAAGGCGGAAACAAGAAATAAGAGGGCATTAAGATGTGTCCCTCGACGTTACGAAGGATGATGCATCACTAATGGAATCCTCATATATGATACTCGCATTGGTAATAGTAAATTTAAGATCTCCAAAAAGGGTTGCATTGAAAGAGTTAGCCCATGTACGACCAACAAATTCCTGAAAAATCAAATTATTAAATAAAAATTTAATTTGATAAAATGGAAAAATATATGCATACACAGTAATATCCATATAGACAAAGTACAAGTCATTAAGGAAATGCAAACTATTGAAAAGCAGTAAAGGTATAATTTTCACAAGTTGAACCGCATTGAAATTCAGAAAATATGATTTCTTTAATGCCAAAACTGGGGTTCCAAACAGATGACAGGAAATGTAACGAGTTGGTTATGGGCAGGTTGATTTTTAAAAAAAAAGTGGAACTAATTACCCAAGAAAATGCGATAGTTGAAATAAACAAATGATCAACCTAGCATTTCTAGTGGTTCAAATTAAACAATACATCTTGATGGGGATTCACGGGTTGAGGGCGGGCCGACATTTATGAGAGGCCGCAAGGGCCTATGTATGCTAGAGGTGGAGACATAATCGTCATATAGACAATTCGAGCCCGTAGCACATCCACTCAACTAGGACCTTAGGACACCACCAGACCCTCCACAGTCATTCCGTGTCACCTCCTCTCCTCTCTCCCCTCACCATAAACCAAACAATAGATGTTTTCCTAACCTCCTCTCATACGTACATATTCTTAATATGCCCATCATGACAAACACTTTTCAGGACATCTCTTTCATTCTGGATGTTCAAGAGTTAAATAATCCCCATTTATGAAGTTAAGGCTTCATTTGGTCCGGCGTTTCGCCGCCTCCGTTTGGAGCTGTTAGAAAATACTAGGAAAGATGATGTATTGACTCATGTAGGAGTTAGTGTTTAGTCCCACATTATTTGTATAGCTAGATCTTACTCTCTTCTCTCCTATATATTTGTACTCATACTTGTTTTTCGGTATTCAAGAAGTATATACAAGGTTTGGAACTTTCTCTACATGGTATCAAAGCTATACGGTCCGGCCTATTCTTTTCTAACCGCCTGCTTACCGGGCGGCCTGCTCTCCTGCTTAGCCGCAGTGTCTTGCGGCCTGCTCCCTTGCTAACCGCCTCCGGGTGGTTAGAATTTCTGTTAACCGCGGCTTCCCGCGCGGTTAAGGTCGCCTAACCGCTTTCTCAGCTCTCTCTCTCTCTCTCTCTCTCGTGGCTTCCACCCCTTCTTCTCCTTCTCCTCCCTTGTATAACCTTTCTAACAGGTGGGGCCTTCCCTCCCTTGTTTCCTCTGCCCGCGCGGTTTCAGCCCAGCTAACCGCTCCCCTTCTACTTGGTGCGGTCACCCTGTCTACCCATCGAGATCTTCACTTCTCGCAGCTCTCCACCCTTCTCGCCGCGACTTCTCCTAGTCGTTACTCGTTGCGGTCTCCTTGTCTACCCGCCGAGTTCTTGTCTTCTCGCTGCCCTGCTCCCTGCTCGCCGCGACTTGACTTAGTCGTCGCGACTTCTCTTATCGCCGCGATTTGTTCTCTTAGTCGCTCCGGCTTCCCTCATTCCGGCGAGCTCCGCATCTAGGTCGCGGCATCTTCCCTTGCCGCTGGTGTGCTCACTGTGACCGTGCGGCCTTCTCGACCTGCTTGTTCTCTGCCTACTCGCTGTGACTTATCTCCTCGAATGCGGCTTCTCCTCTTTGCTTCTGGCTCCGCATATTGGTCGCGGCATCCTCCGTGCCACTGGTGTGTTATCACCGTGACCGTATGGTCTTCATTGTTTTGTCGTTGCGGTCTCCTTACACGCTGCGGCTTCCCTTCCCGCTGCAGTCCCCCTGTTGCTGCGTGCTTTTCGGGCGGGCTTCGCTTAACCGATGCGGCCTCCTTAGTTGTTGTGGCTTCTCTACCCACCGCGGGCTCCGCATCTTGGTCGCAGCTTCTTGCCGCTGGTGTGTTGACACCGAGGTCGTGCGGCTTCCCCTTTTCTCTCTCCAGGTGGCCTCTCTTCTCTGACCGCTGTGGTTAGGCCTTCTCTTCTTTCGGCCCCTTCCCGCTGAGGCCTCTGTCTTCCTACCGCGGCCAAGCACTCCCTGCGGCTAGACCTGTTTTTGATCTTAGTGCAGTATGCCTCTATCCGCCAAGTCTAGTTCTTGTTCGCCGGCCTGTGCTATTCGTGTTACGATCTTCTCCTAACCGCGCTGCCTGCTCGGGTTTTTAACCGCAGCGGCGAGTTTCTATCCGCTGCGGGCTCGTTTCTTACAGCGCTGGTCGTGGCCGTTTCTTGCTGTTGGTACGTTGCCACCGTGACCGCTGCGGGATGTTCCTTGCAAGATGATCAACTGTCCAACGGGCTCTGTGGTATCTATTTTCGATGGTGGTACCTCCTGTCTTGCTCATAACTAATCCTGGATTTTGAATTCTGGGGCCTCTCACCACATTACCTCACGGAAATCACCACAATATTTGAACTTCGTGCATCCCAAGTTCATTACTGTTGCTAGTAGGGACACAATTCCCGTTTCTGGCGCGGCAGATATTCACCTCACTCCATCCATTACTCCTCACTCCATCCATTACTCTTCACTCTGTCCTTCATGTTTCGGGCTCTCCTTTCAACCTTCTCTCTGTTAATCGACTCACTAGTGACCTCGATTGTGATGTTGTTTTTTCTTCTAACATGTGTGTTGTGCAAGATCGCAAGACGCAAACTATCATTGGAAAAGGGTATCTGTCGAATGGTCTTTATATCCTTGACCCCTCTCCCCCAACGGTGTTGTCCTCTATTAGCTCTGTTGATTGGCATCGACGTTTGGGTCACGCTCCTCTAAACATCCTCAGAAAATCTCTCCCCGACGTGTCCCTCCAAGAGTTCACGTGTGAGTCTTGTATCTATGAGAAATATCATCGATCTACGTTCTCACAACATCCTACTCGGAGTCCTGCTCCCTTTGATCTAATACACTCTGATATTTGGGGACCTTACAAAATTGCGAGTGTTTTTGGATATCGTTACTTTGTCACATTTGTAGATTGCTACTCTCGAGTGACCCGGTTGTATCTCCTCCGTGACCGCTCTGAATTACCCGGTGTATTCCGTACCTTTTTTATTGAAACTCGCAACCAGTTTTCCACTACAATTAAAACCCTTCGCACTGATAATGCCCGTGAATACACGAGTCATGCATTCGCTCTCCTCTGTGTTGAGTTTGGGATCATCCATCAAACCTCCTATGTTTATACCCCTCAATAAAATGGCGTTGCTGAATGCAAGAATCGACACCTGTTTGAGGTCATCCGCTCTCTTATGATTCAAATGAAAGTTCCCAAACAGTATTGGAATTTTGCGGTCTCCACCGTCTGCACTCTTACTAACTGTATGCCTTCCTTTATTCTCAATTTTGCAGTTCCCTTCAATCTTCTTTTTCCCTCCAAACCTCATTTCTCCATCACCTCTCGCGTGTTTGGTTGTGTGTGCTTTGTTCATCATCTTGGCCCGTCCACTGACAAACTTGCTCCCCGTGCCATTAAATATATGTTTGTGGGCTATTCTCGGACTCAGAAGGGCTACATTTGTTTTTCTCCCAAAGATCGCAAGATGGTTACTTCTGTTGATGTCACCTTCCTCGAATATAAGCCATATTACTCTCAACCAGTTGATTCTCCTCTTCCACCACCTCTCCTGCGGCCTGTTATCCTTGTTCATTCAAACCTTCCACCTCTTCTTCCCACACCAATCCCACCTAAACCACCTACACCACAAGTCATTCGTGTGTACACTCGACGTCCCTCTTCGTCTAACGCCCTACAGGAGCTGCCCTGCTCTAATGATGTTTTGCAGCCTGCAGATCTGGCAACCGCTTTCACTGCCCAACCGCTGGCCAACTATGTCTCTTTTCACCGCTTCTCTCCGGAATTACGACAGAATGCTCTATCTTTATCGTCTATCTCCACCCCTAATTCTGTACAGGAGGCTCTCCAGCATCCCGGGTGGCGGGCGACTATGGACGAGGACCATCTTGTGTGGGATGTAAGTGGGTGTTTGCCGTCAAACAGGGTCCGGATGGGAGAGTTCACCGGTTGAAAGCTCGTCTTGTAGCTCGCGGCTTCACACAACAACAAAGATTGGATTATGATGAGACCTTTTCTCCAGTCGTTAAACTCAATACTGTTTGTGTGTTGATCTCCCTCGCTGTTCACCGCCACTGGCCTTCGCACCAACTGGATGTCAAAAATGCTTTTCTTAATGACAATTTACAGGAGACCGTTTATATGCAGCAACCTCCCGGGCTTGAGACTACAGAGGAATCTCTTGTCTGTTGTCTGAAGAAGTCTCTTTATGGTCTCAAACAGTTTCCTCATGCATGGTTTGACAAATTTAGCAAGACCGTTAGTGTTGTTGGGTTCACTCGGGGTTCGGTCGACTTCTCTCTGTTTACTCGTCATCGTCCAACGGGCACAGTAATTTTGTTGGTGCATGTGGATGATATTCTGATTACATGAGATGATCTTTCAGAAATACAGATGATCAAACAGCATCTAGCAACTGTGTTTCAAACAAAGGACTTGGGAAGCCTTCGATATTTTCTTTATCTCGAAGTGGCTCGGAGACCTGATGGGTTTATGTTATCTCAGAGAAAATATTGTCTTGACCTACTTCATGATGCGTGTTATTCTGGATGTAAGCCTGCTGACACTCCCATGGATATCAATCACAAGCTTTGTGTTCATGCCTCGGACTCCGATTTGCTCCTTCCGAATCCAGAGTATTATCATCGCCTTGTGGGAAAGCTGATATATCTCACTGCTACTAGATCTGCTATATCATTTGTTGTTGGAATTGTCAGTCGGTTCATGCATGAGCCACATATCTCTCATCTTCGGGCTGTCAAACGTATTCTTCGTTACTTAAAGACTGCTCCTGGATAAGGGCTTGTATACAAGCCCTCTTCATCTCCCTTATCTCTGATTGCATATTCTGATGCTGACTCTTTGGATGACCATCGTTTCACAAGTGGATACTGCACTTACTTTGGAGGACATCTTATTACATGGCGCAACAAGAAACAGTCTGTGGTTGCTCGCTCATCTGCTGAGGCTGAGTATTGATCTATGACAGCTGTTGTGTCTGAGCTCACGTGGCTTGAGGGTCTCCTTGATGATCTAGGAGTCAAGCTCTCCTCACCCGCAACTTTATTGTGTGACAGTCAAACTGCTATACACATTGCCAAGAATCCGGTCTTCCATGAACGGACAAAACATATTGAAGTTGACTGTCACTTCATTCGGGAGAAGACTCAGTTGAAGAAGATAGAGTTAACACATGTTCCTGCTGCTCAGCAAGTTGTCGATATCCTCACCAAGGCCTTACCACGACGTCTCTACTTTCAGTTTTTGGCTGCACGGTGTTTGTCCACTCTCCATCTTTTGGACGTGTCAAACTTTCTCCTCGTTCTGTTAAGTGCATCTTCTTGGGATACTGCCCTACACAGAAAAGGTACTGGTGTTTTGATTCTATTCTTCGGAATCAATATGTTTCGGCGGATGTCACTTTCTTTGAGGATGCTCCGTTCTTTTCTGCTTCCTCTCCCTCTGTTCTTCCTACTTCTGATGATGCTGCTTCTTTTCCTCTTATGTCGGCACCCCCTTCTACGAAAACTCCTCTCCCTCCTCCCGATTCTTCTACTCTTGAGCCGCTGGCGACAACTCCTGGGGTCGTTCTCCCTCCTTTGGATAGGACTGATACAGTGGACAGGTCAGATCTTGATCTTGCGATTGCTCTTCGGAAAGGTGTTCGCTCGTGCACCCAACATCCTATTCAAGAGGTCGTCTCTTATACGCGGCTGACTCCTCTGTCCAGGAGCTTTGCTCTCGCTCTGTCTGCCAGCGTCATTCCCGCTACTTATCGTGATGCTCTTGCCATTCCTCATTGGAAGGCCGCTATGGATGAGGAGATGAATACTCTTACTGAGCGGGGCACGTGGACTTTTATTCCTACCCCTCCTGGGGTTGATGTGGTTGGATGCCGCTGGGTCTTCATCATCAAGTTCCTCCCTGATGATTCTATTGACCGATACAAGGCTCAGCTTGTTACAAAGGGGTTTACTCAAACCTACAGTGTTGACTTCTTTGATACTTTCTCGCCAGTGGCTCGAATTACTATAATTCGTGTGCTCTTCTCCGTTGCAGTCAACAGAGACTGAGAGATGTCTCAACTAGACGTAAATAATGCATTCTTTTATGGTGATCTACAGGAAATAGTCTATGTGGAGCAACCTCCTGGGTATGTTGCTCAGGGGGAGTCTCAGGTTTGTAACCTGCGGAAGGGTATGAGCGTGATGAATATCATGATACATTATAGTTTTGGAGTGACATTCTGGCTTTCGAAGAATGTCTCCTCCTTCACACACGATGGAAAGTTCATCTTTGACTTCTTGAACGAGGTGATTGATTGCCCTGAGAGCCCAGGAGAGGACAGTATCTTGCAGATTGTGACAGATAACGCGTCCAATAATATGGTTGTTGTAAAGCTTATGGCTTTGAAAAGACCTAAGAATTTTTGAACTTGTTGTGCGGCTCACACTATTAATCTACTTTTACAAGATATAGGAAAACTGAAGCCAATAAAGAGTGTTATCTCCTTGGGCCGCAAACTCTCTATCTTCATCTATGGTCACACTGTGGAACAATCTGCTTATGGTAGGCTGCAATGATAGTGATAAAGCGCTAGATTTTGGGTAAATGTCGAGCTGGCTGTTGGTATATTCACACAATTTGTGAAAGTTTTGAGAAGAGTCGGCGGGGATACACCATCCATGGGGTGGTTATATGTGGATATCAAAAAAGCTAGGGAAGAAATTGTTGTTGTTCTCGATCACCAAGAGAACAAATATCTTCCAATATTGAAGTTGATTGATAACAGATGAGAGAAGAATATGAGCAACCCTCTGCACCTTGCAGGTTATTACTTAAACTCAAAATTTTATTATTCTTGTCGAGTGGAGATTGAACAGCCCTCTGCACTTTGCAGGTTAGTACTTAAACACATTTTTATTATTCTCGTCGAGTGGAGATTGAGACTGACAAAAGGTTTATGAGTGATTTTATTGAATGTCTCTGAAGGATATATATAAAAGATCCTCTACACAGGATCACACCAGTGCTGAGCTTGATGTTTACCAATACCAACAAGGGTTATTAGGTAAAGGTATGACAAAGAGACAGCTACAAAATCCAAACTTAAATCCAGATACATTTTAATATATATTTTTATTAACTTTAATGATGTATTTATGAATAATAATTAATACATTGTGTTGTCATTTTAATTTTCACAGTACATTGGTGGAGACTTAACGAGGCTGATACGCCATACCTTAAAACTATGACTATGAAAATTTTAAGTCTGACTACTTCATCCTCTGGCTGTGAGAGGAACTAGAGCACCTTCGAGATGGTATGCATTAATGTAGTTATTTAGTTAAACATTAATATCTTATTATATGATTGTATGCATTATTTAACTTTTTTTAAAAAAAATTTAGATACATTCTAAAAAGATGAATAAACTTGATAGCAAAAAATTGAACGATTTAGTATTTGTAAAATTCAATGTTTTGCTGAAGTCGAAATATTCAGAGACATTTCGAGATCCATTGGCAGCTAAGAATGTTGATTCTGGATTGGTACAAGAGTGGATGGTGAATGTTGATTCAGAGGAGGATGAAAATGAAGAAGATGACGATGAAGTCTTTCCTGGAGAGGAGCTGACATGAGCGCAAATTGGCAATATAGTCGACGCTGATCATGATGAAAGGAGCTCTCAAAGACTAGCTACAAGCAAATAAGTGACAATTAGTTATCAAAGAAGAGGAAAAAGAAAAGTATCTGAGGTGGACGAGAGAGATCTAGAGGGTTCATCATATGAAGATTATATTCTATCTACTCTGCCGACTATAGACGAGTCTTTAAATTATGAAGAATGAGGTATGTTTGAAATTTGATTTTTGAAATTTTGATCTTAAAATCATAAGTTTTACAAATTTTCATCTTTAAAGTGTTGTATGTTAAATGCTACATATAACTTTTAATATTTAAAAGTTCAATAGTGTTGAGATTAATTTGCCAGCATGACACGTGTATGTGAGACCGTGTTATGGCTTCCCCACCGCGTTCCAGGTTTGGGTGTTGATCCCGATGGGCCCCTATGGTGGAATATCCCTGCGGTCCTGTGGTTGGGATTAATCCCACATCACCTGCATATTTCTCCCATCTGTGTTCATGTACCCCGCCACCCTTCATCTCAATACCTGGGTTTTGAGATGAACTGTTAGGTTGGCGGGTTCTTTCATGGTATCCGAGGAGGTTGTCCGACTGCGGGGGTGTATTGAGATTAATTTGTCAGCAAGACACGTGTATGTGGGACCGTGTTATGGCTTCCCCACCGCGTTCTAGGTTTGGGTGTTGACCCAGGTGGGCCCCTGTGGCGGAATATCCCTGCGGTCCTGTGGTTGGGATTAATCCCACATCGCGTGCATATTTCTCCCCTCCGTGTTCATGTATCCCGCCACCCTTCATCTCAATACCTGAGTTTTGAGATGAACGGTTGGGTTGGCGGGTTCTTTCAAATAGGTTGTAAAATAAGTAGTACTGTGAGTTTGTGACATGTATAAAAAATACGACGAATCCCCGACATCTGACATCTGCAACATTGGAGGATACCATGTGGTATGGTTGCAATACCCCGTTTGTGGGTATTAGTCAAGGTGCTTAGCTCCTCGTCCATAGTTATCTTTCATGTAGGTATATTAACCCCTTCCCGATATGTATGGGGCTCCCAACGATGAAAGTTAGTGTCAAGAATTGACTGAAGGGCAAGACTCGGTTCAGTAAACATACTTAGGGGACTGGTAGGATGATGTAGACAAGTGTAGCGACAAAGAGTTAAAGTGATGAGATTAACAAGGTTACTCAATGCCGGTTCAATAATGGAAGGTGTAATCCAGCGATAATATTATGACAAAAAAGATAATAAAGAGTTACTGAAGGATCAAAAAAGTATGAGAATCATGCAAAAGTGATGAATTGATGCACTGTGAGGAGAAGATTGTTTGTGTCTCGATATCAACAAAAGTAGGCTCATCAAGAGAGGGGGAAAAGAAATCAGAGGTCGAATAAGAAATGTGTTCCAGAAAGATAACATGACAAGATATACAAAAATAACATGACAAGATATACAAAGATATTTGGTAACAAGATCATAACTTATATCACTAAAATATGAGTATTTATCATATATCTGTTGTAGAGGATTTGACTCTACATGAGGAGCCACTTTGGTATTGGAACCTTCAACCAGACACTCCACTACAACTTCAACGTCTTTCCCTCATCTTCAGCTTTCACCTTACCACATACATACCCTCCACTTCTATAATGACTTACATCATTTGTGGGACCCTCAACAGTGCAGCTGACAACGGCTTTCAGCTGACACTACACCTTCCAAGAGCTACAGGATTGAGACGACATCAAAGTTCATGCTATTGTTTCCATTCTTGCCTGACGTACACACGAAACATGATAGTTTCCATTCATCAAAGATGGATCATGGATGCTTCTGAATCAGGGAGAATGATGTAGATCAATCACATGTTATTTGAGATATGTATTCAGTTGATACATTTTGAATTGTCAGATATATGATTGGAGGATGCAATTGCGATCAACTCGATGTTTTCTATTTTTAAGTATTTTTATTTTATTTTATGATGCTTATTTTATATTTAGGTATGTATGATTCTGGCTAACATATACAATTAACTGAATCTACCTCTTATATAACCTATCAAGTTTAGGGAAAAGGCATCAAATGATTGCGAAAAATAAACATCTTGTTCGGTCTCGACTGATGGGAGCACACAATGTTGAAGTTGTTCTCTCGATCTCGTCCACAATGTGGCACCGCCTCCACAAGTTATCCTCGCCACCGCCATGGAGCTAACGCCAGTCCCTCCGCTCTCCACCTCCTCCTATACCCCCCAAAAAGTCTCCTTCGACCTTTCCCCTCCCTCACCTGCTCCATGTTTCCCATTCCCCCACCTTGTCGACATTAGCACCTTCACGCAACCCTCTCCCTATCCAAACTCCAGTCCTCACTCCGACCAGACACCTCCCTTCCATTCCCCTCCCTAGACAACTACTCCCTAACACCCTCTAGCTCGAGTTGACTACTCATAAGCATTCCCTTATCTAGCCAACCACTCTTAATCATTCTCATGTCGCAGCCAATCACACCCAAATATCCCCCCACTCCACTAATTCCAGTACCTTAGCCATCTTCCCTCCACTCATAATATCCCATGTAACCTTCCCACAACTCCTATGTGTTTTCTCGACAACCTCCACAACTCCTATGTGTTTTCTCGACAACCTCCACAACTCGATGGACAAAGGATTCCCTTTCCCCACTACTGATGTCGATGTTGAGGTGAGTTTCTTCTGTTTGTTTTATTTTTCGCATCATATAGGTGTATATTTATTATTAATGAAATTTCACTTTTAATACATTTGGCTCTTTTAATTTCACCAACTGTGGTATTTCTTCAATTATTACTTAGTTTTAACACTCTCAATTAATTTGCAATTGTCATCTTATGTAATTCGAATGTCGGTGATTACTTGAGATCAATGTGCGTGTTTTAAATTTTATTATTTAATTATTAATACGTCCGAAGTATTTGCACAACATGGAAATCACGTTAGGGTTTTGGGTTAACCATCTCAATTAATTTGCAATTGTCATCTGCTTATCTAATTCGAATTGTCGGTGATTACTTGTGATCAATGCGCGAGTTTTAAATTTTATTATTAATTATTATTACGTTTGAAGTATTTGCATAGCATGGAAATCACGTTAGGGTTTTGGGTTAACCATCGTTATTTCATCGGATTGCATACGTGTATTCATTCATACCTTCAATTTTGTTGGCTCTAGTGTTATTCAGATTGGTCTCGTAATTGTTTGCATTCATCTAAGCTTAGGCATCGTGCGTCCGTCACCTATAGATTTTTCCAGCATCATCAAGATTATTGAGTAATGAGAGGATATCATGGAATCTTGAAGGTAAATTTTATAAAACCGCAATTAGGTAGACAATGTTACAAGTATCTTGAATATTGGGAAATAAAAATAGTCAGCGATATAAGATTAGCTAGAGAAAAGAGAATGTCAAGATACATATGTAAAAAAACTAAAAAGGATAAATGAAGAATGATTATATTAGAGTAAAAGTGAGATATATCTATTGAGGGAAAACTAATCCAAAATATATGGGATAGGGCTCTTGATGTTGATGACGTAATAAAAAAGTAATAAAATATGCTTAAATGCACTAAGATGGATAGATGAAACTACTATGGGGAATCCTTACAAGAAAAGGGTTGAATAAATGTAGCACAAAGGTAGCTTGAATAGAAATCATACATAAACATATACTCAACTTATATTTAGCAATTCATACATCTTTAATATATATATCAATGAAAAATGGGGATTAATAAAACCAATTCCGATAGTTGAAACAAGATTGTAATGATGAAAGGATATGCTTAGAAATTAGAATGAACATAAAATATACAATGATCTTCAGTGTTCACGTTGATATTTCCACCTCCACATGGATCAAAAAGCATATATGATAAATACGCATTCCCACGTAGTGCATACAAGTAAAAGAACAACTTCTTAAAAAAAATCCAATTGAAGAAAAAAGTATCATAGGAAAGATGCAGCACCCAACATGGAAAAGCATTTTGCTCAAGAAAAATAAAAGGTCAAAATCCACTTCCATTGATATGCACAGTAATGATGGTACGTAAAATGAAATGAACTTCGCTGAAAGAAGGATACTAAGCACAAATCAAACATTTCCAATAAACAAACCTGACAGGCACCTCATGCTGCTTCCATAACAATATATTTAAGCTGGTCTCTGTTGATAGTGACATTGTTGGGATATTCTCTTACCAAAATGATCTACATAATCATACCCAAACTTTAGAAAGATAAAATACTTGAGATGACTCCATTTTTTAAAATGAGCAGTTAGAGTCCATGGGATGCCTAAAGATAAAGAGATGTCTACTTCGATTCCCTATAAAAGATAAAGGTAACTGATGAAGAAGGGATCTCCAAGATAATAATACGTTTCAGTTGCTTCAATGAGCACCGGGGAAAAGTTTGAGCTTATAAGAAGCTCAAAGCAAGCTCATCAAGTACTTTATACCTAAAAAATTTAGGCTCATTATCCATAGCTATAAAGTAAATAAAAATTAAAAAATCATAAATAATTTTCTTGGTAAATAGCAGCAAATTACTGGACACGATTATGAAGAAGAACCTTGTCGACCTGAGTATGTTTAAAATATCTTACATTATGAATACATATAAAGACCATCAATTACAATCCATCACAAGAACAAGAAGAATGTAGTCGAAATTAAATGCTCTTGCTCAATTTGAGCATATGAAGTTGAGAATAGCCACAAACATCAACTATGAAATTAGGGTCAAATACAATATTCTTAGTCCTTAATAGTTGGACGAAGATTACACAAGAGGAACAACATGACGTTAAAACCTGAATTATTTAGAATTACACTAATATTCAACTCTCCCACTTAAGTTAGGAGTAGATGTCATCTTTCCAACTTGGATATGTTGTATATAAAGTTGTCACAGCTTATCCCTTTGATGAAAATGTCGACAAATTGATTTGGGGAGTTTACAAAGGGTGTGCATATATTACCTTTGTCAATGTAATCTTTAATAAATTGTATATCCACTTCAACATGTTTTGTCTTACCAAGTTGAACAAGATTATGAACAACATTAATGGACGCTTTGTTATTGCAATAGAGAGTCATAAGTTTGTCTTCATAGAGACTCAAATCCTGAAGAATCGATTTCAACCATAAGCCTTATATACACCTTGTGACATTGCTTTATATTCCATCTAGGACAATGTTATGGATATCCTCCGATATGACAAACATATCGGCCTACATAAAGGATTCATAGATAAAACATGTTTTTTATATTTTTTTTGCAAAATATCCTTTTGAAATGTATCGTCTAATATATCTTCTATCGACCGCTGTCCACCGATATAACCTTACGATATATCAGTTGATTTTTTTATTTTTTTTATTTAGCGTTTATGGTTTAATAGGCAACCAAACAAAATCATTTTGTTCTCTGGTTGTTTTGTGCCCTAGATCTCGACTATCTTCCTGCTACTTTTGACTTTCTTCCATGCACTCGTCCGTCATTGACTTTGATTATATTTGGCCTTTGGATTTTGGACTGAAAGTTCCGTATATTACATCGTCGTTGATTACTTTCTGGCTTCCTCTTGCTTTCTTCCCTGCTTTATAACATTAGTACTTGTGTTACATGAACATTTATACTGGTTTGGTAGATTAGAAGTTTAACAAATATTATATAAATTTTAAAAATGATGATATTTATATTTAATTATATATATAAATAATTAGTTTTTGAAATCCGATATATGAAATATCCTTGATATATCCTTCAATATATCAAAATCGAACTTAAAATTGTAAAATGACGTGTCCCCGACATCTGACATCTATAACCTTGGTCTTAACACTAGATCTTGTTACTAAATTGTGTCTTGCTCCTAAGTTACAAGGTTTCCACTGATAGTGTTGATGGGGTTCCCCAAAAAAGTCTGAGTTAATCGAACGTAAATTTCCATCACGGTCCCGATAGTTCGCATAAGCCGCGAACGTCCGTTCATCGCATAGAAAATGCCTAGCCACTCACTCCCCCAGGAGGGTGCAGTTTCACGCACCTCTTGAAGGGAGCTGCGATCCCCCCCTAAGATGTGTGACCACCTGCTCCCTATGTTGTTAAAGGAATGCCTAAGGCTCAAGGCTCACCGGGATTAAAGGTTTGCGTTTTCGTGCACCTTATTTGTTCCTTTGGAACATAAAAGTCACGCCTGAGTGAGATTTTTGTTATAATTTTTTTTTTCAAAAAAAAAAAGAAAAACAATGTAAGAACTTAATAAATTTTGATTGATTTAGTATTTGTGAAAGATAATGGTGCGTTGGGACTTAGATATAATGCAAGTGACCATATTGTTTCTATTTTTTAAGAGATATAAATGATAATAATGAATGATTAATTAGTAGGCTAGATGAAGAATTTGATTGAGAAGCTGAAATGATGTTTGATGCTGATTATTTAAAATGGATGTGGTTGCACCTTGCCTTCATTAGGCGCACGCCTACGCCTTGAGCCTAGGCTCCAAGACCCCTTTGCGTCTTGATGCGCCTTTAATAACTAAGAATGCTCTCCCTCCCCACGGGGCATGGTCACGTGCTTTCTTGCCCAAGGGGACTCACCGCCGCCGATCTTTGTCACCCTCCTCTCCGGTTGCTGTCGGCCACCGCCGTCGCCTACATGCCAGTGAGCTTGACTGAACTACCCAGGCTGCCCGGCCCTCCTGAAGGATAGATCGTCATATCTTCGACCATAGGAGTTTGAGGTATCACTTGGATCAGAATAAATTGAATATTTGGCAGCGTAGATGGATCAAGTTTCTTGGGGACTACGATGCGGAGATTCAGTATATGCCTTAAAAGGAGAATGTGGTGGTCGACTCCTTGAGCAGGAAATACTTGGGGCAAGGAAATTGGATTGAGGAGCATTGCCAACAAATAGTGCGGAATTTTGATTCCTTGAATGTTACTTGTGTCGCTCGTGGAGGTACCATTGTTGCTTGCTTGAGCTGGATTGAGCTGTAGTATGACATTGCAGATCATGTATGGAAAGCGACCGAGTTTGATGAGGAACTTAAACAGTTGGTGGTGGAAGCTCGTCAAGGAAAAATTATCAACTTGATGTTAGTCGACGAGATCTTGAAGAAGGTATGGGTGTGCATCCCAAGCTATGACAAGCTTAAAGAGGAGTTGATGTGTGAGACACATTTCACAAAATACTCTATTCATGCAGGAAGTACGAAGATGTACATAGACTTGAAGAAGTCCTTCTAGCGGCCTAGAATGAATATGGATGTAACTCTTTATGTGAGTCAGTGCAAAACCTGCGTCTTAGCGAAGGCGGAATGTCAAAGACCCGACATGTTTCTATAACCTCTTCTTATTCCTGAATGAAAGTTCGATGATATTTCTGTGGATGTTGTGCACGGATTGCCAAGGTCCAAACAAGGGAACAACGTTATTTGGGTGATAGTAGACTGCTTGACTAAAATGGCTCACTTCATCTCCAACAAAAAAGACAATGATGTGGCGAGGCTGGTGAAACTCATGTGTGGAATTTTGTTCGATTACATAGAATTCCAAAAAGCATCATCAACGATAAAGATGAACGCTTTACCTCAAAGGATTGTGCGCTAGTTCAAACGAGCTTGGGTACGAAGCTTAAGTATAGTACAACATTCCACCCGCAGATCGACGGTCAGAGGGAGAGAACCAACCGTACTATGAAAGATATGCTCAGGATGTGCGCACTCGAGTTTGGGAAGAAATGAAACTATCACCTAATTTATGATCAAGTTTGTGTACAATAATAACTTCAAAGCGAGCATTAAGATGTAGTATAAAGCTCTTTATGGAAGGCGGCATCGGAAGCCGATGACGTGGGAGGAGGCAGGTGACATCTGACTTTTGGAGAAGAAAATAGTGGCAGATGTCTTCGATATTATTGAAATTATTCAGGAACATATGAAGATCGTTCAGGACCGCAAGCAAAATACTATAGCGTGCACTACCAGAATGTGGAGTTTGCAGTGGGTGACATGGTTTAATTGAAGATCAAGTCATTCAATGACGTTTCGCGGCTACACGATGTTAGCACTTTGAGAGTGCATATGAGAGTCTGTCTATCACTTTGCACTGTCGAATTAGCTAAGCTGTCTACACGATGTTTTTCTTGTGTTGATGTTGAGGAAGGCTTTGGTGGAGCCCAGTATCGTGGTTGAGACGACCGAGGTGTCGGTAAAAAATAACGTGGTTGCTGTCAAGCTTGTAAAAGTACGTTGGAATAATTGCGAGTGTGACGAGTTCTCTTGGGAATGAGAGCAAATCATACGCAAGGAATACCCCGAGTTATTCCCTGAGGTACAACGAGTTTTATTTTATTTTCGGTCCTAAATTTTGGGGCGAAATTTTATTAAGTGTGGGAGAATTGAAACATCCCAAAATTGGACCTACGAGCACACCCGTGCACATCCAAGAGCACGACTGTGCGCTTCATGTGAAGTTCATGGCTTAATTTAGAGTTTGAAATGCTCATGCGTACCCTTCACACACACCCATGTGCATCTTCCAGGAATCCGTGAGCGGTCTTGTAGTTGGAGTGCGCAGACTACCTTTGAGCACTCCCGTGTGCGCCTCTTGTAAAGTTCCAGATCGAATTCTTAGCTCTGGAAGTGCCCGTGCTATATAGGAATGCAATGATATTAGTGCTATATTGGCAGCTCTTTAGTTGTACAATAAAATTGTCAGTTGACTTTCACTAATTACCGCAATAGTTTATAGCTTTCCTAGATTTATTTTTCAGAACATTATTGGCTTAAGAAAAAAATTTAAAACTGTAAACAGGGATTGGATAACATTTCTCTTCACATTAATTCTAGAATGGTTGGGTAATTACCTCATAATGTAATGAGTTACCGTAACCTCCTTTATTGAACTGTTAGAAAATCGTTCACAACCACAAATCCCCTGCAAAATATAGTTGAAGTTAATCAAATTACAGCGCCAAAATAGTCAATGCCAACCCCTCTCTCTCTCTTTCTCAATGGGAGGCCCCTCTTGAAATTCATGGACAATAAGAGAATGAGATTCATAGATATATGGGGAGAAAAGATTTCCAGCTGTTTGGATGTGCTCGTTTGAAGGAATAGGAGGAAAAGCATATGCATTTTATTTCACAATTTCATAGCATGTGTTTGATTTAAATATAATAAAAAAGCAATTAGATTTTCTTAAAAGGTGCGAACAAATGCAACCGAATTATAAATCAAATTGCATTCTAAGAGATTGAACATAAGATCTTAACAAAATATCAACATAACATCAATCCTATCAGATTCAATCTGACTTCATAACATATAGATCAACCTTCTTGAAACTACAACGCAACCCAACTATAAATCAAATCCATTTCACAATCTGAAATCCCATGAAATTCAATTCTGAGATCTATTTGATTTGGTGAATTTACATCAAGGGCTTAAATTGAGAAAAAGCGAGCATGAGGAATGATGAGTTTAATGGAAAGTGAACGTTCATAAACTATTTTATATCTAAAAAAGAAGTTAGTAAGCAGAAGCATCATGAAGTATTTAAAAATTACTAACCTGAAGTTGCCATGTTTAATTAACTGCAGAAATGAAGAAAATGTCTCAAGATATTTTCTTGTAGCTTTCCATTAGAACTCTGTGGTAGCTAATCCTTCCCTGACAGCAATTTTCTCACGGTAACGACGGGAAGCAAGTGCATGAATTGCTCTCAAGTACATATCAACAACATCAATGTCCTGCACGAAACCAAAGAAATTTAATGAATAAAATGTCCAAAGTGATTACGAAGCCGCCACAATTATAACTCTGAGAAAGTGAAAGGTATTAACAGGGAACCCTAAGCCGAATGCCGAAGAAAGTGACAGAAATCCCTATCCGCGCCACTTTGACATCCTCAAAAAACCCACGAAGGGAACTCTAAGCCTAATGCCATAGTAGAGAGTAAGAATATGAGATCTGGTGTCTTGGGTTCCGACGGAATGAGAAGAGGAAGACATCATCCTAATGTTTTGAGCCAAAGAAGTGGAAGATGGAAGAAGAGGTGGAGATCTTACCGCATGTTATGCGCCGGTGGTAATGTCGTAGACAATGAGATATCGCAGAGAATAGACCGCTCTGGGAGATGCGGCATTGCGAGCTGCAGGGATTGCGTCGGGAGAGGGCTGGAGTGGTGTTGTTGCGGGAGGTGAAGAATAACAATCCAACATTCGTCCATCCAACAAGCCTTCAAAGAAGTTTGAGTGTTGGAGGGGAGGAGAAGTTGCAGTGGGGTTTTTCATTTTGTGAATGAAAAAAATGAAGACAACGCTTGATCAGACGATCAGGATAAATTTGGTGTCTCGCATACTGTTACAAACGCAGGGATCCTCCTAAACTATCTTTATTTTTGTATTAGTATTTTAATGCATGTTTCTTATTTTAACCTCACTTTTGCTAAACCTTAGTGAGGGGGTATTTTGGTCTTTTTGTTGGTACTTTTGGTTTCCCCGCATATGGTGGGTTTAGGCTTTGGAATGGCAAGCAAGTAATTGGTATCAATTTTCTCTTCTCTCTCTAATTCTCTCTCTCTCGTTCTTTTCCTTCCGCTCTCCCTAACCCGCACACAAAAATCCCGCACGTGAAGTCGCCGCTCCTCCGACCCAGCGCCGCCCACGATCTCCTCTCCCCTCCACCATAGCTCCGAGAGGATTCAAGAAAGGACACGCCTCCCTCCTCGAGGACTTCCCTCTTCTTCCCCCTTACACATGCTCTCAATCTAGGGCACATAACAACTTGGTATCAGAGGAAACTATCCTCCTCGCCGTCGGAACAGCCGATCCAGCGTCGCCGGACCGCGCCTTCATCGCCGCTCTTCGACCCCCCCATCCGATCGGACACCACCCTTTCGCGCCTGCCTGCACAGATTCTTTCGATCCAGTCGGCCCCGCCTCATCCGCAGCCCGCTATTTCTGCTTCACGGCCCATACTCCTAGTCTCCTCCATTGTCGGGGATTCCTTACTCGCGGCCTCTACCGGATTGTTTCCTCCGCCTTCACTCACCCCTTCTTGGGCTTCTTCCTCCATGGACGAGGGAAATTTTGGTGATCCTACCTTGGACCAGATTTTGGAATCCTTCAAAACCATGATGGCGGACAACCATCAAACACTCCTCGCCGCGCTCCGTCTGAACGACACTCTGCCACCCCCATGCCCAACTTCGGATTCCTCGCCATCCATTCCTGGGTCACATGCCGATCACCACCCACCCGATCTACCATCCCGCTCGGACTACTCTACCGTGTCGTGCTTTGTGAAGCTGGATTTTTCGATCTTTGAGGGCCGCGAAGATCCCTTGACGTGGTTGACTCATTGTGAGCAATTCTTTGCCTCACAACGTATCCCGTGGAAGGATTGGATACGCATGCCCTCCTTCCACCTCATAGGTTTGACCCAACAATGGTTCTCGCAACTTCAACGGGAGAATCCCCACCTCACTTGGGACGACTTCAAAATCCAATGCAACCTACGTTTTGGGCCCCCACTCTGCAGCAACCCTATCGAGGACGTGATCTCCTTGAAGCTGTTCAGCTCCATCGATGACTACTTAGAGCAGTTCCACGTGCTCCTCGTCCATGCCTCGTCGATTTCAGCGGCCCACCAGGTGGTCTTCTTCACAGCGGGCTTACATGAGCGGCTTCGTATGGACGTTGAGTTTTAGAACCCACCGGACCTTACTACGATGATGAGCCTGACTCACCTATGAGAGAAGCGCATACTCATGGACCGTCCTTATTTAGCGTGCCGCAGTTGTGACACCCCTATCCGTCACATAGCATATAGCAGTAGGTCCGGCCGGGGCCCGACACCATATACTACGGACAGACCTGTTGATTACTTATTGAAACCATTCAACCAATCACCACGTCCTACACAGAGCACCTAGCAGATGCAAATTATTAAGTTGCACGAATAAAAGAACCCAGCCAAGAATTAATGTCCACTACAATAAACCCAAAGGAATGTATAATACACCAAAACGGGCTTAGGGCCTTACAAGAGTTTGCATAATAATAATTTCTTCCAAACCTCGGCTCGCAGGCCGGTCATACATGAGAATAACAGAAAACACTCAATATTAGGCCTTCGAGGGCCGGCACAGCAACTTGGACTTTAGCCCGCTATTTACCGCTCGGCTCCGCAGCACCTGCAAGCAACAATCCACCGCACGGTGGTAAACAAAAGCAACGGTCAGCTATGCTGACCAAATTATAACGATCCCGCCCCCAACTCGGGGCGGCGATGCTCTTCCCTGCAGTTTGTTAGCATAAACAAGCGGTATAGTGTAAACACACACTTCATCACAGGTGCAGGCTCACACGACCATACACCCCGTGCTCTCAGGGCACTTACTCGGTAAACCCGGTCGTAACCGCGGTCTCACCACCATCCCTTGGACGGCAAATCTCGTGAGCAATTTAGTCTTTCCAGTCTAAGCCTAAGACTCGCACGACCATGCCAATGGCCAATCTCTTTTTCAGATGTCTGTCACCAAACCGCATAGCCCGGGTCCGCATCCACTTGCCCGTTGCTCACATCGCATAGTCATATTAAGACGTATGCGCGGGCCAAGCTTCTCCCGGATCCCAAAGTTCGATCACACAAGAACATAACCCAGTTATGTTCATGGTTGGCTCCCCGGCCACCAAGATGACGGAAATGCGTTTCCGTCCAGTTTTTCGGGTGCGCTTTAGGGTTACTCCCCAAGGATCCCTGCTGCCATCTACCCCGTAGAAACCCGAAAACAAAGAGGGCACGCAGTCTTCTCCGGCTAAAAAAATGCAATGCACATCACCGATCCAGACCAACTTGTCCGGGTAGGCTTCACACATCATGTCTATGTCCGTACTACGATTCCGGACTCTAACAAGGGGGGCTTTACATATCTACCCTAAGGAACACCGCAAACTCACCGCATACTCGCGGGAGAGGGTTTTCCCATGCAAAGGAAGAAGAGCTTCACATGCTCGAGATGAAAATCGTTACCCTATCATTCTTCCGTGGCGCCATGGAAATCTTTGCGGATGGAAAGCACCGCAATCTCCTTGCCTCCGCGGATCCGAAGTCGGCTCGCGATTTGGAGCTCCGAAGCTCCGCCGGTGACCGGATCTAGCTCCTCTTCCTCCTCTTTGCTCTCCCTTCTCTCTAGATTTTAGAGAGAGAACCCAAATGAGAAATAAGGGTTTTTTAACCTTATTCCCGGGTTAAACCCCATCAGGAACAACCCCAGCCCTTTGATCCCAAGTCAAGGAAACAGACGGCCACGATTTAGGCTGAAATTAGAAAAACTGGGCCGAACACGGCCTGCGACACGCCCGTGTCACCCATTCGCCGTCGATCCGAAATCCCGACCAGAACACGGCCCGTGACACGACCTCCGACATGCCCGTGTTAGGGCCCGTGTCACGCCCCATGTGCAACATCCTGGATTATCCCGAGTTGGACACGGCCTATGACACGGCATCGGACACGCCCGTGTCACATGTGACACGCCCGTGTCTGTGCCCGTGTCACGGCCCGTGTGCATAACTCAGAAACCTCCTGAGCGGGACACGCCCTGGGACACGCCCGTGTCCCAGGCCGTGTGCCGCACCCGACGATCGCCAATTGCCAAAACGTCGACCACACGACCCGTCGCCGAACATGCCCGTGACACGCCCGTGACACGGCTGTGTCACCTGCTCCAAGTCCCAGACTTGGCTTAAAACGTCACCCGTTCTTCTTTTGAGTTTCAGGGTGTTACAACTCTCTCCCTCTTAAAAGAATTTCGTCCACGAAATTACTAAAGGAAAGAAAACGGAAAACTTTAAGCGGTACCTGAGCGGAATAACTCCGGGTACTCCTCCAGCATGGTTTGCTCCTATTCCCAAGAGAGCTCCTCCCGACCGCAATTGTCCCACCGGACCTTGACCATCCAGATCTCCTTGTTACGGAGTCGCTTAACCTCAAAGTCCTCAATACGGACGAGCTTGACCTTAGTCGTCAACCCTTCGTCCACCGGCACTTGGTCCACCGCGATCACCTGCGAAGGCTCTCGCACCGCCTTCCGCAATATAGAAATGTGGAATACGTCGTATAGTCCACTCAACTCCACCGATAGCTTCAAACGATAAGCTGCTTCACCGACCCGCTCCAGAATCTCAAAGGGTCCAAGGTATCTTGGGCTCAGCTTCTTCAACCATCTCACCCGCAAAATACCCTTGAACGACTTTGTCTTCAAGTACACCCAATCGCCGACCGCGAACTCCACGTTCCGGTGCTTGGCATTATAGTACTTAGCCTGCCTGTCCTAAGCGATCAGCAAACGCTCTCGAATGATACGCACCAAAGAAGTAGCACTCTCCACCTCCTGCTTCTTGTACAACCTTGCCTCACCCGTTTCTAGCCACGATAATGGCGTGCGACACTTCCTACCATACAGGGCCTCAAAGGGCGCCATTTGAATACTCACCTGGTAGCTGTTGTTGTACGCAAACTCCACCAAATACAGGTGGTCTTCCCATTGCTTCCCGAAGTCTAGAACACATATGCGGAGCATGTCCTCCATCGTTCTATTGACCCTCTCGGTCTGCCCATCCGTCTGCGGATGGAAGGCTGTGCTGAATTTCAGTTTAGTCCCCAACATTTGTTGCACCAATCTCCAGTCACTGGACGTAAAACGCCCATCGCGATCACTCACGATGCTGCGAGGCACACCGTGCAATCTGACTATATTATCCACATATAGTTTCGTCAGTCTCTCCACTGAATCATCCTTCCTATGCGGAATAAAGTGCGACACCTTTGTTAGTCGGTCTACGATCACCCAGATGGCGTCGTTCCCTTTCTGCGACCTTGGCAAGCCATGCACAAAGTCCATCGATATGTCGTCGAACTTCCATTCTGGAATAGGCAAGGATTTCAAGAATCCTCCCGGCTTTTGGCACTCCGCCTTTACCAAGGCGCACGTTTGACACTTAGCCACAAACAGTGCCACGTCCTTCTTGAGCCCTGGCCACCAAAACAGCTTCTTTAGGTCCTGGTACATCTTTGTGCTCCTTGAGTGGATTGAGTACTTGGTATTGTGAGCCTCGTACATCAACTCCCCCCGTAGATTTCCCCCGCTTGGGACGCACAATCGATGGTCCTTCCTCAACAGCCTATCCTCAACTGAAAACTGAGAATTTGACCCATCCAACGCTGCCTCCAAAAGCTCCTTCATGCTAACATCCAACTCCAATGCCTGCCGAACGCGATCAGCCAGATCATACTGAATTTCCGACAAGTTCAACAATGATTTGGCGCTCGTCTGATTGTCCACACAACAAATCTCCAATGCCTCCAACTCCCGAACTAGCCTCTCATCATGAACCGACAACCAGTTAGCTTGGGCGGGAGCCCTGCGACTCAACGCATCCGCAACTGCATTGCCCTTCCCGGGTACATAATGAATCTTGAATGTATAGTCCCCTAGGAACTCCATCCATCTTCGCTGCCTCATGTTGAGATCCTTCTGATCCAACAGGTACTTCAGGCTCTTGTAGTCGGTATAAATATCGACCTTTACGCCGTACAAGTAGTGTCTCTACAGCTTAAGCGCAAATATCACGGTCGCCAACTCCAATTCATGGACCGGATAATTCCTTTCGTGCACTTTTAGCTGACGCGATCCATACGCTATGACGCTCCCATGCTGCAGCAGCACGCAGACCAAACCACTACCTGAGGCATCACTATAAATCTCTGTTGATGGTAGTGACTGGGCGGTCTGGCGGCCTGTCTTGGCAGATTGAAGGCCGCGCGGTCTAGCGGTTTGTCTCTGGCGGCTTGGAGTCCGAGCGGCCTAGCGGTCTCCCCTGGCGGCTTCCCTCTCTCTGGTGGTAGCCGAGCGGTTAGCCCTTCTCATCTAACCGCGCAGCTTGTGCGGTTTGGTTTGTGTATAGGCCGCTTGTCCTGTAAATTTTTAGTACCACATCTCTTATTTGTATTCTCTCTTCTCTCCTCCATTCTATAAAAGGGAGGCCATACCTTTGTAATAGATACCTTTTTCAGATAATAAAATTTCTGTTAAACCTCTCCGGTTTGTTTTTTGTTCGTTTCTTACATGGTATCAGAGGACTCGATTTCTCCTCCTGATTCTGGGTGCCTTCTCTGACCGCCGCGACCTGTCCGTGCGGCTTGCTTCTTCTTTTCGCGACCTGTCCTCACGGTCTGTCTCTTCGGCCTGCTTGCGACCTATTCGCGCGGCCTCTTCCTCTCCGTGTCGTTTCCCTTAGTGTGCGCGACCTCCTTGTTTCCCCTTTCTTTAAGCCGCGACCTATCCTTAGTCGTCGCGCCCTCTTCTCTAGTCGCCGCGACCTGTTGTCGTGTTTGCCTTCCCGCAGACCTTTCTCTGTTCGCGCGGTCTTCTCCTTTCTCAGTTCGTGCGGGTTGATTTCTATCCGCACGACTTCTTTCCCTCTGCTTGGTTCTACGGCTTGGTCGTGGTTTTTCTGACCGCTGGTGTCTTTCATCGTGACCGCTGCAGCTCTTTTTCTTCTAACCGCTGTGATTTATCGCACATGGTTTTCGTGCCTAACCGCCCGGTTTCGTTCCTAACCGTGCGGCTTCCTGTTGTTTTATCCTATGGCTCTCTCTGATGCTTCTACTACCACCACTCATGTCACTAATCCGGCTCCGCCTCTTCCTCCTACTCCTTCCGGGAACCTTGGCACCGTTTCCAAACTTGTCAGCTCCAACTACTCGGATTGGAGCGTCTCCTTCACCTTTCTCCTTCGCTCATAATGCAAACGTCATCATATCGTTGATGACCCTCCGCCCACCACTTCACCTCTCTTTGATGACTGGGATGTGAGTGACGCACTTGTGCGTACTAGGCTCGCTAACAGCCTCTCTGATGAATGCCTCCCCGTTATCCGTCATGATGAGACGGTCAAGGCCGCTTGGCTTCATCTTGCCGCTCTGTACTCAAAGGGGGCTCAGACGTCCCGCATCTATACGTTATATGCGAACCTCTTTGCCCGTCCTACTTTATCCCCTGCTGCTGCCTACCAACAGGTTCAGGCTCTTGGGACTGAGAGTGGCGGCCCTTACTTCCTCAACAACATTTCCGCCTTATCCGCCTTCTCCTCCTCTTGTACCGATCTTCTCCAGTGGCATCTCTGCCTCGGTCATCCTCCTCCACGGCTTATACACCAGCTTCTGCCCCACCTCCCTCCTTCCAGTACTCCTCTCAACTGCGATGCTTGTCAGCTTGGCAAGCATCACCATTCCTCCTTCCCGCTGAAGCAAGGTCGAGGCTCTACCTGTCCGTTTGATCTAGTCCACTCTGATGTCTGGGGACCTGCTCCTACCCTCACCATTGGTCGGGGTAGTTCTTATTTTGTAACCTTTATTGATAATTTTTCTAGATGTACTTGGGTGTATCTCTTACAAGATCGCTCTGAACTTTTGGATGTATGGATCTCCTTTTATCAGATAATTAAAACTCAGTTTAATGTTTGTATTAAGATTTTTCGCTCCGACAATGCAAAAAAATATTTGAGTCATGCGTTCACCTCTTTTTGTGTGCAGCATGGCATTAATCATCTGACTAGCTGTGTTTATACCTACCAACAAAATGGGGTGGCGGAATGCAAAAACCGTCATCTCCTCGATGTCGCTCGTACTTTAATGACCCAGATGCATGTCCCTCGCTCCTATTGGGGCTATGCTGTTCTCCTTGCCTGTTACCTCATCAATCGCATTCCATCCACCATTCTTCACGGGAAAACCCCATTCTCCATTCTATATCCGGGCAAGGAGCATTTCCCTCTCCCTCTCCGAATCTTTGGGTGCACTGCCTTCGTGCATGCCCCATCTGTCACCCGGGATAAGCTCTCCCCTCGCTCCACCAAATGTGTCTTTCTGGGGTACTCTCCCACTTAGAAAGACTACTATTGCTTTGACCCCATTCTTCATAAGCAGTTCGTCTCTGTTGACGTCACCTTCTTCGAGAATGCCTCCTACTTCTCGGATGACCCCTCTACTTCTCTCCCCCCAGCTTCTGATACTCCTGCTGTTCTCTTCGTACCCTCGTCTCCTACTGCGATCTCCACCCCCACTTCATCTCTGTCCTCTCCTCTCCCTCCGCCTCTCTCTCTCTCCCCTCCGCCACCATCTCCCTCATCTCCGCCGTCGTCGCTCTCTACTCCCGGGCCAACTCTCTCTGCCACGGATGCTATGGATGCCGAGGGACCCGCCAACCTGGATCTTCCGGTAGCTCTTTGCAAAGGGGTGTGAACGTGTACTCTACACCCCCTTGCTGCTATTGTTTCATATGATCGCCTTACCTCTTCTCGCAGGGCCTTTGCACTGGCTATCTCAGCCACTGCCACTCCCCGTTCCTACCAGGAGGCCCTTGATATCCCTCATTGGAAGATGGTCATGGATGAGGAAATGGCAACACTCACTGAGCGGGGTACCTGGACTCTTGTTCCTCCTCCCTTCGGTACTGATGTTGTTGGTTGTCGTTGGGTCTTTGTGGTCAAATTTGGCCCAGATGGCACTGTCAATCGTTATGAACTCAGCTCGATGATCGTCGATCTCAGATCGACGAACTCAGGGTTATTTCTCTGAGCTGAGCTCGACAATGTTCAAGCTCAGGTCGACGATTAGTTTTCTTCAGACAGACTCTCAGCTCGACAAACTCAGAGTGTAGTTTTGGCAAGTCTTTCTCAGTACGCAGTTCATAGAGCTCAGGTCGACGAACTGGAATTCTTAGGTCAATGATCTTGGATCTCAGGTCGACGAATTCTGTTCAGTGATCGACGAATTCTGTCTAGTTTCAGAATGAGATATTTCCCTCCTTCTGTTCCTTTATTTCCACATTAATTAGCAGTATTATTCCTGAGCAATTAATGCATATATTCTTCTGAATATAGCCATTATTGATAGCATTAATTATGGTATTCATCAGGATACTTACTTGCTTATTTTATTAAGGACAGTTGGAGAAACTCATTAATAATATATTCCAGCCGTTTGTATTCTCCAGATCAACCAGCATTTAAGACAGTAATTCAAATTTCAAAGGAAAAATTAATTGACTGAGAATATATAAAAAAGAGATTTTCTCTTTTTCAGAACAACTCACAAGAGTACAAGAGAATTTTATAGAGAAGGATTCTACCCAGAGAACTTACAGAGAAATATACAGCATAGAGATAGACAAATCTTTTAGAACTCTCTCTCTCTTAGTGCAGAAAAATTCTCTGTGTTTCACCTTGTCAAGTCTGAAGACAGAAGAACAATCATCAAAATCAAGTGTCTTCTTTAAGCTTCACATCCAGGAACATTCAGAACAACAAATCCACATTCAGTCAAAAAAGTTCCAGGGCTGTTTCAGATAAGGCTGAAGACCTACACCCTGAAGCAAAGCTCCACTCTTCCTGAACCTTCAACATCTCAGGGGGAGCTTTGTCAACATCAAAGATCCACTAAGTCTTCTCGGTTGAATAGAGAAATAGAAGACATAATCACCTTATCTCACCTCTTATAAAAGGGTTTTAACTCCCTTCAAAAGTTAGGTTTTGGTAGTCGAGTCTCCTGATCAAAAGACTTGGTTTGGTTTTTGGGCACCTGATCAAAAGCCTAAAAGGTTGCAATATCTCCCTGCAAATAGATATTGTGGTGGCAATCACCTAATCAAAACCTGCTAGTGGATTCCTACCAGGGTGATAGAAGAGTGGATGTACCCAAGTTTAGGGGAACCACTATAAAATTTCTTGTGTTATCTGGTTACTCATTTTCTATTTTTTGTTCTTGTTATGGCTGTAATAATTAGAATAGTTTAGCTTGTTTTTCTTTCTATTATTATTATATGGTATCACTTATTTTACTCTGATATAAATCTAAAAATAGCCAAGATTTTAAAATACTCTATTCACCCCCCACCCCCCTAGAGTAAATCAGATCTAACCCCTCCTTTCAATTGGTATCAGAGGTGGTTTTTATTGGTTGTACAAGTTAACACTTGAACTAAGATCTCTGTTAGATCAGATTTCCTCCTTCTTAGCTTTTCTATTATCACAATGGCACAGAACAAAGATTATGCAAGCATCAAACCTCCAGTGTGCAACTTAAATAAATTTTCAATCTGGAAGGCAAGAATTAAATTTTATATGAACTCTATTGATGAGGAAATTTTTAATTCTATTTTGACAGGACCTCCTGTTGCAGAGACTGCCTAAATCTCTACTTCAAGCACTCATGTTGTTCCACCACCTGAGTGGACAAATGCTCAGAAAAAGGCCAAGATTACTGATGCAAAGGCCATGAATATTCTGGCTCAGACTATGTCTGATGACATCTTCTAGAAAGTGGCTGAATGCACATCAGCCATGGCTATTTGGGACTCACTTAACTAGATGGTAGCTGGTTTTGCTGATGAGAGAAAGGATAGGAGATCCAACCTTATCTCTCAGTGTGAGAACTTCAAGAAGGATGAGTCATAGACTGTTGGTGATATGTACAACAGATTAAGCTCAATAATCAATGAGTTGAAGACATTGGACATGGATATCACACTTACAGAAGTGGATGACAAAATCCTCATGTGCTTCCCTAGCTCATGGGATTCAAGAATCTAGCCTATCAAGGAAGCTAGAAGCCTCAATGAGATTTCCACTGAATCTCTATTGGGTAAGCTCAAATCTTATGAGCAACTGATTAAGTCAAGAGAAGCTACAGAACAGAAGACTCCTTCTGGGAGAAAGGAGTAGAATATAGCTTTTAAAGCTACTGAAGAATCAGAAGCCCCATCAATAAATGAAGAATTCCCAAGTTTTTTAGCCAAGAGATTTTACAAAAATGGGAAAAAGGTACTTCAGAAAAAAGTCATCTAGGCAAGATGACAAACCCAGGTATGATAAAACACCAACTAAAGAAATAGTTTGTTTTGGCTGCAGGAAGCCTGGACATTTCATTTCAGAGTGTCTAGAGACTCAATAGAAAGATAAAAGAAAAGAAAAGGAGACCAGAAGACAGCATTACAGCAAGCCCTCCTCTAGCAAGCATAAAAGAAAGGAGAAAGGTTTCATTGCTGAAACCTGGAGTGACACTGAAGAAGATTCCCCATCCTCCAGCTCTATTGAGGATGAAGAGGAAGCTAAAGCCAAGGAGATATGCTTGATGGCTATTGATGCATCAAGTACTCACTCTGATGTTGACCTGACAGACACAAAAGAACCTCTGACTGAAGAGGATCGGGTATTATCTTCATTTGATTTTAATTCTGAAAACTTTAGAACTGAATTCAAATCATTGTGCTTAGACTTAATAAATTCTGAAAAAGTAAATAAACAACTTAAAGAGAAACTAAATGAACAAGAGAACCTGCTATCAGAAAATAACAAATTAAAAGATGAAGTAACTTTAGCAAATGAACAAATTATTAAATTAAAGACTGAGTTATGTGAGGCTAAGCAACTTGAGGAATCTCTCAATGGGAGAAGCCTTAAGCTGATGGACATTACAAGCACAGTAAATGCCAGGTTAAATGGCAAGATGGGCTTGGGTGGTTCATCAAGCCTACCCCCACTAATTCAGAAGAACATATTAACAATCCCAATAAAATTTGTTTCTGAAAAAAGTAAGGAGAAAATAGAAAATAATAACCCTAATCAAACAGAACTTAAACACAAAAATAAGAAAAAAAAGAGTAAGAAAAACAATAATCAGAACAATGTTCAGCAGATTTCGTCGAACTCAGATCGACGAAATGTTTACAGTTCGTCGAACTCAAGTCGACGAACTCCGAACGCAAACTTTTACCATAATTATTCTTTGAACTGCGATCGATGAAACTAGTATGGTTCGTCGACCAAAGATCGACGATATTGGGGCCCATAAAATGAATATTTTCATTCTCTGAGTGGAGTTCGATGAACTCATCCCCGTTCGTCGAACTCAGATCGACGAACTCACTAGAATTCGTCGACCTCAGTTCACAATAATAAAAACTTTAACTCCAATAGGTTATTTAATCAATCCAGAGAAAACTTTATCCCTTTTAATCAATGGATAATTCCACCAAGGAAATATCATCCCTTAGGCTATAAGAATCAACCTGAGTATTCATACATCTCTAGCTTTAATTATGTGAATCAACAAGGACCCAAGGTAACCTGGGTCAAGAATTTCTAATCTGTTTTTGTGCAGGTAAAAGACTATCCTACCACAGAGGAACAGTGGTATCTGGATAGTGGTTGTTCAAAACATATGACTAGCTGCAAGGAAAACTTATCCAACTACAAGTCCAAGCTAGGTCCATAAGTTGTTTTTGGTGACTCCAACTGTGGTCAGACCAAAGGATATGGTGATGTAAAGATTGGCATTGTTACATTCAGGAAAGTAGCATATGTAAGTAGATTAAAGCACAACTTGATTTCCATTAGTCAGCTCTATGATGAAGGGTTTCAGGTATCATTTGATAAATCTTCTTGCATTATTTCTTCTGCTAAAAATAAAACTGTTTTAACTGGCTCTAGAGTAGGAAACATCTACATAGTAAATTTCAAATCAGCTAGAACAGAAATTTGTTTGTTTAACAAGACTAGTAATAACAATGAACTTTGGCATAGGAGATTAGGACATGTCAACCTAAATAATATTGCTAGGTTATCTAAAGACAACCTTGTTAGAGGATTGCCTTCTTATCCCTACAAGAAGGGAGGTCTTTGTAGGGCTTGTCAGTTAGGCAAGCAAACTAAAAATAGTTTAAAGTCACTTAATAAGAGTGATTCACTAGGATTTTGTATTTGCTCCACATGGATCTTTTTTGACCCATTGCTGTACAAATCCTAGGAGGGAAGTCTTATACCTTAGTGATTGTTGATGACTTCTCAAGGTTCACGTGTGTGTTCTTCTTGAGAAACAAGTCAGATAACTTCAAGGTTCTTACAGATTTTCTTAAGAGTATACAGATTGAGTACTTTACTCCAATTGCATTGATCAGAAGTGATCATGGTACTGAGTTTTAGTCTCTTCTTATGCAAGATTTTTGTGAGAAGGAAGGTATCAGGCAATGTTTCTCTGCTCCTAGAACTCCTCAAAAAAATGGGGTAGCTGAAAGGAAGAACAGAACACTCATTGAAGCTGCAGGCACATTAATTGCAGATGCTCACCTGCCCCTATCCTTTTGGGCAGAGGCTGTGAGCACAGCAAACTATGTACTGAACAGAAGTTTGATACACAAACTTAAGGGCAAGACCCCCTATGAACTACTCAAAGGGAAGAAACCTAAAGTAGACTATTTTAGAATATTTGGTTGTGTCTGTTACATTCATAACAATAATAAGAAATACCTTAGAAAATTTGAAGCCAAGGATGAAGTTAGAATTTTTCTTGGATATTCCCAAGTAAGCAAGGCTTATAGGATATATAATAAATCCACCATGAAAATGGAAGAATCTATTCACATTTCTTTTGATGAGACTAACATGTTTTACAATGAGAAGATAGCTTCTACCAGTGAAACCTTGTAGATACCTAACATGTGTGAGAAGCTAGATGAGTTGACCCTCACCAATGAGGCTGTTCCACATCCTCCTCCACATATTGCTGAAGAAAGTGATGATGAAGATACTGATTTCAATGCAGAGCGAACAACAGCTAACCTAAATCCACCAGAGGAATTAACTCCACAGGCTGTTGCTAAACCAACTCCACCAACTGATTCTATCATACTTAGAGATCACCCTATATCTCAAGTAATATGAGACATTTCAATAAGTGTGCAGACAAGGCATCAACTCCACCAGGATGTGATGCATGCCTGCTTCATATCTCAAATTGAGCCCCAATCCATCAAAGATGTTGAGCAAGATCCACACTGGATTATTGCTATATAAGAGGAGCTCAACCAATTTGAGAGATGTAGAGTTTGAGACTTAGTTCCAAGATCCAAAGACTACCTAGTTATTAGAACTAAGTGGGTATTCAGAAATAAACTTGATGCCCAAGGATCTATCCTAAGGAACAAAGCAAGGCTAGTTGCTCAAGGCTATAGGCAAGAGGAAGACATTGACTATAACCAGACATTTGCTCATGTTACCAGGCTTGAGACAATAAGAATCTTCCTTGCTTATGCTGCATTCAAAAAGTTCAAAGTTTAGCAAATGGATGTAAATAGTGCATTTCTGAATGAAGAACTTAAAGAAGAGGTTTATGTGAAACAATCACCAGGTTTTATCTCTTCAACTTATCCCTCTTATATTTTCAGATTGCATAAAGCTCTCTATGGTCTAAAGCAAGCTCCAAGAGCTTGGTATAAAACCTTAGCTAGCTTTATTTTAGAGTATAAATTTTCTAGAGGCATGGTAGATAGGACTTTATTTTTCAAGCATCATCATGATAAAATTCTATTAGTACAAATATATGTATATGACATCATATTTGGCTCTACAGATCCCAAACTATGCAAAAGGTTCTCCAACCTTATGTATTCTAAGTTTGAGATGAGTAGCATGGGTGAACTCTCCTACTTCCTTGGCCTCCAAGTGAAGCAGACTCCTGATGGCATTTTCATATCTCAATCCAAGTATGCTAAAGAGCTAATCAAAAGGTTTGGGATGGCTGATGCCTCAGCCAAGAAAACACCTATGGCTGCAAATGTTGTGGTTGATTCAGATGAACATGGGAAACCTGTTGATCAGAAATTGTATATATAGCAGAAGCTGAATATATAGCAGCTAGCAGTTGTTGTTCACAGATGCTATGGACACAAAATCAACTCCTGGATTATGGCTACAACTTAAATAATTCAACTCTATTCTGTGATAGTACCAGTGCTATATTCATAGCACAGAATCCAATGCATCATAGTAGGACAAAGCATATAGATGTAAGACATCATTTCAATAGAGTGTGTTTACAAGAAGAAAATTAATCTTACATTCATCTCCACTAATTTGCAAATGTGAAAGAGAAGGGATAGATACTACTCTAGAGGGGGGGTGAATAGAGTTATCAAATTTTGCACTAGACAAAACTTGAAGGTCTACCCAACTCCCTTGGAGTGAATTGCGAAATTAAAAGATTATAGATATAAAATTAACCCTAAAGCCTAACACAAGTGTTGTGCACAAACACAAGCTAACTGTAATTACAGTTAAGGCTTGGAAATCCTAATCAGCAACTAGCAATCCTAGTTATATCTATTCACAGCCACAATGCAGGAAATAAACAAGGCAATCCAGACGACACAAGGAATTTATAGTGGTTCCCCAAACAACTTGGGTACGTCCACTCTTCTACCAACAAAGTAGGAATCCACTCAGGTTTTTGATCAGGTGCCCTGCCACCAACGGGATCTGCTTCAGGTAGATCCAGAAACCCTTTAGACTTTTGATCAGGTGTCTAAAAACCAAGCACAGGTTTTTGATCAGGTGTCCTGCCACCAAGGGATACTTTTGAAGTGAGTAATAACCCTGTACAGGAGGGGGAAGAAGGTTAAGATGTCTTCTCTATTTTACAATATAGAGAAGCACAAAAACTCGCACTGAGCTAGAAAACTCTAAAGAATCAAGGCTCCCCCTGGCTCAAAGATGTCAAGGTGAAGTCTTGCTTCAGTGCAGAAAACTCTTCAGAAAGCTCTGAAGGAAAAACTACAAGAAGATAATAAATAATAAAATTAAAGATCTTCAAGCAGCTATCTTCTTCTTCTTCTTCTTCAAAAGAACTCTGAGTTTGAACTTCCTGAAAGCAGGAGAACTCAGGTTGAAGAAGAGTAGAAGATCTTAACACTTCTTAGTTGGATGAGTATTGCTGAGAGCAGATGACTTGATCTTGATGAAGGCTTGAAAGCAGATGAACAGGATAACTAGTTAGCTAGCTTGAATCCTTCTTCAAAGGGTCCTTTATATAACAGCAGCAAGCAACGGCTCTCTTCAATTTGAATTACTTGTCTTCTTCTGAAACTTGAGACCTGGGCTGCAAATAACACACAGCAAAACAAACTCTACAGCAAGACATCCTATAAAAGGAATGAACCTCTTTCTAAAAAGCTGCAGGATCAAATCAAATAACAGAAGGACTAAATAAAGTCACATCAGAGAAATACTCTTTATAGCAGAAGGAAGACTTTTCAGTCTAACGGCTATAAAGGACTGTCAGCAGATAAAGTAAAATACAAAGTCAGCTAATAAGACAAACAACTTTATCTGAAAAGATTTTACTTAGGCAAAAAGGATGGAGCATATATTGCCTGGAAACATTATCATAAAACAACTGAAAAGATATGCCAGATAATGTATTAATTAATTAATTATAATAAATAAATACAAAATATAAAGGCAGACAGAAAACGTCGAACGACCTACGGAGATCGTCGACCGACGCACGGAGATCGTCGAACTATCGGACAGATAGTCGAACGATCCAGATAGTCGAACTATCAAAGGAGATAGTCGAACTATCACAGCAGATAGTCGAACTACCAGAAGATAGTCGAACTATCAGATAGTCGACCTATCAACAGATAGTCGAACTATCAGGGCAAAACAGATAGTCGAACTATCAACAGATAGTCGAGCTATCAGATAGTCGACTTATCAACAGATAGTCGAACTATCAAAAACAAACAGATAGTCGACCTATCAACAGATAGTCGAACTATCAACGCAGAACAGATAGTCGAACTATCAACAGATAGTCGAGCTATCAGATAGTCGACCTATCCAAGCAGATAGTCGAACTATCAAGGCACACAGATAGTCGAACTATCAACCGATAGTCGAACTATCCACGCAGACTGAAAGTCGAACAACTGATAGACGATCGTCGAACAGTTAGTCGACGATAGTCGAGCGGCGTTCGACGATAGTCGAACGAACAAACTACTTAATCAAATTCTCAATCTGGAAAAGTGAGGACTCTACAGCTAGACTACTAACCATTGACCATAGATATTTCTTGGGTCAAGGGACAAAAAGGACAAGACTAAACTCAAATCAAACTAGGGTACCAACAATCTCCCCCTATTTGAGTTAAGTCTCTTAAAAACTAAAACACAGAGCTAGCTATAGAACACTATAATCAATACAGAAAATAGATAGCAATTAACTAGCAATTATCAAACAGATAGATATAAAACAGCAGTCAATCAAACTATTAAGAGTCTACAGAATCTGGCAAAGAGTCAGAAGAACTAGGAACAAAAGAAATTTTCCTCAGGGGATCAATAGCTTCTTCCTTTAACATCTTCAAGTCCTGCACACCAATAATCCTTAATTCTGTAGCCTTTGGAACAACGGCTTCCGGGTGCTTTTCCATATATTTTGAAGGGTCAAATACCTCAGGATTAACCTGGAACTTTTCAAACTCCTTCTTTCTGAATGAAGACATAGTGGTTAAACCAGTGGTGTCCTTCCCTTCAGCTTTTGCTTTTCTGATCTGAGCTGCTCCAACCAATTCGTGAAAACGAGCCATCCTAAAGTTAGGATCAAGCTCAGGACTTTCATAAGCAGTCTCAGAAGGAGCAACCTCTTTATCTTGATTAACTAGATAAGACATGGGAGCAGACTTAGCAAAGTTCTTGCTAGAATATTTAAACAAAATAAACTACTTACCTTTTGAAACAATTTTTTCAGACTGTACTGGCATTGGAGAAGAAACTCTTTTCTTTGGAGAAGGAGGAGGGAAAAAGGTTGGTCTTTGATACACGACCTCCTTCACTTGTTCTCTTACTTCAGAAACATGTCTTTGAGAACCAGAATAAGATCTGCCTTAGGAACTTTGAGAGCTTTTCCTTGGCTGAGGCTGAGAAGGTGCAGATTTTCCAGAAGAGGCAGATGGATTAGCAGAAAGGTTCCCAGAGGCTCCTGCACTGGGAGGTGGAGGAGGAGGACCTTTGGGAGTCCATCTTGAAACAGGACTATCATACCTCTTAGATCTTTTTCTCTCTTTCTGCTGGTTCTTGGAGAACCACATCCAATGTTGAAATTCTTTTGATTTGGGGTCAATTCCTTTAAGAATATAGTAAGGAGTATCATTGTCACGGCTGGGAGGAGGAGGAGCAATTGCTTTCCTTTTCTTCTGAGCAGCTTTCTTTTTCTTCGAATTTTCAGATAAATCAGAATCCTCTTCATCTTCAGAGTGAGATGAAGGAGGATTGTCATAAGGATCATAGGCTTCAGAAACAGCCTTTTCTTTTAAAGCAGCTTTCTCTTTTTCCTCTTCAATGGCATCCTGAGCCAGAAGGAAATCCAAATCCAACCCTGGTGAATCATCCCAAATAGTTGACTTCTCAACTTGCAAATCTTTTTCTTTTTCTAACAAAGATTGAATTCTTTGATTCCAAGCAATTCTTGCTTTCTCTTCTTGATTTTCAGATACATCTTCCATGTCATCTAAAAAAGAATCCAATTCTGGATCTGCTTGAGCATCAGGATCAACTGGATCAACTTCTGAAACAATTTCTATAACTTGAGCAGCTAAGTCTTCTTTAATATAATCTGTAGATTTATGAATACAGATCTGCTAAATAAGCTAAAATCATTCCTTTTAGGTATTCACAAGCTATCAAATTAATTGACTCATCAATAAAGCGAATGAGTGAATTACCTTCATATTTGACCAACTCCCAAGACTCATCTAGGTAGGATGTAATAATCCCTTCTAGGAAATGGGCAACCACGGGAGTGGTGAGATCTTCTAAGCAAACTTTCACCGCAAATTCAGATAACATAATAGCACCAAATATTTCCTTTTCTGATAACACAGAAACTGATTCTTTTTCAGCTGGAGCAGACACTACTTGAACTGTAATCACAGTATCTGTTACTGCTGGAAGGGAGGCAGGAGGCTCTGAGGCATCTTCACAGAACATCTCCCCCTGCCTGATTTCAGTGGAAACTGAAACCAGGCCCCTTGAAGAAGAGGGCTCAGCAGATTTGGAAAGAGATTTGATGGTAGCGGTTAAGGTATCAATGGAGGAGGCAAGTGGAGCGATTGCCTCTTCAATCATGGTTTTGATTGAAGGGGTAATCAACTCCAAAATGCTAGAAATGAAAGCTGGGGTGATCTCAAAAGATGATGGAAATGCAGTGGATGGAGATGCAGCAGAGATGGTTGTAGTGTTGGGATGAAAAGTGGTGTGGACTGGAGATTGAATTGGAGATGGAGCTGGAGAGTTAACAGGAGTGTTAACTGGAGAATGAATAGGAGACTGAGGAGGTGTAGGAATCCACTCAGATCCTAACAGATCAAAACTAGGAGCAGATATCCTAGCCTGATGAGAAGGAAGAGGAGATGCTGGAGGGGAAGGAAGAACAACCGTGGTTGTTTCTCTAACAGGAGAAGGTGAAAGTCGTACTTCAGCTGAAGTTGATGGAACTTCAACTGAAGCAGACTGCATAGCAGAAGATGAGGGAAGGGAGAGAGCTGAGCCAGCTTCTATAGGGTGAGGAGCGACCGAATCAGTCCTGGTGCTCTCTGATGTCGCTGGAGCAACCCCTGTGAGAGCGGGTTTCACAAAAGTCCTCTTCCACTTGGAGAACAGGTTTGGGTCCATCTTCTTGCTTGCATTTATTATTGTTGCGGCGGAGACCAGCAGATGAGGATACTTTTCCTTCAGGAAAATTCCAATAACCCTACCTAGGGTAACCTCTTTCTTATTGTTCTTTTTCCTTATCAAATCAAACATTACTCCTGCCCAATCAATCTTTTTCTGATTAACAATTGCACACATCAGTGCAAATTATTGCCTTGTTATATTGTCATGAGCAGAGTGCTTTCCGAGGAGCACTTTTCCAACTAACTCAGCGAGAAACTTAATCTTGAAGGGGAAATTGACCTTGAGCAGCTTCGTGGGAATGCCCTCTGCATGTCCCAGCTCAACTAACATTCTTCCAAAATCTTGAGCATCTTGCTCATAATCTTCTTCACCATTTATCAAACCAAAAATATCAGTCAGAACGGCCGGAGTTAAAATTACCTCTTCTCCGCCGATGGTGCCAGTCATCGAATCGTCGGTGGATGACGAAGTGAAAGCCCATTCCTTGATCTCGGGTATATTTAACTTAATCCTTGATGACATTAATATCTCTAGTCCTTGATCCCGGCACAACTGAAGAACTTCCACGATCCCTGCTTCGCAGCAACTGAACGCGTCAAAATCAACGCTGAAGCCTGCATCGAACTTTACAACTGCTAACACTGCGGGAGAAATCGCCATTGATTGCTGGAGAAAGCGCGAGAAGGACGGCGAAGACGAAGGGGACGAAGCGACAGAAAATCGCAAGCGGGAAGACAGAATGCGAAAAGTCACGCTCCGTCGACGATAGAATAAAAGATCTTTTAACCTAGGTCGACTATCGGCTTTATATTAGACCGGAGATAGTCGATCTATTAAAAAGATACTAGACCCGATAGTCGAACGGCCGTTCGACGATCGGCTCAGAAGCAGAGTAGTCGAGCCATCGTTCGACTATTTCTGGCTTCTCAAACAATAAGCTGTCGTCGTTCAGAGATCGACGATAAGCTCGACCTGTTCGACGATCTTCGAACGCCGGTCGACGATCTTCAAACAGATAAGCTATCATTAACCAGAGGTCGACGATAGGCTTAATCCGTTCGACGATCTTCGATCATCGTTCGACGATCTTCAAGCAGGTTTCAACATAAGCAGATATAGTCACACTTAGTCTCGTCCATTGATCATGCCTAGTTGAACTAAAAAGAACAGATGCTTCTGTTCATCTAAAGGCTTGGTGAATATATCACTTCTCTGAAACTCAGTGGATATGAACTCAAGACAAATCTTGTTCTTTTCCACACAATCTCTCAGGAAATGGTGCCGAATCTCAATGTGCTTCGTTCTAGAGTGGTGCACTGGATTTTGTGCAATTGAAATAGCACTGGTACTATCACACACGATTTTGGTATTCTTGTGTGAGTAACCATAATCCACAAGCTGGTTTTGAATCCACAGGATCTGTGAACAACAACTAGCAGCTGCTATATATTCAGCCTCTGCAGTTGAAGTTGAGACAGAAGCCTGTTTCTTACAGAACCAAGAGACCAATCTCTCTCCCAGAAACTGACAAGTTCCTGAGGTGCTCTTCCTGTCAACTCTGCAACCAGCATAATCAGAATCAGAATATCCGATTAATTCAAATTCTGACTCAGCTGGGTACCAAAGTCCTAGATCTGGACATCCCTTCAGGTATCTCAGGATTCTCTTTAGAAGAATCAGATGAGATTCCTTGGGGTTGACCTGGAATCTAGCACAAAGGCATGTAGCAAACATTATATCAGGCCTACTTGCAGTTAGATATAATAGGGAACCAACAATGGCCCTATAATTCTTTTGATCAACTGGCTTGCCGTGATCATCAGAATCAATAACTACATTAGTAGCCATAGGTGTAGGCATTGCTGAAGCATCAGCCATCCCAAATTTCTTTACCAATTCCTTGGCATATTTGGATTGGGAGATGAAGATACCATCAGCATCTTGCTTAACTTGGAGACCAAGAAAGTAAGACAGCACACTCATACTACTCATCTCAAACTTAGAGTGCATCAGGTCAGAGAACCTTTTGCAAAGTTTGGGATCAGTGGAGCCAAATATAATATCATCTACATACACCTGAACTAACTAGAGTCTCATACCAGGCTCTGGGAGCTTGCTTTAGTCCATAAAGAGCTTTCTGTAACTTAAACACATGTGAGGGCTGAGTTGAAGAAACAAACCCTGGTGGTTGTTCAACAAACACCTCTTCCTTAAGCTCACCATTCAGGAATGCACTTTTGACATCCATTTGGAACACCTTAAACTTCATGTAGGCTGCATAGGCCAAGAAAATCCTTATTGCTTCTAGCCTTGCAACAGGAGCAAAGGTTTGGTCATAATCTATACCTTCCTCCTGTCTGTAGCCCTGAGCTACAAGCCTTGTTTTATTCCTTACAATAATTCCATTTGCATCCAACTTGTTTCTATACACCCACTTGGTGCATATGATCAGTCGGCCTTTAGGTCTTGGAACCAAAGTCCAAACTTTACATCTCTCAAACTGATTGAGTTCCTCTTGCATAGCAATGATCCAGTGAGGATCTAGCTCTGCATCTTTAAAGATGAGGGGCTCAACCTGTGAGAGGAAACAAGCGTGCATCACATCCTGTCTTAATTGGTGTCTTGTTTGCACACCAGCTGATATGTCTCCAATCACTTGAGATGTGGGGTGATCTCTGAGTGTGACAATATCAACAGGTGGGATGTGATCTTCAGCAACAGTTGGGATTAATTCCTCAGGAGGAATTTGATCTACTGTTGGTGGTACAACAACAGCTTCTACAATGTCTTCATCACTGTCTGATTCAGTGATCTGAAGAGTTGATAGTTGAAGAATTTCTTGAGGGACATCAGGTACCTGCAATGAACTAGAGGAAGGAGAATTTTCCTTCTCCATGTAAAATATCTGAGACTCATCAAAAGATACATGCACAGATTCTTCAATCTTACAGGTTGATTTGTTATAAACCCTATAAGCTTTGCTTACTTGGGAATATCCAAGCATGATTCCCATTGAAGCTTTTGCTTCAAATTTTCTAAGGTATTCTTTATTGTTATTATGAATATAAACAACACAACCAAAAATTCTAAAATAATTAATTTTAGGTTTCTTTCCTTTAAGCAACTCATAAAGAGTTTTACACTTGAGCTTGTGTATCAAACTTCTATTCAAGACATAATTGGCTGTACTAACAGCTTCTGCCCAATAGGAGAGAGGCATGTTAGCATCTGCCAACAATGTACTAGCAGCTTCAATGAGTATTCTGTTCTTCCTTTCAACTACCCCATTTTGTTGGGGAGTTCTAGGAGCTGAGAAACTATGTTTGATACCTTCTCTCTCACAGAATTCTTGCATGAGAAGAGAGTCAAACACAGTACCATGATCACTTCTGATCAAGGCCACATGAGTAGAGTACTCAGTCTGCACACATAGTAGAAAGTCTGTAAGGGCTTTGAAGTTATCAGCCTTAGTTCTCAAAAAGAAAACCCAACTGAACCTAGAGAAGTCATCTACAATTACTAAGGTGTAATACTTCCCTCCTAAACTCTGTACATTTATTGGGCCAAATAGGTCCAAATGTAATAGGTACAGGATTCTAGGAGAATCACTCTTATTTACAGATTAAAAAGAGTTTTTGGTTTGCTTGCCTAGCTGACAAGCCTTGCATAGGCTCTCCTTCTTGTAGGGGCAAGAAGGTAAACCTCTAACAAGGTTGTGTTTAGATAACCTAGATATATTTTTAAGGTTAACATGACTAAGCCTCTTATGCCACAAAGAATTATTATTAATTGTTACTTCATTAAACAGGCAGATTTCAGAATGAGATGAATTGAAATCTACTAAATAAATATTACCTATTCTAATACCTACTAAAACCACATTATTATTTAAAGTAATATTGCAAGAAGAGTTAGAAAATGAAACCTGGTAGCCAGCATCACACAGCTGGCTGACTGAAATCAAATTGTGCTTCAGTCCTGTCACATATGCAACTCTCTTGAAAGTAACATCTCCAATAGTAATCCTGCCATAGCCTTCTGTCTGACCACAGCTGGAATCTCCAAAGATAACCTTTGGGCCGAGCTTAGCTTTGAATTTTGACAGATGATCTTTATTTCCTGTCATATGCTTGGAACATCCACTATCCAAATACCACTTATTTTGAGTGATTGGATAGGCCTTCACCTGCAAGACATTTATTTAGACAGAGTGGACCCAGGTAACCTTGGGTCCCTTGTTTTTCACATAAGAAAAACTGGAAATATATGAAAATGCAGGCTGAGGGTGATAACCTAATGAGTGAGATCTCCTAGGTGGGATTCTCCATGCAGATGATGGGTCAACAAACCTAGGGTTTCTATTTTCATTTAGGTTTCTATGGTACTGATGATGATTTTGAAAATCATATTGAAAACGTCGATCGACGTTCGACGATGGGCGCTCAGATCGTCGAGCTTCGTTCGACCATTGAGCTTCCGATCGTCGAGCGGCGTTCGATGCTCTTTGCATTTCTTTAAAAAATTTCTTTCTCTTTTCTCTCTTAGCTTTATTTAAAGTTTTATTAACTAGGTTTACTTGCTCAGTGTTCTTCATTCCACTAGCTGAAATGAAGTTCACTGGAGTTGAAAGGTTATTTTTAAGAATAACTGGGGGTTCACTTGGAGAAGCTCCTAAGCCTAATTTGTCATTACCTGACCTAGTGTTAGTCATGCTGATAATCTCTAACAACTTAAGGCTTCTACCATTAAGTGATTCTTCTAACCTCTTAGACTTAGCTAACTCCATTTTAAGAAATTTAATTTCTTCACTACAAGTAGTGAGATCTTCCTTTAACCTAACATTTTCTGTAGCAATTGATTCTGAGTCAGCTAACTTATTTCTAAGTTCTTTTATCTCCTTTTCTGAGCTAATCAAATCTAAGCATAAAGATTTAAAATCTAATTTAAATTCTTCAGAAGTAAAGTCATAAGAAGATAGTACCTCATCTTCTATTGGCATCTCTTCATCTGAATCTGAACTCTCTGCAGCTGAGTGGTTGCTGCAGGCATCTATTGCCATCAGGCAAACTTCTTTTGCCTTCTTCTCTTCCTCATCCTCACTGGAGCTTGATGAGGAGGATTCTTCATCAGAATCACTCCAGGTTTCAGCAATGAAACCACTCTCCTTCTTCTTGTTTTTGTAGGAGGATGGCTTGGAGTGCTTCCTGTGCTGTTCCTTTTCTTTTCTCTTGTCTTTGTTCTTCTCCTCTGGACACTCTGATAAGATGTGTCCAGGCTTCCTGCAACCATAACAAATAATTTCTTTAGCAGGAGAACGATCATACCTTGGTTTGTCTTCATAGCATGAAGACTTCTTTCTGAACTCCTTTCTCCCCATCTTGAGAAACATCTTGGCAAACAATGTCATTAGCTCCTCATTTGATTGGCTGCCTTCAGAAGCATCAGCAGCCTTAAGAGCTAGAGATTGCTCTTTCCTTGTTGGAGTAGGGGTCTTTGCTTCTGCTTCTGCTTCCCTTGTCTTCAACACTTGCTCGAAAGACTTGAGTTTGCCGAGAAGAGCCTCAGTGGAGATCTCATTTGTACTTCTGGCTTCTTTGATGGGCCAGATCCTTAGATCCCATGTGTTAGGGAAGCACATAAGAATCTTATCATTGACCTCTGTCAATGATATGTCCTTGTCAAGGGTCCTCAGCTCATTGATGATTGAGCTGAGCCTGGTGTACATGGCTTCAACTGATTCAGCATCAGTTTTCTTGAAGTTCTCATATTGTGAGATAAGGTTGGACCTTCTGTCCTTCCTTTCATCAGCTGAGCCAGCTACAATCTGGTTCAGTGTATCCCACATAGCTTTTGCTGAAGAGCAGTCAGCTACCTTCTGGAATACCTCATCAGACATTGTCTGAGCCAGTATATTCATTGCCTTGGCATCTGCTATCTTGGCATTCTTGTACTCGTCATTGTAATCTGGAGGAGGCACTGCACTCATATCAGTTGATGATGAGGCAGTGGCAGCAGCAGGTGCTCTTGGGGGACCTGACAAAATAGAAGCAAAGATGCTTTCATCAATAAAATTCATATATAATTTTATCCATGCCTTCCAGATGTCAAACTTAGCTAAGTTGCATGCTGGAGGTCTGGTGCTAGAATAATCCTTGGACTGGGCCATGATAGTGAATATCTATAAGCTTTGGTATCTATCAGGATCTTGTGACTTATGTGTTAGCCTATTCAGTCAGTAAACCTCCCTCTGATACCAATTGAAAGAGAAGGGATAGATACTACTCTAGAGGGGGGGTGAATAGAGTTATTAAATTTTGCACTAGACAAAACTTGAAGGTCTACCCAACTCCCTTGGAGTGAATTGCGAAATTAAAAGATTATAGATATAAAATTAACCCTAAAGCCTAACACAAGTGTTGTGCACAAACACAAGCTAACTGTAATTACAGTTAAGGCTTGGAAATCCTAATCAGCAACTAGCAATCCTAGTTATATCTATTCACAGCCACAATGCAGGAAATAAACAAGGCAATCCAGACGACACAAGGAATTTATAGTGGTTCCCCAAACAACTTGGGTACGTCCACTCTTCTACCAACAAGGTAGGAATCCACTCAGGTTTTTGATCAGGTGCCCTGCCACCAACAGGATCTGCTTCAGGTAGATCCAGAAACCCTTTAGATTTTTGATCAGGTGTCTAAAAACCAAGCACAGGTTTTTGATCAGGTGCCCTGCCACCAAGGGATACTTTTGAAGGGAGTAATAACCCTGTACAGGAGGGGGAAGAAGGTTAAGATGTCTTCTCTATTTTACAATAGATTAGAGAAGCACAAAAACTCACACTGAGCTAGAAAGCTCTAAAGAATCAAGGCTCCCCCTGGCTCAAAGATGTCCAGGTGAAGTCTTGCTTCAGTGCAGAAAATTCTTCAGAAAGCTCTGAAGGAAAAACTACAAGAAGATAATAAATAATAAAATTAAAGATCTTCAAGCAGCTATCTTCTTCTTCTTCTTCAAAAGAACTCTGAGTTTGAACTTCCTGAAAGCAGGAGAACTCAGGTTGAAGAAGAGTAGAAGATCTTAACACTTCTCAGTTGGATGAGTATTGCTGAGAGCAGATGACTTGATCTTGATGAAGGCTTGAAAGCAGATGAACAGGATAATTAGTTAGCTAGCTTGAATCCTTCTTCAAAGGGTCCTTTATATAACAGCAGCAAGCAACGGCTCTCTTCAATTTGAATTACTTGTCTTCTTCTGAAACTTGAGACCTGGGCTGCAAATAACACACAGCAAAACAAACTCTGCAACAAGACATCCTATAAAAGGAATGAACCTCTTTCTAAGAAGCTGCAGGATCAAATCAAATAACAGAAGGACTAAATAAAGTCACATCAAAGAAATACTCTTTATAGCAGAAGGAAGACTTTTCAGTCTAACGGCTATAAAGGACTGTCAGAAGATAAAGTAAAATACAAAGTCAGCTAATAAGACAAACAACTTTATCTGAAAAGATTTTACTTAGGCAAAAAGGATGGAGCATATATTGCCTAGAAACATTATCATAAAACAACTGAAAAGATATGCCAGATAATGTATTAATTAATTAAATATAATAAATAAATACAAAATATAAAGGCAGACAGAAAACGTCGAACGACCTACGGAGATCGTCGACCGACGCACGGAGATCGTCGAACTATCGGACAGATAGTCGAACGATCCAGATAGTCGAACTATCAAAGGAGATAGTCGAACTATCACAGCAGATAGTCGAACTACCAGAAGATAGTCGAACTATCAGATAGTCGAACTATCAGGGCAAAACAGATAGTCGAACTATCAACAGATAGTCGAGCTATCAGATAGTCGACTTATCAACAGATAGTCGAACTATCAAAAACAAACAGATAGTCGACCTATCAACAGATAGTCGAACTATCAACGCAGAACAGATAGTCGAACTATCAACAGATAGTCGAGCTATCAGATAGTCGACCTATCCAAGCAGATAGTCGAACTATCAAGGCACACAGATAGTCGAACTATCAACCGATAGTCGAACTATCCACGCAGACTGAAAGTCGAACAACTGATAGACGATCGTCGAACAGTTAGTCGACGATAGTCGAGCGGCGTTCGACGATAGTCGAACGAACAAACTACTTAACCAAATTCTCAATCTGGAAAAGTGAGGACTCTACAGCTAGACTACTAACCATTGACCATAGATATTTCTTGGTTCAAGGGACAAAAAGGACAAGACTAAACTCAAATCAAACTAGGGTACCAACAAAATGGCATATATCTTCACCAAACCCTTGGATGAGAAGAAACATTTATCCTTTATGAATCAGCTAGGCATGATGAATGGAGATGGATTAATTTAATTCTTTGTCTGCGGTCGAAGAATTTGTCACAATTCGTCGAACGAAGATTGACGAACTGAGGAAAGTTCTTGAGAATTTTCATCGACCTGAGATCGATGAACTCTCTGTGTAAGTCATTTTCGTCGACCGAAGATCGACGGTCTGGCTTCAGAAAAATTTTCGTCGACCTGAGTATGACGAAAAATTTTCCCTTCTTCAGACTGAGATCGACGAACTCTTTTGTCAATAAAATATTTCGTCGACCCCAGATCGAAGAATTTTTCTGTTTCGCAGGACGGAGTTTGTCGTTTCATATTCTGAAGAACCTTATAACTAGGTTTTCTTCGAGCTTCATCCCACGCTTTCTGTTCCCTTGAACTTGATCTCTCTGTTTCTTTGTTGCAGGTGATCATGGCGATTCCAGCAAGCGCTCTCGCAACTATGAAATTCGATATGGGTTTTGACATCAACTTCGAATCTTTCCAACACTCAGACCAAATTTTCATTGATATTTTGAAGTTGTTTGAGGATTTACAGTTGAAGAATCTAATGACTACCAGGATGAAGATTGCAGAGACTGAGATCAGAGAATGGTTTTTCACTTTATCGACTCCAGATGCTGGTACGCTGATTGGAACCATATCAGGTAATGTCGTTTCACTTACTCCTGATGTTCTAACTGAAATTTTTGGATTACTGAATGGAGAAGAGGATTTAAAAATCGACACTGTTGAATTTGATGAAATGTTGATTCGAATGGGTTATTCATGAAACAACCCTAACAAGCTGCTAAAGAAACATCTATCTGCAGATTATAAGTTTCGGGCAGATGTTGTAGGAAAAGTACTGCTGGGCAAGCACACCGCCCATGATTACATTACTGGACAACAGTTCCAAATGATGTGTTGTGGTAAACAAGAAGGCCGTGAACTGGGAAAAAATCATGTTTGAATTGATTAAAAAGAAAAACACAAAGAAGGAAGTGTGTTTTGAAAGGATGCTGAGAATCTTCCTTCAGGCTAAGACTGATGGATCACTGGTCTCCCCGACCATATTCGTAAATGCCTCCAAGAGGCTAACTTGTGCCTTATTTGGCAGGTGGGAGAGGAATATTCCTAAGTCATCCAAGACTTCCTCTTCCAGATCTTCTGAGAGTACAAGGGCTGTTCCAGCCACTCCCCACCCCGCTAAGGATATTTTCATTCCTCCTCCACCTCCTCTTATTCAAACAACCTCAACAACCCTCTAGCTTACTTCCACATCACAAGAACATCAACCTACACCTCCTGCTTCACCTTTTCACCTTTCTTCACCAATATATTCTCCAGTTCATTCACCACTACCTCAACATTCACCAATTCATTCTCCAGTACATCAATCCCCTCAACATCAAACTCCAAAGCATGCTCATACACCAGAGCATGTTACTCCTCCTCTGTCCCCTCTTCCTTCTCACCTTATTGACATCCCTCTTCATAATCTATCATCTCTACCATCATTCAATCTGCTTTCATCTCACAGTCATACTCCATCCCCCACAGATGAACAAATGATAGAATCTTCACCCCTACATCCATCATCATCCACCTTCAATCCATTTGTATCTACTCAAACTCCATCTGACTTCATACACATAGATTCACCATCCATTTCATCCATTCTGCAATCCATCACACAACTCCTTAAACAACTCATAGCAGAGGCTATTTCACCTCTTGCTTCTTCTATTTCATCTCTTGCTGCCCAACTGTCTTCCTTCCCTGTCCCTCCTTCAGTCAGGGGCCTGGCTCCAGTGCTTACTAAAAACAGGCAGGGGGAGATACTCCATGAAGAAGTAGCTCCAGCAGCAGCAACAACAGCAATAGAAACAGAATTTGTTGATACTGAGATACCAGATGCAGAACTCACAGAATTTTTGGATACTGATTCTAAGATAGTTGATTTAGTTCATTCTTTGGATATTCCTTCTGGAGACTGCTCCATTTCTCCAACAGTTGAACTGAACTCAGTTCTAGATTCTTTTGATCTTATGTATAGAAATATTATTTTATAGGTTTCTTGCGATGTGACAGATCTTTGCAAATTAATATCAACCCTATTAATAACCATCATCACACATCAGATTTTCTGGATCTAGTAAGATAAAGTGCATTAGAGAAGTGAGCATTCATTAAAAACTCTGGCAGAAAATGGTAATACTTTTTAGGATCATTATTACATGTCAGACCCAGAAGTCGGTTCTTTACTAAGTTCTATTACAGTAATTCTTAACTTTTTTTATATATATCTGATTTTATCTAATAAATAATAGAAATTTTAATACTTTAAATCTCAAAAAAGACATTTTTTATTTGATAATATTTAAACACATTCATCAAGCATTCAAAGATATAAAGATAAACAAACAATATAGAAGCATCCTTTCAAAGGTCCAGTTTTTGATTTTACATATAAAAGCCACTCCTTTTACAAGGAGAGCACGGTATGAAGATTTGCAAACAAACATCAACCGAGCCACATGTGATTACTAGGACAACTCGTTGAAAGAGGGCGGCAGCAGCTTTAAATTTCCATCAACTGGTGCAAAGAATGCAATAAATTTGTTGATGCACTCATCATACATTGGTGCCTGCAATTCGTTGAGATCAAGGGCCTGGATGTAAAATAACAGTGGGTAGAAAAATGGGATCATTATATCATAAGAAGAGATTTTTGTAATTTCAAAAGATAGAAGGGTGCAACCAGTAATTATGCCTGCCTCAATACACACACACACACACATCACACTGCGCGTTTTTTGCACGTGTTCAAACTGAAAATACTCTTATATACGTGCATTTTTAGGAAAAGTGTTTGACACAAAAGTTGTAGATCTCGACTTATATGAGCATCGAGCACAGGCGTACGGGCTACGCCCATGCTCGATGCTCTCGGGCGTCCTTCGGCCGCATCAAAAACGAGCTTCGTCTGCAACATATACATATGGTACTCAAAATGACCATAAAAAGTGTAAATCAATATTACAGTTTTTAATTTTTAAAAAAAATTGAACGTAAATTTCACCAAAGATTTATTGATAGAAATATTTAAATACATCATCAAACATGTAAAGGGCAAATGCAAAGGTAAGAGCCAAAATTCTATTATATATTTTTAGCTAAATGAACAATTAAGGTAAAAAGAACGAGGAAATCAATTTCAGACTGGAAGCAAAAAAAAGAATAGAGAATCAAAATCAGTTGAACCATTGAGGATTAAATCCTCCTAACCACTAATTAATCTCGCGGCCAACTTGAATTAACACTGAAAAATACAATTTAGACAGTTATTGTGGAGTACAACAAATATTTTCACTTGTATTCCCCTGATCATGTCAATTTTAGGATACATAAAAGACAGATTTCAATGCAATATGAAACAGAATCATAGGCAAAATCTGTACAGAAAATGAAAAAAAAATGACATAAGTTATAGAAATCTGAGATTTCTCAGAAATTTGTGCAAAAATCTGTAAAAAAAAGTGCCAGCATAAGCACTTTCTTCCCCGTGTTCCAAGGTGAGCTTTAAAAATTATGCTTTTGCAAAATCGGTTTTGCAGATTGAAATTATTGCCAAAGGAGGTTCGAAGTGGTTGTGGAGAGGCAAAATCGGGTTGGTATGAAAGTTTGAGAAAATTCTTATGCTTTAAGTTTGAGAAAGTTTGGGAGGAGGACCTGGAGGAGGAGCGGAGGCGGCAGCGGCGGGGGCAAGTAGTGTCCTGTGGAGCGTGTCCTGTGGAGCGAAGGCAGATATGAGTTGGCTGATTTTCGCCGGCGAGTAGGAACGGTTGCAGTTCGGTGTCGGGTGATTCTCGGGTGGCGATGGGAAGAAGGTTGGCGCTGGTTAGAGAGGAGATGGGAATGTCGGGGAAGAGATGAGTAGAGGTAGCGGTTATTTGGGGAGAACCGGCGTGACCTAAATGTGTGGAGGAGAAATTTTGTCGTTGCGGAAATGTGAGGAGTGGCTTAATTCGTGGCTTTTTTTGTGCGGCCGAGGAATTGTGGAAATGAGAGTTAATCCGTGGGATTTTTTTGGGAGGAGAGATCTTGACCATAATTTAATTCATTGATCGTGCAGTGTGAATTAAAACTACGGTAAGAGCGAAGAATGTTATATTGTTTTATATATAATAAAGATAAAGATATATATGTATATATATACATATGCTTGTATGTATATTTGAGAGAGAGAGAGATATATATATATATAGAGAGAGAGAGAGATACATATATAGATATGTATATATATACATATTGATATATATACATATATATACATAAATATAAAAAGATTTATGATTGATCGTTGTAATTGTGTGGTGTAATACGGTGGACCTTCAAATCAATCTCAACAGTCCGTTTCCTATTACGGAGGGAAAAATTCTCACGTCCCTCGACAGAAAGTTCGCCAGAACTAAGCTAAGTTAGCCCATTTCACAGCCCAAAAAACCGCGACCTTTAATCCCGCAAGATTTGAACTAAAAGGTTTCACTGGATGCACGTTATATACAACAAAAATCCATTTCAACTGGGCGATGTGGGAGTATTCAGTGCACAACATTTAAAAAAAATTATTGAACAAAAATAGTTGAACAAGGGGATTCAAACCTTCAACCCCACAGTCAAATTACAAGCATACAACCACATGTGGCGCTAAACAATGTTTAAATAGTTGAAAATAAAATATATAATTAAAATACATTCTAAACAATGTTAAAATGTGTGTGTGTGTGTGTGTGTGTTATAGGGAGCTTATAGAGTGTGTGTTATAGGGAGCTTACAGAGTGTGCATCCTTGTCAGAACTTTCTGCTAAATGATCGACAGTTCTGAAGCTTCTGTAGATTGAACATGCTTAAATAAATCAACACATAAAACATAAGAAGTATTAGTACATCGGTTGCACTAGCATGACTTACTGTTCATCTTCCGTAAAAAAAGGATCCTGCGTTAATGATTACAAAAACATGGAATTTAAAATCTAATCAACAATAATAGTAAGAACTTTAATTAAGCGTGACTTAAGCAAACCTTGAGTAAATCTGAAGCAGTTGGCCTCAAGTTTGGCTCCCTGCATGCATTTTCGTTAGTGAAAAATAATTGCAAGCACATGAGAAAAAAGAGAATTCATTTTAGAAAAAAAAAATCCATGCATGCATTTTCGTTCAAATGAGAGTAAGGTAAGAATGGTGAGTATGGTGAAGGAATAAAGAAGGGATCGTCAAGCAACCAAACACTTAGGCTCCATTTGGGGGGACTTATTTTAACTGGTCAAGCGGTTACGACCGCATGAACCGTGCCTTAATTATGGTCCGGTTCATGCGGTCGTAACCGCGTAATACCGCGTAACCGTTGAAAATAAGTCCCCCCAAACGGAGCCTTAATCATCAAGCGTTGATTTGTGGTTGACGATTTTAGGGTAGGAAGATGAACTAGTTGTTAAAGTTAAAAGAATTATTTTATCGTCAAATGTTGAATTTTGGTTGAGGATTTCAGAGTAGAAAACTGAACTGGTTGTTAAAGCTAAATGAGTCATTTTTATCAAAATAGAAATGAGAACTATCCAATTTCCTACCATGGGCCTTGACCCCACAGGTATGAACCCTCTGATATCAAATTAAGATGTGATACAAAAGAACACTGATTAGAACTGTAGAACTCTTCTTCCTCTTACTCTCCTTCATCTCATACTCAGCCAAAACTCTCAAGGAAAGAAAAATTCCATGAGGGAATAGTAAAATCTGTTCTAGACTTCAAACAGAATAAAGTGAAGAAAATCCTTCTCCTAGTTCTCAAGAGTGAAAGAGAAATTCTTTCTCTCAGAGAAAAGGACTATCATTAATCTTCAAGCCAAAACATTTTTGTTAATAGCAGCATGTTAAAGAGGAGTTTTCTGAAGCCAACTCTCAAAAAAACATGACATACATTCTTAGCGCTCTGCATTCCAAGATGACACTTCCCCCTGCCAACCTTCAACAAGCATTTAGAATAAGGTTGTAGCAATGGATTGCTCAGGGGTAAACCAGAGACTTGGATGGTTTAATAACTTCTCGATAAGAGCAATTCTGATTGAGGAGGATCATTCACAGAAGAAATCAGAGCGGAGATGGTTGGGCTAATAAGTCAGGAGTGTTATAAGAGTTCATTCTAGTTGGACGGATAAATTTGACAAGCTAGAAATTTGTATATTTGTGGAAGAGTTGAGTACCAAATATGTGAAACAACTATAAATCGATTGTGTCTCATATAGCATAGCTTATTTCATGTAGTTATTATACATTGTAGGGCACTTTCAATTTGAAGCACCAGAAAGAACGACAGGAACATCCAATATGCTCTCAAATTCAATATTATTATTCCTCCTCTTTATGTGAAAAGAATAAGCCGCAATAGTTCAAGGTTTTTGATATAGTAATAATGGAGAGGAGGCTACAAGGAAAATTTGGAACTAACAATATGTCCAATATGAAATGAAAGATTGTGGTAATATCCTCTGGGACACACACTTGATGCCAAGGACTCATCTGCCATAACAATAGGCGGAATCATGTTATGCTGGTCAAGTGACGTGAACATTGTGGTATCTCCTGTCATATAAATTTTAGCACTGGGATCAATAAACAATATCCTAAGTAGCAACCCCTGTGCATCCCGATGAATTGACATCTACACCGAAATTAGTTATGAACACAATGATCAACACATCATCTTGAGAAAGTTGCATGTATGCCTTAGACATAGAAATAACAAGAAACGAAGGACTATAATAAACCTCTACAGCCCCAACAAGTGTTTGTGGTCGGATGTGAGGATACTTGGCAAAGCACCTCTCAGTAGGGTGGCATGTCTTGCCACAACGAGTACACGTGGGATATAATTACCATGTCCACCTGTATGACATCATAACAACGTACTACTCCATTACCTAGCAATATGGGTAAAACTCTCAGATTAAAGAATTGTAACTAAAATAGAAGTATCACCCAATGTATGAATGGTTATCCCTCTTAGAACATGTCATTTGCTCATCCTATATAAGTCTGGCACGCGCTGAAGGTAGCAGACGACCAACAACTTCTCAAAGTATTTCTATTGAGTGGCAACGCCATTGGAGAATGGTAAATGTTGGAAGAAGCTGAACTCCTAAATATCGGACGTCCTAATATGCAGTTTCTAAATAGAATATAGTTTGAGAAAAAAGATCAAAATGGAGAATAGATCCTATAAGCTTTTGCATGTTTGGAACAAAGCATTGTCAAATGATCTCATACAGCACATCATGAAGGATGATGGGTATAAAAATATTTGAAAGACTATTCGCTGGCCATGTGAGCACAAAGGCACCACCAGTGTCCCAATCATCATAGTTAGGAGCCATGGTAGGACAAGGTTGATAAGTGAGATGATTTCTCTTTTATTGTGATCTTAAAAGGAAAGAGAGAGAGAGAGCCACTCTAATCAGCATAATGGACATGGCAACTTGGACACAGTTCCAAGATTCCTTGAAACCTGATGAGCGGTGGTAAACATGTATGGTAGTAGTTGTACTCTCGGGTTGTGTCATTATGGATACATAAAGAGCTCATGAGTAATATCGTATAAAAAAACCTCATACAATATCACAAATATATGGAGGCGTTGATAACAACATAAGCAAATTAAGCAGTCCCACACCAAGATAAAATTTACAATGAGCATCCACACATTAGGTGAAGGCTCTAACACTTGCATTGGAACGAACTAAATCATGATATAGTAGATGGGGAGAGTATAGAGTTTGGAAGGAACTATAGTGAAAGAAGCATAGAAGACTTTTGCAGGTATTAGTCCATTGCAAGACTAAGCACGAATACTCGAACTAAAATTTAGCATAGTATTCAATCATTGTATAGACCCATATATATACCATGTGGAAAAACAATATCATTCAATTTGTTCAATCTTTCCAACAATATTAATTGTACTTATGGGAGTAACATGATCTTAAAGACTTCAAGTGATGTACCCAACTTCATCAACTTCTATATTTGTTATTCAAACATAAGGTAGCAACTTCAATTTGAATACGTAGACCTTATGTTTATACCAGACGAATTAAGTATAACTTTAACAAACTAATAAATTTTACTCTTATCCGTCTTTAACACAACAAATTATCAATTTGTTACTAATAAATTTTACTCGTATCCGTCTTATCCTTTAGAGGAAGAATTGTTCGATAATATATAGAATATTGATGTAAAGGCCCATTTATAGGCCCAATTCCTTCCTCTTCTTTAGTCTCACATCTCTTGTATAGGATTATTTCTCCTTCTCTTCTCCTATATATTTGTACTCTCTTTTGTATTTTACACATGAAGTATCTACAAGGTTGGCCCATTACTTTCTACATGGTATCAGAGGGAACGATTCGGTCCCTGCGGTTTCCTCCATTCTAACCGCCCAGACCGTCTTCCTCCACTGACCGCAGTCTCTTCTGCGGCTTCTCCCTACCTACTCGCCTCTTGTCGCGAGTTCCCCTTCACCGGCTCTTCTCGCCGGCCTCCCTGCGGTCTCTCCTTTTTAACCGCATCCTGCCCTCTCTCCCGTGGTTCCACGCCCCCTCCTCCTCTTATAGCCACTCTCTCTCTCAGACCCATGGGACCCCCTCCCGAATCATTCTATTCTCTAAACTGCTGCGGGTTCGGTCTTACCGCGCGGTCTCTTTGTCGCGCGCATCTTCGCTCGCGGCCTTCTCCCTTCTCTTCTCCCGCGCGGCATCCTCGCTTACCGCGCGGCCTCCTCTCTTCCAGCGGTCTCTCTATCCCTGGCGAATTCCGCACTTGGTTGCGGCATATTCCCCTGCCGCGGCTGTACTCACCCTGACCGTGCGGCCTTCTCTTCTACCTCTTTCTCCCGAAGTCTCAACCCGCGCGGTCTCTCTCTAACCGCTGCGGCCTCTCCCCTTGTCTGTTTGAGCCGACCTCTGCGGTCACTTCTTCTCTGGCAGCTAGTGTTTACACTGTGACCGTGCGGTTTGCTTTTCCACACTCAGGTCGCGGCCTCCCTCTCCTTCTCGCCTGCTCTTGTCGCTGTGACTACCCGCCGCGACCTCTTCTGTAACTGCGCGGGCTTGTCGTGCAAGAGTGTTCTTCCCGCGGCGACCTTCTCTTCCTGCGGCCTCCTCTCTCGCTGCGGTGTCGCCTAGGCTACTCTCTCCCTTTCGGCTCCTCCTGCTCGCGCGGTTTCGCTGCGGCCTGGTTCTCGCTGCGGCCTGGTTCTCGGCGATTGTTCTCGTCGCTGACCTCCCGCGGCTTGTTCTCGCTGCGGCCTGGTTCTCGTTGCGGCCTGGTTCTCGCTGCGGCCTGGTTCTCGCTGCAGACTGGTCCTTCTTGTTGCTGCCATGCTCTCGCCGCTGTTCTCCCGCGGCGTGTTCTCGCCGCTGCTTCTCCCGCCGTTCTCAGTGCTTTCTCTGTAGTAGTCGCTGTTTTTTGTCCGGCAAGCCGCATACCTCCTTGCCGCTCGGTTTCCGTGCCTCGCCACCGATCAGGATTATGGATTTCGCCTCGAACGTTGCTGATGATATTGCTGCATTGCGTGCTCAACTCCATCAACTTCAAGGGGTGGTTAGTCGCTCCTCTGGCTCCGTAGCCTCAATCTTCCAGGACGGTATATCGTGCCTCTCACACGGCTCTCACTGGATTGTGGACTCTGGTGCTACTCATCATCTCTCTCCGCAGCAGCCACCCAAATACTTGGATATTGCTTACCCCAAGCACATCACTGTGGCCAATGGTGACACTGTCTCGGTTTCTGGCATTGCTCATCTACCTATTACTCCTTCCCTCTCCTTATCCTCGGTTCTTCATGTTCCGGGCTCTCCTTTTAACCTTCTTTCTGTTTGTCGTCTTACGTAAGATCTTGATTGTTTTGTTACTTTCTCACGCTCTTCTTTTGTGGTGCAGGATCGACTCACGCAGAATATACTTGGTAAAGGGCGGATGACTAACGGGCTATATCTTCTCGACCTTCCTCCCACTGCTCTCACCACTGTCTCCACCACTGATTGGCATCGCCGTCTTGGGCATGCCCCTCTTCCCATTCTCAAGAAAGCTCTTCTCACTGTCCCTCTCCACGAGTTCTTTTGTGAATCTTGTATCTATGGCAAACAACACCGTATATCCTTTTCTCCTGCATGTACTCGGAGCAATTCTCCTTTATCCTTAGTATATTCTGATATCTGGGGGCCCTATAAAGTCCCTAGTGCTTTTGGGTATCGGTACTTTGTTACCTTTATCGATGACTACTCGCGCGTTACCTGGTTGTATCTTACTTCGTAATCGCATCGAGCTCATCGCTACGTTCCGGACGTTTCTTACGAAAACTCGCACTCAGTTTTCTGCTTGTGTCAAAACTCTCCGTACCGACAATGCTAGCGAGTATACTGGTCGCACTTTCTCCAATCTGTGCGCGGAGTTTGGTATTATACATCAGACTTCCTGTGCTTATACCCCTCAACAGAATGGCATCGCGGAACGGAAAAATCGCCACCTTCTTGATGTGGCTAGATCTCTTATGATCCAAATGCAGGTTCCTCCCAACTGCTGGAACTTTGTCGTCTCTACTGTTTGTCACCTCATCAATCGCGTGTCTTCATCTGTCCTCAACTTTGTGGCACTCATTACTCTCCTTCACTCATCCACAACTCTCTTCTCTCTCACACTTCGCGTGTTTGGGTGTATCTGTCATGTCCACCACCTTGGTCCTTCCACTGACAAGCTCACCCCGCGTGCTACCAAAGCTATGTTTGTTGGGTACTCCCGCACTCAGAAAGGGTATGTCTGTTTTTATCCTACCACTGGTGAGGTGATTGTGTCTGTTGATGTCTCCTTTCAAGAAGACCAACCATATCACATCAGCCCTTCTGATCCCCTTCTTCCTCCTCCGCTACCTCGGCCCAGCATACCCGTCACGTCTCCATTTCCACCACTTCTTCCGACTTTTCCCCTGCTTTCGATTCCGACACCACCACCAGTCCCTTCTAAACCCCCTATCACTCAAGTGTACGCTCGACGTCTTCAACATCCAAATGCCCTGCAGCAGCCTCCCTCTACCGGTATGATCTCGCGACCAGTTGATCCGCCTCCCCCCTCGATGGCTCATCCTTTGGCCAATTATGTCTCTCTACATCGGCTCTCCCCACCTCTTCGTACCTTTTCTCTCCCTCTCTCCTCTATCTCTATACCTAACTCTGTGCAGGAAGCCCTCCAGCATCCACGGTGGCGTGCCACAATGGACGAAGAAATGACTGCTCTGTGGGGCAATCATACTTGGGATCTTGTGTCTCCTCCTTCTGCTCACAATTGTGTTAGCTGTAAGTGGATATTCGCTATCAAGCATGCCGCAGATGGGACAGTTGATCGCTTAAAGGCTCAACTGGTGGCTCGAGATTTTACCCAACAGTACGACCTTGATTATGAAGAAACCTTCTCCCCAGTTGCAAAATTGAATTCCGTTCGGGTCCTGCTCTCCTTGGTCGTTCATCGTCGATGGACTCTTTACCAGCTTGATGTCAAGAATGCTTTCTTGAATGGCAATCTTCTTGAAACCGTATACATGCATCAACCGCCCGGGTTTGAGACCACGGGGGAGTCTCGTGTCTGCTTACTTCGCAAATCTATCTATGGTCTCAAACAGTCTCCCCGGGCTTGGTTTGGGAAATTCAGCAAGGTTGTTCGTGAGGTGGGCTTCAAACAGAGCTCTGCAGATTCCTCTCTCTTCACTCGTCACCAGTCAACTGGGACCATAATACTTCTGGTGTATGTAGACGATATTCTGATCACGGGTGATGACTCAACCGGGATACATGTTAAGCAACATCTAAACTCTATCTTCCAAATCAAAGACCTGAGAAATCTTCGATACTTTCTTGGACTGGAGGTTGCTAGACGCCCTGATGGCCTAGTCTTATCTCAGCGTAAGTATTGCATTGACCTTCTGCAAGATGCCGGCCTCTCGGGGTGTAAACCTGCGGATACCCCGATGGAAGTAAACCACATGTTGTGTGCTCAGGGATCCGAGGAGGATTCTCTACTTCCAAATCCGGAATACTATCGCAGTCTTGTGGGAAAGTTGATCTACCTAACAGTTACAAGACCGGATATATCATTTGCGGTTGGTGTGGTCAGCCGATTTATGCATACCCCGCGTATCTCTCACCTCCAAGCTGTGGAGCGCATTCTCATATATCTGAAGACTTCTCCTGGGCAAGGACTTGTGTATAAGCCATCTTCCTCCATTTCTCTTATTGCATACTCAGATGTCGATTATGCGGGCTCGTTGGATGATCGGCGGTCTACTACTGGGTTCTGTACATACTTTGGAGGAAATCTCATCACATGGCGGAGTAAGAAGCAGACCGTAGTTGCCCGCTCGTCTGCTGAGGTTGAGTACCGTGCAATGGCGGATGTTACTTCTGAACTAACCTGGCTTGAAAGTCTTCTAGTATATTTGGGAGTTAAATTGACCTCACCTTCAACCCTGTTTTGTGATAGTCAAGCTGCAATACACATTGCAAAGAATCATGTGTTCCATGAGCGAACAAAACATATTGAGGTTGACTGTCACTTCGTTCGGGAAAAGGTCCAATCAAAAGAGCTGAAGCTTGAACATGTTCCTTCATCTGGGCAAGTTGTTGATATCCTTACCAAGGCTTTACCTCACAAGTTATATTACCAGTTCATCTCCAAGCTTGGTGCCTACGACTTGTACGCTCCAGCTTGCGGGGGAGTGTTAGATAATATAGAGAATATTTATGTAAAGGACCATTTATAGGCCCAATTCCTTCCTCTTCTTTAGTCTCACATCTCTTGTATAGGATTATTTCTCCTTCTCTTCTCCTATATATTTGTACTCTCTTTTGTATTTTACACATGAAGAAGTATCTACAAGGTTGGCCCATTACTTTCTACAAGAATGACTACTTCTCAGCACTGCAGCAAACCTAGCAAACATTATATGCAAACTTAAATAAGTTTCTTCTCAAGTAACATGCACAACAAATGAGGTATATCTGATGAATACATATGAAACTATTTGGATCAACAAGAGCTTCTTGCAAGGCTTCTAACTATTTTAGGCAGCTAAATAAGAATTACTTTGAAATTGCAATTCCCTTTATGTTAATAAGTTTAGATCCGTACATGGATGGAAAGAGGAGAATAAAAGTCTTGCATCTATAAAAAAAATTCTAAACAGAAGATATAGAATCAAGATTTGTTATGATAAATTTAATCTTGTGTAGTTAAACAAATATGTGTACATACTTCTGCAAACATTTCAAGAGGAAACTCGTAGCCTCTGATGAAAGAAAATCTGGAATTGGAGGATGTGACTTCGTAGTACCAATATGAAATAAACCAGCAACCTGAAAGACAACTAGACAAGGTACTAACATAAACAAAAGAGAAAGAAGAACAATGAGGCAGTTTACCTCTTCAAATTGTTGGCTCCAAGAAGGTTTTCCAGTAGCCATTTCAATAAGCGTACATCCAAGACTCCAAATGTCAGCAGAACTGAGGAAATTAAAGAAACAGTACTACAGTGATCATTGATCTTGAAAAGAAATGCACAATTTGTTCATATTTTTCACATCATTTAAAGATAACACATGAATCATAAATGACCAAATATTATTAACTAGTACTGGAAGACAATATCTTGGAAAATAGAATACAAGTTGCAACATGTTTCAATAAATCATCATGAAATCCTTGCATTTCCATATTTAACCATTTGTAAAAATATATTGGTGATACTTAATTTGTAACAACCTAATAATTTTTTGTCCATAAAACGAGAGATTCAAGTTGTTAAACTGAAATTGTTATAACAATTAGCCATGCAAAATTAACTTGCCTAGAGTAAAGTTTAAATTGTATAATGTAAGACATTATCACATTATATTTGTTGTTCGCCTTCAGAGGATTAAGAGGAACCGGATATTCCATTAGGTCATGTACATACCCGTTTCTATATTTCATATATATTTTTGCACATTCTCCAAATGGGTAATATTTTAAAAACAAGCTCAAGTTTTACTTTCCTTATTAACCACATATAAATATCAACCTCACTATAATGTTAATGCCGATAAAAAAGAAAAATTAATGAACCATTAGCATAGAATAATCTAAAATGACTAAGAAAGTTGGACATTTTACGATAACGACTTCAGAGCTACAATCAAATTTCAAAAAGAAAATTATATATATGTATATACTATATATATATACTATATTAAAAGGGAAAAATGGGCTTTGGTTAAACATTGACTATGCCTATTATACCCTCTACAATTAATTATGCCCACAACTAAATAAAAATTAAAATAAGGCGGTCATTTAAGTTCTCTCAGAATCCCCGCCACATTCAATCAGTCGAATCCTCGATATTACCCCAAACCAAATTGACATACTCTTTCAGCCGATTCCTCGATATCGCGCCCTAAACAAAATCAAACCTTGCATACCCTCATCCATACCCCTCCTCCCGCGACTTCAGAGCCGGCCACGGAAAGGGCTTCTTCCCTTTGCCGCCTACCAAGGTAAGCACTTCATCTTCCCATTTACAGATTCCAATCTCTGCAGGTAAGCCACCAAGATCTACTCACCTCCTCCGTCTTCTGCAGGAATCGGTGGATCGAGCCGGCCACCATTTTTGAGGCTGCGGAAAGGGTTTCTTCCACGAAAAGGGCTTCCTCCCTCCGCCGCCAACCAAGGTAAGCACCTCATCTTCCCATTTACAGTTTCCAATCTCTGCAGGTATCTCTCAAACTCATCCCCTAACAAATGATTAGCCACATAGATCTACTCACCTCCTCTGTCTTTTGCAGGAAACAGTTTTCTTACATATGACCTAAACCCGGGATCGAGCCGGCGACCATTTGCAACTGATCTATACCCAACGACCACCTCGATCCTTTTTTTGCAGGTATCTTTCGCAAAATCCACCTTTGCTCCATTTTTTGGAGGTATCGAGCAAACTCAAATACTAATGAATGTCTGATGGTGTTCGTCCACTCTGTTTTCTACAGGTATCTCTGCTATGTTTTGAAAACAAAATCTTTTTTCACCTTTAAACTCTGTTTCCCTTCAATTGTCTACGATTTAATCCTCGCAGAGGAACATGGCCTTTTATATGAGTTTATATTAATTGAAATTGATGCATGTTGCCGTAGTTCTGAGATATTTTGATTGTGTGCTCTCTGGTAGAAAGTTAAGCAGGATCTGTTTACAAGTCATAGAATTTGTCATTTTAATTGTTTGCTAAAGGAATATGAATTGTTTTAATAGTTTAAATGTTTGAGGGCTCTGCTAGAGAGCCTTCAACACAGAATCAAATCTGACTATACTACAAAGCCAACATTTCTTGAGATTGTCGCCGCCGCCAACGAATGTTGCCGCCCCCAACGAATGTCGCCGCCCCCAACGAATGTCGCCGCCCCCAACGAATGTCGCCACCCCCGACGAATATCGTCACCCCCGCCAAAATTCGTTGGCCCTGCCGAATGTTGTCGCCCTCATCGAATGGTGTTGCTCCTGACGAATGTCACTGCCGCCAAATAATGTCGCCCCCCAAAGAAAAATGTCGCCATCACAATCAATGTCAACGTCCACAATGTTGCACTCACATAAAGCCGGAGGCCCGTGCCAATCACTTATATATATAGTCATTACGTATAAAAAGCAATAACACAAATCAAAACCTGCTAGCAAGAGGGAAAAGGGCATTCCAATTTTCAACCAAATAAAAGCCTTCACCAACCTACGAAGCACGAATACTTAAAAATGCTTTATGTATCGGCTTTTCCTACGAAGCACGAATACTTAAAAATGCTTTATGTATCGGCTTTTCTTCTTCTTCTTCTTCTTCATCTTCTTCCTCCTCTTCTTCTTCCACTTCTTCGTTTTACTCTTCATCTTCCTCTTCTTCTACTTCCTCTTCTTGTTGCTTCTATTACTGCATAAATTTAGGATTAATGATCTTAACTATAATTCAATTCCACTTCCTTCTGAATCTCAAGTATTTCTGCTACTATAACTATTGCTCTGATATTGTTAATGTTGCTACATGCATATTAGTTGCTCTATTTTTTAGCTTGTTTTTGACTAACTATTGTTGAGTTGTTCACTTGCACTATTAGAATATTACTAATTTATTGTTGCCATATTACTAGTGATAATGTTCCTCTATGCCTCTATTAGAGGCTATATTTCTAGGCTAACATTTTTACTGTTTCCATATTATTACCCCATTCATAGTTCTCTTCCAACCTATCATATTTATAATTTCTTACTAAATGGTTGTTTCCATAGTTTACCATGACTATAACTCTATGGTTCCATATTTTTCTGCCCCTTGTTAAATGATACATTTTTAATTTTATAAGTCCCCATTATCCGTGCCGATTATGCTATACATATGTTATTACAAGTACAAAGCTTATTTCCATGTACAATGCTTATTTTCAAGTACAATTCAAGATATGTACAATTAGTTTGTATAAAAAATTTGAAATACGTTTCTCGTATCCTTATTTTAAAAAAAACACATTTCCCGTATTCGTTTTGTATCGTATCCCGTTTCCTTCCCCGCGCTACATAGTCGCCAAAAAGAAAATAATAGGACTGAAAAAGAGTATCAATTGTAGCAGACATTTAGTTGCAGTTCATAAGTAAAACATATGCTTTTCTACTGGAGGGAGTTTAGCATCACTTTGTACCTCTATGTAATGTACATCACTTTGAGTGATTAATTTCCAAAGCATGTTTTGACTTGTTCATGGTTCTGACGACCAAGAACCTATTGAAAACACAAGCAATTAAGAATCGATATTTATTATTTTAATGACCCTAAAGATTGCAAAGTGCGCTCATCAGAAAAATGGGAACAACTTAAGCTAATACCATTTTTTCATTCTTTAAAGAAACTATGGTAGGTAAAAAAATATTCTAAGATTATTGTGATACGTACACAAGCATAACCTCTAAATTATTAGTAAACAAAGCTTGACATAAAATAGAAATATCCAGGGATAGGAGTCAATAAAAACATGAGAAGCAAATCTCCTTTAAATGATGCTATAGAAAAGTCCTATTATCCATGACTATGTAAAATTTGCCTCTCAGGAAATATCCAGAATGAGGTGTTGCAAAAGCAAGCAACTTTGCCATAATTAGAGTGATGAATGTCATCGACACGAGTTTTAAGTTATATAATAATAAATAATAAAAATGATGAGACTGGTAGATTTAATATTAACAGGATGATCGGAGTAGTATATCTCTTAAAGGTAAGGCATTGAAAAATAAACTTTGAGTGGTTTGAGAATGTACTAGATAGAAGATAGAACAATAAGACAATACAGAAACTAATGTCTATGGACTATAAGGGTGTGTTTGGATGGAGGGAAATGAATTTTAGAATTGGTTTTGACTATTAAAAAATCATTTACAGGTGTTCGGTTGGACATAAATAAGCCATGTTTTGGTTTTCACCAAAACCACAACTTTCCTTTTTAAGCTTTCCGCAATTCCCGTCTATTTCCCCTGGTTTTCCCCATTATCTCTTCCACGCGCAGCACAGAAAGACTCCGCAACTTGCACAAACAGCCCCTTCTCCGCCCATTTCTCTTCCTTGCGCAGAGTTCAGAGTTCCTTCTTCCTAAACCTGCGACAGCCTGCACTCGCTGCAACTTGTCCGCCGTCGGTGGTCGTCGTTCTCTTCCACACGCAGAAAAGGATCATGTTCCCTGGTCGTCGTTCTCTTCCACACGCAGAAAAGGATCATCTTCCTTCCTCTCGCCCTTGCGGTTTCTGCTGTAGTCGCCCCTTCTTTATTGTCACGGTTTTTTTGCTCTCGCCGCCCCTACTTTGCCGTCAGGGAGACAAGACTTCTCTGCCGTCCAAGAGACAAGCCTTCTCTGCCGTCTAGGTTTTCGTTTTGTCCATTTCTCCCTGCACTTCTCCTCTTGGCCTTGATTTCTTTGTGTGCAGAAAAGTGAATGGATTAATTTATTAATTTTGCCTTCTCTGCTGTCCAGGAGAATATTTGATGTTCTCCTTCACATCCATTTCTCCCTTCTTTACCCGTAGGGGCACTATTACCCATCCAGGACAATGCAATTTTTTATGTTCAGAATTTTTTTTAAAGTTTTCTTGAACTGATCCTGGACATTCTCATTGTTTCAATTTTGGAAGGGTGTTGTGGTTGCCTTATTACTCGCTTAACTAAATTATTTTGTTTTATTTAAATCCAATCTACATAATGTCTTGTGAATTGTTTGTGACAATTTTAATTTCATTATCATATGTTACATGAATATAGCGGAGTTGAGAGAAATATTAATCAAAGAATATATTATAAAATGCGGGCATCTCACAGCACTTGCTGGTGCATGGGCAGCGTTAGAATATATTCCTCTGGAACCCGTAGACCGTGATATGAATATTGTACTACGTTCCTCATTGCTAAAACGCATATATGAGGGTCCAGGGGTCAACTCCTTCAGCGTTTTGTGTATGGGTAGACAACCATTCAGTGAACTGTGTCATATTTTATCATCTAGAGGGATTGTCCACGAAACCAAACACGTGTCGGTGAAGAAATCTGTTGCACTATTTTTATACACTATAACACATAACAGGAAGTTTCGCGATATTGGATATACGTATCTCCGTTCCACAGATACTATTAGCAGACACTTCAACATAGTGCTTAGAGCTGTGCTACAGTTAAGTAGAGACTACATCAAATTGCCAGAGTCAAGGTCGGAACGAAGATGGAGATGGTTCGAAGACTGCATTGGTGTATTAGATGGTACACATATTCAAGTGACTGTGCCCACAAAAGATCATGGTAGATATAGAAATCAGAAGCAAGCAATAACGACGAATGTCTTAGGTGTTTGTGATAACCAGATGAAATGTTTATATGTTTTACCTGGTTGGGAAGGATTATCTTCAGATTCAAGAGTCTTACGTGAAGCGCTAGAAAGAACTGATCGTTTTGAAGTACCAACTGGTAAGTCATTAAAATTTGAAATATTTGTTTTAAAAACATTTCATTCATTAATTAGAAAAATTAATATATTGGTGCGTTAGGTAAGTACTACCTAGTGGATACAGGTTACACCAATGGTCAAGGTTTACTTACACCGTATCGATCAACGCATTATCATTTGCAGGAGTGGTCAACACAAGGAAACAACATTTCTAATTATAAGGAGTTATTCAATTTACGTCATGCTAGAGAACGAAATGTAATAGAGAGAACATTTGGGTTGTTGAAGAAGCATTGGGCAATACTACGAGAACCATCTTTCTTTCACATACAGGTTCAGGTGCGAAAAATGTGACTTTAGATTTTACATTGTATTTGATTTTAGGATCTTAATATGAAATTTTAATACAGGTGCAAATAATAAATGCATGTTGCATACTACATAATTTCTTTGTCGTTAAAAGGCTGGCTACTGATTCACAAATGCTTATCGAGGTGGATGCAGACTTAATAGTTGTTGAAGCGTCAGAAGAAGAAGAAATCTATGAATATGATGATAACATTAATTCAATTCTATCGTCAAATGTTTGGACTCAATTTAGAGATAACTTAGCTATGCAAATGTTTACAGAATATCAAACCCGTACTGGGATTTAGTGGATATTATAAATATATATGTTGTTTAATCATGTTTTGATATGCATTTTTGTAAGTCATGCATGAAATAAAGTATTTTTTGGGCACAGTTGTATATGTTGTCTGCTTAAAAGCTGATGTTATTTTGATACATATATTTGCTTAATATTTGGCATTAATGTGATGCATAGACCTGCAAAGATTATAAAATGAAAAGCGGGGCAGGGAAAGAGAAATCGTATGTTCACTGGACAAACGATATGGATCGTACTCTTTCCAGTGTTTTACTTGAGGAGCACGGTAAAGGTCACAAAACGCCGAATGGATGGAAAGCAGTTGCCTTCACAGCAGCAATCAAGACCATGAAAGATTTATATAATTTGGACAGCACAAAGGAGAAGATCATGGCCAGACTAAAGACATGGAATAAATATAATAAGGAGGTATCCGCAATGTTAGACATCGGTGGCTTCGGATCGGATTGGGAACGAAATACTGTGAAAGTCGACAGTGAAGATGTTTGGGCAAATTATGTTAGGGTATATTCATTTATCACATTCTATAACTTTGTTTTAATTATTTTATCATTTTAATTCATGTTTAATCATGTTGTGCAGGCTCATCCTACTGTGAGCCACTACAGAGATAAGATGATCATTAATTAAGGATACTTAGGCATATTGTGTGGTAATGACAAGGCAACAGATGCATTTGCGGGGACGGCAAATGAGCCAGTCATTAAGTTGAATGAGGAGTCAATGGGTGAAGAAAGCAACTACGCGACAGAGTCTTCATCAGGGGGGAGCAGTAGGCAGAGGAAGAGGAAGCAAACTCCTGGCGACACAATCGCAAATGCAATCAATAGAATGGCAGACAGTATGGATAACGCAGCGGCCGCAATCACAAGAAGCAGTGAAGCTCCGAGGGTAAATACGACTCAAATCTATGAAGCACTTGCTCACCCACCAGATCTGCAGAATCTCGAATTAGCGAAGGCCATGAATCTTCTAGGTGTTAGTCAACTGAAGTTTGATACGTTCATGACACTACCAAATCACATGAGGACGACGTGGCTTCACTTGCAGTTCTATGACTTATGAGCACATGATGATGTCGTGTTTTTGTTTGTTCACAGTTTGTTGTATTTCTACTTTCAATGTTTAGCGGATTGTTGTATATTATTATCTTTTGGATTTATGTTATTAGTTTCATGCAGTGTACTGAAACATTCCATGTTTGATGGCTCTTTTGTTATCATTGTTATTAATATTTATATTTTAAAATTTGTGTTATGCATGTAGTTTTTATACTTCTAAATAGAATTTTAAATTTCATGCAATTCCTGTGGATGAATTCCATCCTGCAGCCGAACAGCAGAATTGCCCAAGTCCAATTCCTACAGCTGAAAACCTTCCTGCAGCCGAACAACAAAATTGGAATTCAGGAAAACCAAAACCTGCTGGTTTTTGGTTTTACTGAATTCCAATTCTTCAAAACCAAAACCTGCGATCCGATCGAACCTTAAAAGAAAATGGGCAGGCAAAAGATAACTTGGACAGAAGATTTGCAAAATACCTTGCATGAAACTACCATAACACATTAATACCTTGGACAGGTAACTAATGTCGATGGACTATAAAAGAAAATTGGCAGGCAAAAGATAACTTTGACAAAAGATTTGCAAAATACCTTGCATGAAACAACTATAACACATTAACACCCCATACTGTACACAACAAGAATGAATTAAGAGTGATGATTCAAACAATTAACCCAACGATTTAGTACAAGGAAAACAAGTTTTAGATTACCTCATTTCAAATAACTTATCACATGACTTTGAAACTTCCACAATTCCTGAAAAGTTGACATTTTTTCATAGCATAGAATAATATGTTTATTTTATATTGTATGATTATGTTATTCTACTTATAGCATGGCTTTTACTTTCTATATGGTCATCATACTTTTTATTCTTATAATATATTTAAGGTCCTTAGAGGACATCAATACATCTTGACTCATTAAGTTCTTCATGATGTCAGTGCAAGACCTCAAATTAAGTTCTTCATGATGTCAGTGCAAGACCTCAAATAATCATTGGATTCTTCTCGCTCCCGATGCTGCCAAGCTCCAAATTTGCTTTCGCTAGATCTTCGAGAGAAATCAATGATCGTCTCTTCGCACATGAGGTTCTTCCATATAGAGATCCTGGATCGATCTATTTCCTATTCGGAGCATAAATCCTCTAGAAATTTTTTCCACTCATTGTCTATCAAATTTAAACAGACTTTCATGACAATTTCTCAAGGTCAAGATCCTTCCGCTGCTGAAATCCTTTCAACGCTCTCTCATTTCTGCCTCCATTCATCTCCATGTAACACATCTCATTGTCTCTCTCATTTCAATTTTTGACACCATCTCAGTGTCAATATCATTCCCATGAAGATTTCATTGAATCCCTCTCAACATCATATTTGTCAAGCTTCGAATGGTCTCATCTCTATGTTCAATCTATTATATAATCATTAACCCCAGTCAAAGTCATCTCATCTAATTAAGTCCCTCGAGTTGAACCTGCAACAACCAATCCTCCAACTTCATTTCATGATCGGTGCAAGCCTCTCCTCACTAAATCTTTGTCATTGTTCATGTGCCTTCGATGCAAGGTCTAAAGAATTCCATTTCTACCTACAACTATGGCACAAACTACGATAGACTTCGACACTCAACTCTAACTCAAGATACTAATGTTCTTCACACTCGGTGTAACACTCAAAACTTTTGAGCAATTATAAATTTAAATAATAATAATTATAAATTAAATGAGAATATCAAATCCCTAATGAAGACAAATAATATTCGGTGTCGATTCGACGGTGTACTATTTTGAATTTTTATGATGATCATTTACATTTTACGATGTAATTTGATTTATTATAATAAATCAATTATTATATATACAACTAGCTTTGGTCGGTTGGATATAATATGGTCAGTTTGGGCCATGAGGCTTGAGTTATTATGTTTAGGTTGAGCCTAAGAATAATTAAGCTTGATCAATGAGAGGGAATAAAATGATGAGGTCGGTTAAGTATCCTCTCATGTATTTGAGAGAGAGATCTTTCTTATTTGGATACTTGATTCTCGCAATACTTCATTTTGTCGTCTGGAGTGACGTCTGTGTTGGACGGAGCTAGGGTCACCTGATCCTTCTTCTTCGAATGTGCTTCTACCATTGATTTTGTCACCCTTTGACTGCAAGGATGACTTAGCTTTGCGGGTGGGGTGTTGGCGTGCAGATTTGGAGCAGCCAATGGCTATTTTTACTTCTCTTTCACTCACAGTAAGCTCTTCTTCATAATTATTTCTTATATATGCGGTTTTGTTGGGGATTTGTTGTTGTATATATGAGTTTAGAATGATTAGTTGTAATATTAATGTTGTTGTTGGTTGGAAATGATGATGTCCAACTAGGAAAACTGATCTAACATATTGTTGATAGTTTTATTTTGGAGACTCCTGGAGTTTTGCTTAACATGTTGTTTGGATGGAGAATTTGATTAACTATACTAGAGGATGGTGCTACACTTGAATGGGTTCGGTTCCTTCTTTTTCTAATTCTTTATTATGACAGAATTATGGGTGTGTCGATTAATTATTATGTTAATTTCATTTTTGAGTTATAAACTTTTGCTCGGTAGTTGTTAACAAGAAATTGATGGTGGCTTTTGGAGATTTGGGGATTTTTCTTTCTGTTTAGATTGGAATGCCACTTTTAGTTCCCACTTAATGCTATAGTTGATTGTTATGTTATATTAAAATGAACGGTTGTTGTATGGTATTTATGCCCTGGTGTTTCAAATGGAAAAGTAAAAGCTAGCTTATAGCTATATATTCTTCGAGTTAATTGAATTTCGAATACAGGGCTTTTAATTTATGACTCAATTGGTGTTAACCAAGGCGTATAATGTAAATAGGAGAAGATTTTGTGATAGTTTTCTGAAACTTGAACCTTGTTTGGACATTTCTTACACAATCCATACTTTGAGGAAGGAAAACGGTAACATCTTGTTAGTAGAGGCGAGTTCTCGTCAATAGAGGCAAATTCTCGCTAATGGAGACAGTTCTCGCTCATTGGTTTTTGCCCACTCCTTAAGGATCCAGTAGGAAAAGGTACTCATGAGATTGAAATCTGCATCGCTAGAATGTTGTGGAAGGCGCTAGAACCCGTTGTACACATCTAGGAACCCAGACAGCCCGAAGAAAAGAGGCTGACCGTAAGTCAGCTCCCAAGCCTATAAATAGGACCTGAACTGTAATACAGGCATCTGACGGAGATCCCAAGAAAGGTCTGCAAAGTACTCGCTCCAGCTCTCAGCAGAGTTAGCGAGTACCCCCAAGGATTCGCCAAATCCGGGCCACCAACATCCGAAAACCGAAAAATCCTACTTCGCCACCCATCAACTCAAGTGCACCATCTCCTGGGGTAAAAATGCATCAACAGTTCAACCGCGACCTTCAGATTCTAGGTGATCGAAGAAAAGACAGTTGAAATGGCTAGACATAATTCTGTCCATGGCCCACGTGAGGGTTCTTGCAACCCAGATGAGCCAGTCACCCGCGCAATATTCGACCGAATGATGGATATGCTCATCCGCATTTCGGAAAATGTCGAAGGGGTCGAGGCAAGAGCGTCAACCCCGAGGAATCGCCGCAGGAATCCCGAGTCTTCTCCCCCACTTAGAAGGGAGGAAGGAGAACTCGCCTACGATAGGCGAGAACAATATAGAGTAGCATCGAATAAAAACCTGTGGGTATTAGACTGGCATACCCACCGAGGCAGGAGAAAGGGAACTCGTCCAAAGGAGGCGAGAACATTCCCAACAACCCACTAATAGGCAATCGCGAGAGCGTGATTGCTGGTTATTCGCCAACTTCATGGAAGGGGAGAATGAGTCCTCTCCCTTTGTTGATGAAGTCCGTTGGGCCTCAATCCCGAACGAGTTCAGAGAGAGCACCTTCTGAGGATTGCGACCTCAAAAAGGAAGAAAAACAGTCTGTCTGCTCTCTTTGATATCAGACAGAGGCCGGATGACTCCCTTGGGAGCTACGTCGATAGGTTCCACAAGGAAATCCATCAGATTCATAACGTCGAGCTTACTTGGTACCAGGTCGCTCTGACCCCTGGGGTCTTCAGGAAAGCCTTTTTAAGTTTGAGGTGGAAAAGAAACATCCATTGTCTTATGAAAACTTGATTGACAGAGCTAACCATTTTATCGAGGGAGAAAAAAGTAACCCCGAACTGGTTCCTGCTCTTGGCAAACTCATACGCCAACGTCGAGAGTCGAGGGAGGCATCTCAAGACATCGCCACCCCTTGTTCAAATATGTCTCATCAGCATGAGTTCTTGCCAACATAGCCAGGACGAACAAGGAATAATCGCCCTCCTCAATTCCCCTCGCGTTCAAATCGATTCAACTCGATGAGATTTTAACACTCATCACCTCCTCAAAAGAGCAAAATGTCAGCTCTTCTCCATAATTATCCGTCCACCTCACAAACTCGACCGACATCCCCAAAAGATATTCAGGAAATATATACAGATCTCTCGATCCCGATGGAAAAGGTAGTACAAATCCTCCAGAGGCAGCCCGACTATAAAGGGTCAGTCCCTCTCCAAGGGGGATACATAAATAGGAATACGAACTTTTATTGCAGCATTCATCGAGGTACATGGAACGATACGGAGAACTGTCGCGCTCTCCGGGATCTAATAGAAAAGCTTATAAAGGTAGGCAAGCTCAGAGAATTTTTAGTCCCAAAGAGCATTGATTCCTCTGCCACCGTAAGGGGGGGAAGGAATAATTGAGATCGAAGAGCCATGACGTGAATGCATCGAGCGAAAATATATTGGGATATATGAAGACTTGTATACTAGAGCTGGATGCGTGGAGATTGAGAGTGAAGAGGCCTTGGGCTTCATTAATTGCATTCATGGAGGAGCAGGACTCGAATCCTCCAAAAATTTCAGCACGGAAAAAATATGTTACAAATAAGTGGCCTTGACGTCACACTCCCAACCCTCCCGGGGAATTTTACCTTTGGGGAGGAGGATCTCCCGAAAGTTTCCAATCCATTCCACGATACCTTCCTCATTTAGACGGTCATTAATAACTACATGGTGTCAAAGATTCTAATTGACACTGATAGCTCGATCAACGTGCTTTCAGACCAGCTTTTTACGCCATGAAGACCGAGAAGAAGCTCCAAGCTAGCGACAACCCCCTTTATGGTTTCTCGAGAGAAAAGAAAGAAATTGAAGGGGAGTACCGCATTGACCATCACTCTATGAGGAATAGCCAGACAAGAAACTTTCATGTTTGTTGACGCTCCCACCAATTACAATGTCATCTTTTGCAGACCTCTCCTAAACAGCTTTAAAGTTATACCTTCGACATTTCATCAAGTCTTAAAGTTTTCTCTGGGAGGGAAGCAATATCAGGTTCAAAGTGACCCAAAAATCGCTCGGAAATGTTTCGTCCGAGCAGTAAACATAATTGATGCCTACGTTCCCCCCAGAATAAGTGAGGTTGAAGCCTCGCAAGGTCCGCGAGAAAAGTCAATGGCCCAAGGGACAGAGCCGGTATAGGGGAGCCTACATCTTGAGGCCACTCATGAAGTTCAAAATGTGCAAGTCCCGGGAGGAGATAGAGGTCGAATGCTTATTCTAAATGCCGTGTTACAAGAGGGCAGAGAGAAGTTGATCCAATGCCTCCTCGATAACCTATACATATTTGCCTGGTCAGCAATTGACATGCCTGGGGAGAACCCCGGTGTAGCATGCCACCTACTCAACATCCATCCAAAAACTCATCTCATTAAACAAAAGAAAAGAGTGGTCGCGACAACGTTGGGAAAACCAATTCGGGAAGAAGTTCAAAAGTTGTTAAAGGCGAACTTCATCTAGGAAATTCAGTATCCAGATAGGTTTCGAACATTGTAATGGTGAAAAAAGCCAATAATAAGTGGCGCATGTGTAGAATTCACTAAACTTAATAAAGCGTGCCCAAAAGATTGTTATCTCTTGCCTCAGATAGATTCTCTAGTAGATTCCGCGATTGGGTTATTTTTATGAGTTTTCTAAATGTTTTTTCAGAATATCATCAAATACGCATGCACAAACCAGACATACCTCACACATCGCTTATCACAAATGATGGTTACTATTGTTATCATGTCATGCCCTTTGGCTTAAAAAATGCACGAGTCATTTACCAAATGTAGAGAAAGATCCAAACCTTGTATATACTTCTTGAATATCAAAAAACAAGTATGAGTACAAATATATAGGAGGGAGGAGAGTAAGATCTAGCTAAACAAACAATGTGGGACTAAACACAAAATCTTACATGGGCCAAGTTAATGGGTCAATACATTATTTTCCTAGTATTCTCTAACACTCCCCCGCAAGCTGGAGCGTACAAGTCGTAGGCACCAAGCTTGGACAAGAATTGATAGTAGAGATGTCGTGGTAAGGCCTTGGTGAGGATGTCAGCAACTTGCTGAGCAGCAAGAACATGTGTTAACTCTATCTTCTTCAACTGAACCTTCTCCCAAATGAAATGACAGACAACTTCAATATGTTTTGTCCGTTCATGGAAGACCGGATTCTTGGCAATGTGTATAGCAGCTTGATTGTCGCAAAATAAAGTGACAGATGAGGAGAGCTTGACTCCTAGATCATCAAGGAGACCCTCAAGCCATGTGAGCTCAGATACAACTGTTGTCATCGATCGATACTCGACCTCAGCAGATGAGCGAGTAACCACAAACTGTTTCTTGCTGCGCCATGTAATAAGATGTCCTCCAAAGTAAGTGCAGTATCCACTTGCGGAACGACGGTCATCCAACGAGCCAGCATAATCAGCATCAGAATATGCAATCAGAGATAAGGGAGACGAAGAGGGCTTGTATACAAGTCCTTGTCCAGGAGCAGTCTTCAAGTATCGAAGAATACACTCGACTGCCTGAAGATGAGAGATACGTGGCTCATGCATGAATCGACTGACAACTCTAACAGTAAATGATATATCAGGTCTCGTAACAGTGAAAAATATATCAACTTTCCCACAAGATGACGATAATACTCTGGATTCGGAAGGAGCAAATCAGAGTCTGGGGCATGAGCACAAAGCTTGTGATTGATATCCATGGGAGTATCAACAGACTTGCATCCAGAATAGCCCGCATCATGAAGTAAGCCAAGACAATACTTTCTCTGAGATAACATAAGCCTATCAGGTCTCCGAGTCACTTCGAGACCAATAAAATATCGAAGATTTCTCAGGTCCTTTGTTTGAAACACAGTCGCCAGATGCTGTTTGATCATCCTTATTCCTGGAAGATCATCTCATGTAATCAAAATATCATCCACATATACTAACAGAATCACTGCGCTTGTTGAACGATGACGAGTGAACAGAAGAGAGAAGTCGGCCGAGCTCTGAGTGAACCCAACAGCACTAACAGTCTTACTAAATTTATCAAACCAAGCCCGAGGAGATTGTTTTAGACCATAAAGAGACTTCTTTAGAAAACAGACAACAGACTCCCCTGTGGTCTCAAACCCGGGAGGTTGCTGCATATAATCGGCCTCCCGTAAATTGTCATTAAGAAAAGCATTTTTGACATCTAGTTGGTGCAATGCCCAGTGGCGGTGAACCGCGAGGGAGATCAACACACGAACAGTATTGAGTTTAGCGACCGGAGAAAAAGTTTCATCATAATCTAGGCCTTGTTGTTGAGTGAAACCACGAGCTACTAGACGAGCTTTCAAACGGTGAACCGTCCCATCCGGACCCTGTTTGACGGCAAACACCAACTTACATCCCACACAAGATTGTCCAGGAGGAAGCGGGACCAGATCCCATGTGTGGTTTGCCCAAAGAGCAGACATTTCCTCGTCCATAGCCACCTGCCACCCGAAATGTTGGAGAGCCTCCTGCACGGAATTAAGGGTGGAAATAAAGGATAAAGAAAAAGTACTTTGTCGGAGTTCCGGAGAGAGGCGGTAAAAAGAGACATAGTTGGCCAGCAGGTGGGCAGTGGAACCTCCCGTGGGGTAGTAGACGAAGAAGGGCATCGAGTGTACACATGGATGATAGGTGGTTTAGGTGGGGATTGGTATGGAAAGGAGAGGTGGAAGGTTTAAATGAACAGGGATAGCAGGCCGAGGAAGAGGTGGCGGAAGTGGAGAATCAGCTGGTTGAGAGTAATATGGCTGATCTTCAAGGAAGGTGACATCAGCAGAAGTAACAACCTTGCGATCCTTGGGATAAAAGCAAATGTAAACTTTCTGAGTTCGAGAGTAACCCACAAACATATATTTAGTTGCACATGGAGCAAGTTTGTCAGTGGACGGACCAAGATGATGAACAAAGCACACACAGCCAAACACGGGAGGGTGATGGAGAAAGGAGGTTTGGAGGGAAAAAAAGTTTGAAGGGAACCGCAAAATTGAGAATAGAGGAAGGCATGCGGTTACTAAGAGTGCAGGCGGTAGAAACCGCAAAATTCCAATACTATTTGGCAACATTCATTTGAATCATAAGAAAGCAGGTGACCTCAAGCAGGTGGTGATTCTTGCGTTCAACAACGCCATTTTGTTGGGGGGGTATAGGCACATGAGATTTGATGAATGATCCCAAACTCAGCACATAGGTGTGCAAAGGCATGACTAGTGTATTCATGGGCATTATCGGTGTGGATGGTTTTAATTGCAGTGGAAAACTGGTGGCGAGTTTCAATGAAAAAAGTACGGAATACACCAAGTAATTCAGAGCGGTCACGAAGGAGATACTGTCAGGTCACCCGAGAGTGGTCATTCACAAATGTGACAAAGTAACGATATCCAAAAACACTCACAATTTTGTAGGGCCCCCAAATATCGGAGTGTACTAGATCAAAGGGAGCAGAACTCCGAGTAGTATATGATGAGAACGTAGACTGATGATGTTTCCCATAGATACAAGACTCACACGTGAACTCTTGGAGGGGCACTTTGGGGAGAGATTTTTTGAGTATGTTTAGAGGAGCGTGACCAAGACAACGATGCCAATCAACAGAGTTAATAGAAGACAACACTGTTGGGGGAGAGGGGTCAAGGATATAGAGATCATTCGATAGATGCCCTTTTTCGATGATAGTCTGCATCTTGTGGTCCTGCACAACACACAAGTTGGAAGAAAAAAATTACATCACAATCAAGATCAGTACTGAGACGACCAATAGAGAGAAGGTTGAAAGTAGAGCCCGAAACATGAAAACCAGAGAGAAGAGTAATGGAGGGAGTAAGGTGAATATCTCCCGCGCCAGAAACAGGAATGGTGTCCCAACTAGCAACAGTGATGAAGTTGGGATGCACATAGTTCAAATATTGTGGTGGTTTCCATGAGGTCATGTGGTGAGAGGCCCCGGAATCCAAAATTCAGGATGAGCTATGAGCAAGACAGGCGGTACCACCATCGGAAATAGACACCACAGAGCCCAGAGGACAGCTGAACATCTTGCAAGGAACAGTCCGCAGCGGTCTCAGTGACAACGCACCAGCGACAAGAAAGGTCATGACCAGCGCGGTAAGAAACAGTCTTCAGCGGTCACAGTGACAACGCACTAGCGACAAGAAAGGTCACGACCAGCGGATAGAAGAGAGCCCGCATCGGATAGAAACAAGTCGCGGCGGTTAGAGGCAGTTCGCGCCAAGTTCAAACACGGTGAACAGGCACCAGACCGTGTGGTGAGAAGCAAACCGCAATAAGATCAGTAAAAAACAGTCTTCAGCGGTCACGGTGACAACGCACCAGCGGCTAGAAAGGCCACGACCAGCGGATAGAAGAGAGCCCACAGCGGATAGAAACAAGCTGCGGCGGTTAGAGGTAAACCGCACCAAGATCAAAAACGGCGAACAGGCACCAGACAGTGCGGTTAGAAGCAAACCGCAACAAGATCGGTAGAAGCAGTCCGCGAGACAGTTCGCAGAGGTCACGGTGACCGCATCAGCAGCTAGAAAAAAACAACGACCAGGGGATAGGAGAGAGCCCGCAGTAGATAGAAACAAGCCACGACGGTTAGATGTAGACCGCACCAAGATCAAAACGGCGAACATGCACTCGACCGTGCGGTTAGAAGCAAACAGCAACAAGATCGGTAGAAGCAGACCGCGCGAACAGTCAAATTGAGCCGAGAAGCGGGAAGAAACACGACAGACGACAAGAGAAGAGCGACAAGGCAAGAAAGAACTCCTTGCGACATGAGCAATAAGATTCCTCGTGATAAGGAGACCGCGGGGCAAGGAAAGAGTCAACAGCAATAAGACCGAGAAGAAGAGAAAGGGGTCGTGCGACAAAAAGAGAAAAGTGGTCGCAGCTGACAGAGATAGGTCATAGCGAGTAGAAGTTGAGGCCAGACGGTTAGATCTAATCGCAGGAAGGGGGGAAGCCGCAACGGGTAGAGAGCAGCCCGTCGCGGTTAAGATAATCTAACCGCACGGGAGTGGGGTCCACGTTCCAGAGGGATGAAGGCTATAAAAGAGCGTAGAAGAGAAATAGGAGGTGGATCCACGGGAGAGAAGGAGGCGGTTAGAAAAGAAGGAAGCCGCAAAGCAGTGCGGTTAAGCAAAAAAACAGGTCGCCCGGTTAATAGGAGGACTGTGCGGTTAGAGAGAAAAACAGGCCGCCCGGTTACAGGAGGACTGGGCGGTTAGAGAGAAAATAGGTCGGACCATTTCCCTCTGATACCCTGTAGAGAAAGATCCAAACATTGTATATACATCTTGAATACCAAAAAAACAAGTATGAGTACAAATATATAGGAGAGAGGAGGGTAAGATCTAGCTAAACAAACAACGTGGGACTAAACACAAAATCCTACATGGGCCAAGTTAATGGGCCAATACATTATTTTCCTAGTATTCTCTAACACCAAAGAATGATAGATCACGTCTTTAAGAATCAAAAAGGTCATAACCTCAAAGTTTATCTCGACGCCCTCCTGATAAAAAGCCACGTTTTCTCATATCACGTTCGAGATTTGTTGGAAACGTTCTCCACACTACGAAAATTCAATATGAGGCTAAATCCCGCCAAGTGCATTTTTGGTGCAGCAAAGGAAAATTCATAGGGCAACTTCTCACACTTCAAGGCCTTGAACCAATCCAGATATGGTTTAAGGCTTTATTGGACATGAAACCTCCAAGAACGACAAAAGAAGTCCAACAACTGACAGGAAGGATTGCTGGATTGAGCCGCTTAATATCCCAGTCCAGAGACAAGCGCGCATCATTCTTTAAGATATTATAAGGGGCCTCAAAATTTGAATGGACTGAAGAATGTGTTCGAGCGTCAAAGAGTTGAAAAAGTTGTTGACGTCAACACCTCTCTTTCAGAGTCCTTGGGACAAAGAAAATCTTATCATCTACTTGGGAGTGGGACCTGAAGCAGTAAGCTCAATACTTATTCGAGAAGAAGGCAAAAAGTAATTTTTGATTCACTATGTCAGCCGAGTATTGAAAGTTGTAGAAAGGAGGTACCCTATTCTCGAGAAACTATCATTCGCCCTGAAAATCTCGGCACGAATACTCCGCCCTTATTTTCAAGCTCATTCAATCCAAGTTGTTACTGCTCATCCTTTGAAGAATATTTTGTAAAATCTTGGGCATTCTGGACGATTAGCAAAATGAGTCAGTGAATTGAGAGAGTTTGATGTCTCATATGTACCCCGAATGGCCATAAAAGCTCAGGTTTTGGCAGATTTCAAGATTGAATCTTTAGATGGAGACGATCCAATAAATAACGTTCTGAAGCTGATAGCTTGGACTTTGTAAGTAGATGAAGCTTCTGGGAAGAGTGCTTCGGGGGGGGGGCAGAATAATCTTTGTCAGTCTGAATGGTGTCAAGATCGAGGAAGCTGTTAGATTTCATTTTGTTATTACAAACAATCAAGGCGGAATACGAAGCTTTGATCGCAGGAGTGAGGTTCACAAAAGAGCTGGGAGCCGAAGATGTCGAGGTACGTGTTGATTCTCTGATCATGGTTCTCAGATCATGGGCACATTTGAAGTCGGAAACTCAATACTTAGAAGTACTTCGAAGTTATGAAAAAGGAAATCGAAACCTTCAAGACATTTAGCATTTGTCACATCCCACTGCAAGAAAACTCGGAGGCCGACAATATAGCGAAGTATGGACTTCCGTCAGGAGGAACTCTCACAAAACTCTTCTATCCAGCAATACAAGAAGGAGAAATAATGGAGATTGATCAACGACCATCATGGATATATCTATTCATTTATTATTTTTCAACCGGAAATATCCATCCTGAGGTGATTGATAAAAGGAGCTTTAAATTAAAAGCGGCACACTTATTTCCTTCACTCAGGGATCTTGTATCAGAAGACTTCCCTTTCACCACTAGCAAGATGCGTGACGGAAGAGGAAGTACCAAGAATACTCCAAAATGTTCATTCTGGAGAGTGTGGGAGCCATTCAGGAGGAAAACGCTCGAGAAAAGGATCTTGATGCAAGAATATTTTTGGCCAACGATGAAGAAAGATGTGGAGCAATATGCTAAAAGATGTATCCAATGCCAGAGATTTGCTTCATTACAACGACAACCCGCTCAACATCTACGTGGTAGCTCACGACGATAATCATGCCCAGGCTAGGGAGTCCCTCTCAGAGGGGCGGGATCCGACGTGGTAGCTCTCTCGCTCTTCTATCCCGATATGGCATCACGTGGATCGTCCACAGGCTCCCCATAATGAGGTGTTAGGACTGGACCTCTAAGGGCTTCTAACTGGTCGACTCCAGTGTTGACCCTAGCGATTCATTCTTAATGGTAGCAAATTGCTCCAGAACTAGACGCTGAAGCTCCTAGATTGTCAAGTCCGAATTCGAACTAGCGGCCCGATCGTCGGTGATGTTCTGATGAGACATTGGGGTTCGAAACAACCTATCACTACGAAGCATAAAACGCGCCTCGAACCTCCCTCTGATACCAAATGGTGCAGCAGTAGGCAAAAAAAAATTTCACTAAATGAAAAATGCAATCTAAATGCAGTGCACGTGTGAACATGAGAACATGAGATACTCATCCAAATTATGATCATCAAATTAGTAATTAAAATTTATAAGGCATCTAAACAACCAATTGCACAATTAGGAAACAAGCAAGGACGAGTAAACAACAATTCTAATCAACCAATGAGATGAGGCCCAATTTCGTTCAAGTGCGTCGAATGCGCGCTGCCAAGGTTGTCGGGATTGAGATCTTAGATGAGAACGTTTCGAGATAGGATCAGATTTGATAGTAGAGTCGAATCAAGGATTGTTTTACAAAATCATGATCGATTTACATAATATGGATCGTAGGATCGTAAGATCCTATGATATGGATCGCGATCCTGACAACCTTGAGCGCAAGTTACGCCACGAATAATGATAACAAAATACTTTTGACATTTAACACCCAAAGCAAGAGTCACCAAAGTAAACAATGAGAAAAGATACAACATCCATACATAGATTTACTCATGTGTGTGGCAGCTTGATTAGGGTTGAGGATAGCGTCGGGGTAGACGACCTTGGCACGTGAGTGGCTCCACGAGAGGGTTGGTCGGGGTTGTATGTGTGTAGATCTGAAGGTTTAGGCTAGGGATCAAATAGATCTGGAAGTCGGTTGTGGATAGAGGGAATATCAGGGTCGAAATTTTGGATAAGTGGGTTTTGAGTGGTTGACAGGGGTTGGATCGAGAGGGGGTTGCAGGAAGGGTCAAGGCTGGGGTGGTCGGGCTGGGGAAGCGGTCTTCGACCAGGGGGGAAGGGTGGAGGGTTGACGGGAAGGGAAACCGGCTTGCGGTGGGCTTAGGGGTGGCGAGCGGGACGGGGAGAGGGTTGGCGGGCTGTAGATCAACGGCGGGGACTATGCGGGAAGGGGGCAAGGTGGAGGGGAGGTTTGTCAGAGACCTACCGAGGATGGGAGGGAAAGGTTGACAGAAGGGAGGCGCCGAACAGGGGAAGAGCACGAAAGTCGCTCGGGATTCCACTGAGAGGACCGGCCGGTTGCAAGCCAAGCAACTCTGATCCCTAAAACAAGCCACATACATGAGTATAAATAGGGAGAGGGGGGAAATAAAGCTAGGACACCCCGAAGAATGACAAATAAGGGTCGATCGGTGGAGAAATACAACACAAAATAAAAAAATCAAAATAGCAAACAGACTCAGAACGACCCTCCGGGCACATCCGCGGACTCGGATCGCCCAAATGGGTCGCCGATCACCGCTTCCTGTGGGAATAGACGTGTGTGGGTCGTTGATCGCCTTCAGATCCTAAGAACAATCACTTCAGACTTGAAACACATTATGAAATTATTCATCACACTTCATTGAATAATTTAACACGAATGAAAACAAGAGATTACTTTCTGCCCAAACTAAAATTGTATTCGACGATATAACATTCAGGACAAGCATTTCATTGAACATCTTGCAAGCGAAATCAATGGTGAATACACTGGATCCATCTCCTGGTAATCCTTGAAGGCATATTTCATGATTTAAGTACAAATTAGTTCAAACTTCCACTTATTAGTTTGACTCTACATGGAGAATACATTGGATCAATTGAATCAGTTTCCTTTTCTAATAACCTATTTTTAAGATTGCATTCAAGGATCTAAAATAATTGAACCTAGTTTATTTTGATTTGCTAGTAGCCAAATCAGGTTTGCAAATAATAATGTCCTTACATAGTAGTAGAATTTTAATTGTATTGTATTCATTTTCTACTTTTTCCTACTTTTTGTCCCCACTTTGTAACTCTCTTCATATTGAGGTAAGAAGTCATTTCCATAATCAAAACATCAAAGAAAAACTTTTTCGCGTGGTATCAATGACTGAAAACCTCCTAAAGGCTCATGCATGTCAAAACCAACTCCTGACTTTGTGTCTTTCAGTCGGTTAAAATGATGCTTTTTAAATACTATTAGAGAAATGTCATTGTATCTGCAACCCACCTTATACATTGTCTTCCATCATGAACTTTCTACTATGCTTCTCTAGTTACTCGTCGTTTTACAAAATTTCTCGTTCATATCATAAATCTCACGCTCAAAAACGTTGAGTGTAATTGTTTTGTCCATGTTCACCAACAAAATTATAACAAATTTGATTTTTGTTCCCTCAAATGCTTCTTTATTGCACCTCCACTCAAAAGGCTAGGAAAGTAACTAACTCACTTTTCGATGTATCTTTTGTACCATGGATGTTACCTTTCAAAAGTGAACCTCTCTTTAGGGTTTTGACTATGATTTCCTTCATTGGGAGGTGTTGAATGAAGAAAATCATTCCTCCATGAATGATCTTGATGTAGAAGATGCAATCAACAAAGCTCAAATACCCCTTCACATTGATTCTTGTGCATACACTTGTCTTACACCCCTTTATATGAACCTCCTAATTCTTTTATGCGTTATACTTATAAATGAAACCTCTAAACTTAAACCTAAAATTCCTGAACCTAAAAAACACATATACTCATATCTATGAATTTAGAACCTTCCAACAAAGAAATGGGCTCATGCGCTGGATGTAATCCCATCGTGGTTAGCTCATTTAAGCTCATTCCTTTATGGAAAATCCACTAGGAAATTTAGAGAATTTGGTTCATTGGCCAAATGAACAATCCAACCAGTTGACAACCCTATCAATTTGCATATATGTAACGCTAAAATGTGTACTTACATAGATCTCATATACGTAATTTTGTGGTGTGAATATGCATGATAAGATCATTCTTCAATATTTAAATAATTAAAATTATGATGAATAACATAAGAAGTTAAGGATAGAAGATATAATTCACATCTATAAATCAAGAAGAACAAGAAAAAAGAACTTTTCCATCCTTACAAGCTATGCCCTGCTTGAAGTATTACTTCGGGAGCCATCCAACAAGGAGTCCTCTTCATCGACTTAGCTTCAGTCATTGTTGCCTAAGAAATTTTCAGAATTAACAAATAAGGATTAACTTTTCCATCCTTAGAAATTTTGACTGACTAGTTTTGAAGAGAGGTTCCAGAAATGAGCATGCAATTTACCAGTATGGCAACTTGCTTAAATGCTCCAAAGTCCGCAAGTTTAATGCAGCCTTGAATATCATAGAAAATATTTGCACACTGAATTTGAGAGAAAAAATAAACTCCATCAATGAACGAAACACTAAAAGTATAAACCCAACCTAAAGCCAAAGTATATTGTGCAAACAGACTTTTATATCCCCGTGTATAATTCCATTGCTATGGAGATATTCCAAACCCTGCAATAGCTGCTTAATGTACTTCTTTATGATCTGCGCGCACAAAGGAGATTTTTTCATATAGAATCACAGTTATCTTAGATAAAAAATGATGGACACTCACAGCCTCAGGGAAGATCTTAGATTTATCCAGTAGTGAAGAAATGGATTCACCATGTACAAATTCCAATAAGATATTTAGTGTTTCCTCTTCCCTCACAGTTCCAAAATACCTCTGTACGAAAGAAAAATAAACATCAAATGCAAGATTTACTTTAGCCTTTTAGCGCAGGTACAAATAAAGATCACAATGGCCTAGCAGAGAACTTACGACTATGTTTGGATGTGAAAGCTTCGTGAGATGCTTCACCTCCTCCTCAAGCTCACTTATATGAGCCTTCATACATGAACGAAGCCAAAAAAAAAAAAAAAATTAAGTATAGTTATCCGGGGAGAAAATATAGTTCAACGAACAAAACACAGGTTCAAATCAAGAACTTGCAAGACCAAAAAAAAATGGTTTGTATTTTAAATTTAACAGAAAAGAAGGAAAGAGTTCAACATGAGCCTTCTCCTTGGAAGCAATGTTAGTCCCGAGTAAAACCTGCGCCGAAATAACACAAGAATTACCAAAGCACAATAAATCTATAAATTCCAAACCAAAATTTAAGTAAGAAACCTGCTTCACGGCAAGAAGCTGTCTGGAATTCATATTCATCCACATGTAGACTTGACCAAAGGCTCCGCAGCCGATGAGCGCGCCCTTTCTCCACCGGATCGGAGTCGCGTCATCATCAATTTTGGCAGGATTTGAGCGGAGAGCCAGAGAGCGCCGGACCGATCCGAAGATATCTTGCATCTTTGTTTTCCTCTCCGTTTCCTTGTGTTTTGCTCGCTTTTCGGCGAATGCTAGATTTCAGATCTATTTATGTTGGCTTAGGGTTTAGGACAGTACACGAAACTCTCTCAAAAGTTTCTTTCTTTCTAAGAAGTTTTTGTTGCCCGCAATGTACCTAGTTCTATATATATATACTAGTGGCAGGTACGGGCATCCGGCTCAAGTGCCCCGCGCGACAGTACATGTCGAGCAGTATTGAAATCGAGAATTCGGTCTCTGTGGAGTTCACCCTTGGGGAAGGGGTGATCGCACAATTACTTCTCTTCTGTGAGTCCAAGAAACTAAGGAAAAAGAACAAGGGACAGACCCAAGGCTCCAGCACGGAGGTCCCTCCACACACCCGGAAGATCTTAGAGTGTTTCCCCTCCTTAGTCAAGTGTTGAAGCAAAGGTATCTCAGAAAGCACTAGAAGACCGGGCACAAGTAAGTGTATCCTTCTGAGGTACCCCTTGGGTCCTATTTATAGATTTCTGAAAACGGCTTGCAAATACTCAACATCCGTTGTTCTGAGAGAGGCTAGGGGCAGACCAATGGGGACAACATGGTAAAAATGCATCTTAGGCCTGGGCGAGCTGCCCCCCGAGGCTTCTGCTCGCAAATGCAGGCGGAACTCGCACTCGCCTACCCCTTAGCCTTCTGCGAGTGCGGACTCGGCAGGCCCTGGTCGCTTGCTGCTTGCCGAACTCAAGGAGGCGAGTACGAGCTGGGCCACTCGCCCGCCCCTTGTTCGGCCTCTGTTCCTCGAGCCCAGCTCAACGAACTCCGAACTCAGCTCGACGAACTCCGAACTCAGCCCGACAAACTCCGAACTCAGCCCGACGATTGTCGAGCTCGGCCCGACGATTGTCGAGCTTGGCCCAACAATTGCGGATCTCGGCCCTCAAAACCTCCTGTGGAGCTCGCCTGGGGCTTGGGCGGTCTGAACCGGCCGGTTTTGCTCATGTCGACCCACTCGCAGGATACGGGGTTATACACAATCCCCGATCTTTGTGAGGTTGGACAAGCTCGGAAAGAAACATCCAACCCCACAGGATTCTGCGAGTGCGACGGGAGCCAGATATAATCTTTTGGTGGGGTCCACCAGCGGCTATATATACATGTGCATGCGTACTTTTCTGACCTTTGTCATTCCCCTTACTTGTGTCTTGCCAAGATGCCACTCCCCAAGGAGGTCCTAGAGCGAATTGCGCGATCTCGCGAGGAAGCTGCGGCTCGCATCGCGGGCCTGACCAACCTCGATGCCCCGCCTCGTAGACTTGCCGAGTTCAGTTCGGCCAAAAAGGCGAAGCCTCTCCCAAAAGAGGCTGAGACCTTCTATAATGAACTGAAAACAGTCCTAGATAACGGGGTCGATTCCTCCACTCGGCCAACTCACGAACTCAAGGGCAAGGACTTCATAGACCTGTCCGCTGACCAGGACAGTCGACACCCCAGCGGCGAGGTCTCCACACCGCGAGCTGAGAATCCCCTTGACAACTCGCAAAATCAGACTCTCGATGCACGCCTGAGGGGCTCGCTCCCCACTTTCGGTACCACGGGAGCGGACTCGCAGAACCCGAGTTCGTCGGCTCGTCTCTCTTCCCAGCAACTCTCTCCCGCTCCTGCGCTTGTGGGGGGAGGCATAGGGGTCATCCCCATCCCCGGTTTTCTCCGCACCTCTCCATAAGCTCCTCGGCATGGCCGCGACAAGGACTTAGGCCACCCCCTCCTCGCATCAACCTGGAGGAGCGGGGCTCGCATGGTAGGTCTTCAACCTCCCCAAATCCTGTTCGGCTTCGGCGGTGCTCGCCTGCTTCACTTAATTCTGTCTTCAACTGTTCATGCAGACCTCCCTAGTCAGTTTGAGGCCGACGAGTCCACGGACCAGGCTCGCTACTCACCCCCTCCCTTCTCCGCGCGCTCTAGATGCCTTCCTGGATTCTGAGCTGGAGAGCCTCGAGTGATCGAGGCGAGAACAGCAGGTTCTCAAGAAGCTGGTGTGCGAGCTCCACGAGATGCGAAAGGACAACAACAGGCTGCAGCGGGAGTGTGCGCAAATTGCGGGCGTGGCGAGGGTCAGCTCGACACTCAAAGCGGCATCTTCTTCCATGCTTCTAGACGAGATCGACGAGAACCTTGGGGTTGTTAATAGGAATCTGGGGCGACTTCACGAGCTCCACGCGCGACGACCTGCGACGACGGGGCCGCGAGACCGGGGTAATTAGAAACGGCTCTCCTGATGATCCTATCGGTACTCGCCCCCGTCTCCCCCTGGTCCGCGCGTGTTGAGGGTCTGTTTCAATTTTATACTAGATAATACTTTGATCACTGCCTGTAATAACTTAGATAATTTTTATTATGATATCATCCCAGAATGCAATGCCACGCATCGCTTCAAATTCATCTCGCCATAGGAGAAGGTTAGCTCGCAGGGGTCGGTGAGCAGAGGGCGGCGAGCTGGAGTAGGTGAGCTGGACTGATCGGTCGGTTCGGTCTCCAAATTTCTCTTTCTAAAAATAGGCCTCCCCACCAACCCCCTGTCACGCCTTTATTGTTTTCATACGCCCCTTCTTTGCTTCTCTTACCCCCCGTACTCGCACTTCCAGTTTCTTGGCGAGCATGGGCAGGACGAACCCCGACTCTGACGGGCAAACCAAGTGTGCTCGGCATTTCGCTGAGCACTTCTTTTTTGAGGGGAATACCACTACGAAAGAGCTCGCCGAGTTCGTGGTCAACTTCGTGCCCGCGGGTTTCACAGCTCGCCTCCAGGCGGACAACGAGACCATCAACTCTTTTTACCCGGATGAACTCGCCTTCCCCATCTCGCATTTCGAGGTGGGGTTGTGCCTCCCTCTCTGACCGGAGATCCGCCAGATACTGAAGTATTACGGCGCGGTGCCTACGCAGCTCAATACGAACGTCGTCGTCATGATGGTCGCCTTCGCATGCTTCCTCCGCAAGGAGCGGATAGAGTTCAACCTACCCGTCTTCCAGAAGCTCTTCTCCTACAATCCCACTCCTGACAGGGTCGCCTTCTTCAGCGGCTCCTCCATAAAAGTTCGCGAGGTCGCAAACAAGAACCACAACTGGATGTCCAAGATCGTCTTCATCAATGGCAATCTCAGCAACATCTCCTTCTCGCCCCTGCAGAAGGGCGAGGAGGTATACCACCCCCCAATAGTGTCCGGCAACGACGCCAAACTCCACAAGCTCTTCCTCCACAAAGACTTCGAGGTCACCTACCTCCGTCGAGGCCTCGACTCCCTCCTGCATGTCCTCCCCGGTGAAGGTATACCTTGTTCCCTCTTTCCGCCGAGCTCGACAAAGATGATAAAATTTTGACTAAGTTTATTCTTGCAGGGGAGCGACTCATTCCCAAGAACCCGCCTTTTGCGGACTCGGGACTTTACCCTGACCCGCTCGCGCGCGAGCGGGCATCCGCAGCAACTCTCCGAGACGACCTGGCGAAGTCTCAGCCCTCCTCCAGCAAGAGGTGACTGGAGTTTGAAGGGTCGGGCTCGCCTTGCCGGCCCTCGGTCCAGAAGAAGAAGATGGCCAAGGTGGTTTCCAAGGGGAGGAAGCAACAACCACAGTCGTCCCCCAAGTATATGAGCTCGTCCAATGTCCCCTCCGACGCATCCCCGGAGAGCCAGCTGGAGGAGCCAGCAGACACGGGGAGGGGGGGACACGAGCCTTCCTCCTCGCCTGCTATTGAGGAGGTCGTTCCCGGCAAGCTGGGCCTGCCCAAAGATCATCCCCTCTTTGGCAAGGGGGAAAGGTGCAAGGACTCGGCTGGCGAGCCGATGGTTAAATGGGTCGAGCAGACCCATTGGGTCTCCATCTCTACTCGCCACCCTTCTTGGGGTGCTCGCCAGCATTCCACCGGTCACGCCTACGCGCTCGGCTTCGGCCTTTATGGCCGCGACAGCGCCGAGGCTTACAAACACATGACCCCTTGCCAAGTCGTTCATGAGGGCCTACAGGCTCATGTGCGAGCCTTCGAGCTGCACCACATGATGGTCCTCTGTGGCTTCCAACTCAGCCAATTCCTACTAAAAGCCAAGTAGGAGCGCGACGTAGCGAAGGACAGCGCCGCCGACGCGGAGAGACGATGCGGCATAGCCGAGGCTCTGCTCGCAAAATCTGCAGGCGGGCTGGTAAGTATCGGCCGCCTCTTCTTGTTTTTACTTGTGGTTTTTTCTGCAACAATATTCTCAACTTTTGATTCACAAGATGCCGAAGCCGCGAGCAAGCTACAGACTCGCGCCACCGAGCTAGAGGAGGAGGTAGCCCAGCTGCGAGCTCGCCTCACCGAGCAAGATGCTCGCTCCAGCAAACAAGAGGTTCGTGCTGCCGAGCAGGACGCTCCTGCCGCCCAACTGGGGGTCGTGGTGGAGAAGCTAAAGGAGCAGAACGAGGGACTTCACAGCGAGCTCCTCCGGCAGGCGGAGATTTTCCTCCAGCTGATGGCGGCGAGCCCCCTACCCCTATAAGAGGCCGCAATTCTTCGACGAAAAGGAGGTCACGGAACGGCTGTGAGTCAACTCGATCGAGTCTCCTGTGTGCCTCCTAGACATCATGAGGGGTACGGGGGTTTTAGCGGAAGGGTGCGAGGAGGCCGCAGTTCGGGATCTCTTTTCAGGTCTGTTCTTGCCAAGCCCGCCTAGTGAGAAGGAAGACAGCTATGACTCGCTTTTTGGGGACGCGAAGGTCAAGGGCTAGCGGCTCGGTGGCTAGGAGGACCACCAGTCGGGGGAGGAAGGCGAGAGCTAGCCAGCCCCTTTTTTGCATATATTTTTGTAATCCCCCCCCTTTTGTAACCTCGCCTAGGCGAGCTCCTCTTTTATCAATGAAGAATGAAATTTGCAAAAAAAATTCTATCTTCTTTTCCTTTGTGATGTGATGTACCTGTCTCGCCAAGATCGACCTTGTCGTTAGAATGCATCTAAGTTAGGGCGCGTACTCGTGGTGAGGCCCTAAGCGTCAGTTGTTGTCAGGCTCGCGAGCGCCCAGCTCGCTTACGTGCTGTACCCCCATTTCTTTTTGTCTTCAAAACCCCACCTGCTGAATATTCACATGTAAAACCTAATCGGGGTGACACCGCCATCGGAGCTCGCCCTAGGTCGCCTCTCTTAGTCAGAACCTGAGTGCGCCATCCGCAATTCTTTGGTCTTGCCCGACTCCGACGACGCGACCTCGTTATGGCGTGGCCAGATTCCCTGTCGAGCTGGTCCTCGCGAGCACCAACTTGCCTGAGAGGGCTTGCCCTCCTTGGTTCTGAAATAGGGGCCAAGAGTTCCCAAGTAAAACCTATGGAGGGTAGGATGTTGTTGCTGAGGATACCCCAGACTCGCCCAACTTGACTGGCAAGCTCGCTTATTGATGCTTTCCCCGGCCAACTTCCGGACTCAGCCCTAGGGCCATAACGACGTCCATCGAGACCTCAGCCTTGCCATCTAGGTGGGAGCCTTACAGCGGGAGCATCGAGACCTAACCCCAGAGCAATAACACTTAGAACATTTTCCACTCTCGGGTGCTACCACCGGGCCAATTAGCTAGGTGAGAGCCTGATGACAGGTGTTGAACATCCTCCGGGCTCAGCCTCAGGGTCATAACGACGTCCATCGAGACCAAAGCCATACCAGCTAGGTGGAAGCCTGATAGCGGGAGCATCGAGACCTAACCCCAGAGTGAGAACACTTAGAACATTTTCCACTCCCGGGTGCTACCACCGGGCCAATCAGCTAGGTGAGAGCCTAACGACGGATGTTGAACATCCTTCGAGCTCATCCCCAGGGTCATAACGAAGTCCATCGAGACCCCAACCCTGCCAGCTAGGTGGAAGCCTGACAGCGGGAGCATCGAGACCTAACCCTAGAGTGAGAACACTTAGAACATTTTCCACTCCCGGGTGCTATCACCGGGCAAATCAGCTAGGTGGGAGCCTGACGGCGGGTGTTGAACATCCTCCGGGCTCAGCCCTAGGGTCATAACGACGTCCATCAAGACCCTAGCCCTGCCAGCTAGGTGGGAACCTGACAGTGGGATCATCGATACCTAACCCAGAGCGAGAATACTTAGAACATTTTCCACTCCCGGGTGCTACCACCGGGCCAATCAGCTAGGTGAGAGCCTGACGGCGGGTGTTGAACATCCTCCGAGCTCAGCTCCAGGGTCATAATGACGTCCATCGAGACCCCAACCCTGCCAGCTAGGTGGGAACCTAACAGCGGGAGCATCGAGACCTAACCCTAGAGCGAGAATACTTAGAACATTTTGCACTCCCGGGTGCTACCACCAGGCCAATCAGCTAGGTGAGAGCCTGATGGCGGGTGTTGAACATCCTCCAGGCTCAGCCCTAGGGTCATAACGATGTCCATTGAGACCCCAGCCCTGCTAGTTAGGTGGAAGCCTGACAGCGGGAGCATCGAGACCTAACCCCAGAGCGAGAACACTTAAAACATTTTCCACTCCCGGGTGCTACCACCGGGCCAATCAGCTAGGTGAGAGCCTGACGGCGGGTGTTGAACATCCTCCGGGCTCAGCCCCAGGTTCATAACGACGCTCATCGAGACTCCAGCTCTGCAAGCTAGGTTGGAGCCTGACAGCGGGAGCATCGAGACCAACCCCATAGCGAGAATACTTAGAACATTTTCCACTCCCGGGTGCTACCACTGGGCCAATCAGCTAGGTGAGAGCCTAATGGCGGGTGTAGAACATCCTTCGGGCTCAGCCCCAGGGTCATAACGACGTCCATCGAGACCCCAGCCTTGCTAGCTAGGTGGAAGCCTGACAGCGGGAGCATCGAGACCTAACCCCAGAGCGAGAATACTTAGAACATTTTCCACTCCCGGGTGCTACCACCGGGCCAATCAACTAGGTGATAGCCTGATGGCGGGTGTTGAACATCCTTCGGGCTCAGCCCCAGGGTCATAACGACGTCCATCAAGACCCCAGCCCTGCCAGCTGGGTGGAAGCCTGGCAGCGGGAGCATAGAGACCTAACCCCAGAGCGAGAATACTTAGAACATTTTAGTGGCCCCGACCTTGCTTTGCGGTGATCACATGAACTCCACCTGCTATTAAGGTAATTTTCAAACAAAAGACTGAAAGAATTGGACATTCTATATTCATAAAGGGGGGCATATATAAAGTTCATGGATAGAAGCGTTTCAGGTCGTCGCCACTCCAAGTATGGCTCTGGGTCTCGCCCTCCACATTCTGAAGGTGATATCCTCCTGACCTTAGTGCTTCTTGTACGACATAAGGACCCTCCCAGTTCGGGTGGAGCTTGCCCACGGCGGCCGACCATCGTACCGCATCCACCTTCTTCAGGACCAAGTCCCCCTCCGCGAGCTGCTTGATCCGGACGTACTTGTCAAAGTACTTGGCCATCCTCCGCTTGACCTCCTCCTGCCAAATAGTCGATAGGTCACGCAACTCTTCTACCATGTCCAAGGAGAGTCGCAGCTCCTCGTCATTCTCAACTCTCAACTCCTCCCTTCCGGTCCCCGCCTCAGCAACCCGGGGTGTCCGGACCTCGAACTCAATGGGACGCACGACTTCATAACCGTGGGAGATCTTGAAGGGTGTCTCCCCGTGGCAGTGTTGGGGCTGGTTTTCAGGGCCTAAAGGACTGAGGGAAGTTGCTCCACCCAATTTTCCTTCAAATTTTCAACTTTTTTCTTCAGAAGGTTCACAATGACCTTATTAGCTGCCTCAACCCGTCCGTTTCTCCTGGGATGGTTGACCGAGTCAAACCTGAGGTCGATCCCAAGCTCTCCACCAAATTTGATGAACTCGGTACTGGCGAATTGTGGCCCGTTGTCCGTGACGATGGCCTGAGGCCTCCCGTGCCTGCAGATGATCTCTCCCCAAACAAAATTCCTGATCACCTGGGAGGTCACCTTGGCCAGCGCCTTCACCTCCACCCACTTAGAAAAATAATCGATCATCACTAGTAGGAATCTTCTCTGCCCACTGGCCTGAGGGAAAGGCCCTACCAGATCCATCCCCCATATTGCGAAGGGCCGGAGAGCTGTGATACTCCTGAGCCGCTGAGGTGGTTGTAGTTGGAGGGGGGCGAACAACTGGTATTTGTGACACTTTTTTGCGAACTTGGCCGCATCATGGCCTAGGGTAGGCCAAAAGTACCTCTGCTTGATAATTCTTCCTTCTAGGGTTCGACCTCCTGAGTGACTCCCAAACTCCCCGAAGTGGACCTCTTCCAAAATCCTCTGTACCTCCCTTTCGACCACACAACGAACCAACAACCCTGAGAGAGTCTTTCGATATAATTGTCTGTCGCGTATGAGGTACATCCCTGGGCACGTGTCGGATGGAGAAGGTTTGGAACATCCCGATTGTTGGGTATTGTATCCACACTCACCTAGATTTGCATGAAGTCACCCATGAACTAAGTTGAATCCAGTTGTATTTGATATTTCTCTTTAGCCATATGCTTGCAGGTGTACACTTTAAGTATAGACCAATGTCAGTCTGCAATGGGTCATCAAACACAGGACTTCACAGTGTAATCCCTCACTGTGTAATCCAAGGTGTTGACTCATGTGTAGCCTCTCTATTGGAATATACTTAACCTCAAATCACTTGGAGAAAAGGACATAAGCTGAAGCTGAAGAAGTTTTATTTGAAAATATTTTTTCTGTAACTTAGAATTTTTGCTAAGTCATTTTTGCTCGAGAAGTACAATAGTGCTCGAGTAAATTACAACTCTAGGTCTCGAGAAGTTTTTAAAGTGCTCGAGAAAAAGCTCAGCTTGCTCGAGAACTTTTTCTTTCAAATCTGGCTAAGTCATTAATGCTCGAGAGAAAGTTTTTCTTTCTCGAGAAAATGACTTTGTTGCTCGAGAACTAGAATGCTGTGCAAAAATATTTCTAAGGAAAAGTACTCGAGAAATATACCTCTTCTTCTCAAGAAAAAGTCTACCTTTCTCGAGAACTATTTCTCTGTTGTTATTTTTCTAAGTTCCTGTGCTCGAGAACAGCTTTAGCTTCTCGAGTACTTTCCTCCAGATTTTCCTCTATGTTCAAGTGCTCGAGAAATAATCCATTTGCTCGAGTACTCTAGTTTTCAGGATTTTGATTAAGTCTTTGTGATCGAGAAAGAGACTTGTTTCTCGAGTACTCCAGTTCTCAAGTTTTTTTTGTGTTTAGTGCTCGAGAAATCTTAATAATTCTCGAATACTCTTTCCAGTACTCGAGCAAGTTTACTGTGTGCTCGAGTAATCCAGATATACTTTTTCTTCAAAGTATAAGTGCTCGAGTAATACAATTAGTGCTCGAGAAAGTTATTTTTGACAGTATATTTTTCTAAGTCTCAGATATCGAGACAATCATTTCTATTCTCGAGAACTCCTTGATTCAGTGCTCGAGAACAACCTTCAGTTCTCGAGTACTTCTGACTTGATCTTTTTCTAATTCTGAAATTGTCAAAATCGTTGACCCACTATTTGTTCTATTTTTCCAATCCTTAATCTGTCATCATCTTATTGGCCCACGTGGCATTACTTTCAATACGATTTGATTTCTGACCGATTAGGTTCCCTATAAAAGGTCTAATCAGTCTCTCTTTTCATTAAGAAGAACTTAAATAATCGTTTATCTTTTCTCTCTCTTCAAGAACGTGAAACGAAAAAGGGCCGAAAAACCCTAAGTTCCCGATTCGTCTTCCCGGTCGCCGCCGCTCACTGTTTCCATCTGGAAGGCCGCCGACGAAGAAAGATCGACGAAGTGACACATAGAATCGAGATCGACCTCGACTTTCTTTCGAATCTCTTGATTCCGTGTGTTCCGAAGAACCAGATCTGTAGATCGACGACAGTATCTTCTCCGACTGATTCCTGACAGAGCCGCCATTGTTGAAGGAAGAAGAAACGTCAAGATTTTCTAGATCTGTCACAGTTTTATCATTTTCTATAAATCTTTATTCTGTAGGAGATTCTTCTCCGAGTTGTAGGAGTTTTCACTCCGAGTATTTGTTGTAGGAAGATTGTGCTTCCGAGTGTAGATCCGGGTTGGATCGAGTTGTAAGATTTCTTAAATCTGAGATAAGTGGAGTAGCCGAGTCTAGTGCATTACTAGATCGGTGAGAGGGAAAGTGGAGTACCCAAGATCGGGGAACCACTATAAATCTTGTGTCGTCTGTGCTTGTGTTCTTTTTGTGTGTGCTGCGATTAGTTTTATTTTATTCCGCAAAAGACGTCGCAATCACCTATTCACCCCCCTCTAGGTGATAATTTAGACAACTAGTCAACTTTCAATTGGTATCAGAGGGTCGTTGATCATATAAAGGTTAACACCTTGATCAGATCTGCCCTAAGTTGTCTAAGAAGTTAGCCAAGCATGGATAAGGCAAAAGATTTTGCAAAGCTTCCACTGTGCACCAAGACAAACTTTCCCATGTGGAAAGAAAGAATTAAATTCTTTATGGAAGCTGTGGATCCAAGGATCTTTATGATAGTTGAAGAAGGTCCCTATGTTCCCATGACAACCTCCACAATAGATCCTACTCTAAAGGTACCAAAGAAACTAATGGATCTTGACAAAGATGAGATTGCACTTGTCTCGTTGGACAAGAAAGCTAAAAACATCATAGCAAGTGCAGTTGATGACTCTATGCTACTGAATCTGATACATTGCCAAAGTGCTAAGGAAATGTGGCAGTGTCTGATAGTCCTGATGGAAGGCACTGAAGAAGTAAGGGATGACAGAAGATCCCTTCTGAATCAAAAATATGAAGCCTTCAAACAAGGACCAAAGGATTCAATCACAGATACTTTTGAGAACTTCAGCAAAATTGTTAATGGTCTGAAGGGGTATGGCAGGAAGTTCACTAATGGTGAGCTGAATGACAAATTCCTCAGATCTCTGACGAAACAGTGGGATACCAAAGTATGTGCCATTCGGGAGTTTGGCAGACTAGCAGAGACTGACCCACAGAATCTCTTCGGAAAGCTGATGTCTTATGAGATGCAAATAAATACAAGAAAAGCCGAAGAAGAGAAGAGCAGATCCTCTTCAAAGGATAAGACTGTTGCCTTGAAGGCAGAAAGCACAAAAAAGGTCAAAGCTCAATCATCTACTCCTGCTCAGAAAACAATTGAGAGTGAAGAAAGTTCAGAGCCCAGTTCATCAGGCTCAGAGTTGTCTGAAGGAGAGTTCTCTCTCTTATCAAGACAGTTCAAGAAGTTTCTGAACAAAAAGAAGAATTGGAGAGGCAAGGATGCCTCACATAGACGATCACATTATGAAAGTGATCGAAGAAAGAAAGGCTCAAGCAGCCATGACAGGTATGTTCCTAAACAGAACAAACATGTTTCATCTGACATAGTTTGCTATTGTTGCAACAAGCCAGGTCATATGATTGCTGAATGCCCTCATAAGAAAAGAGAAGGAGGAAAGAAGGAAAGCAAGAAACCCTTTCACCAAAAGAAGAATGAAAGGAGCTTCGTGGCTAAGAAAACAAAGACCCTCAGCGATTCAGACTCCTCGGAGTCAAGTGAGGAAGAAGAAGCATATTTTGGGCTGATGGCTCAAACTGATGAGGAGACAGAACCCCAGTACACTGGGAAGGTAAACTCTCACACACCTCTTTCTGAATCTGAGAGTTCTGAACATGAGAATGAGGACAGCTCTTATGACGATGAGTCTGAACTCATGGTTCAGTACAGAGAGCTGATCAAGGCCTACGACAAATGTCGAAAGGTCGTGAAAGCTCAAGCCAAAGAGATTAAGTCTCTTAAGGCAAGTGAAAGCTCTTTGAGAGAAGAAGTTCTTGAGATGGAATCACTCAAAGGTAAGCTTAACTCTGCCATAGAAGAATTGAATGAGACACTTAGTCTCGTCAGTCTGAAAGAAAAAGTCATTGAGAAACTGGAAGAGCAGTTTGAGGCTGAGAAGAAGCTTGTTGAGAGCTTCTCCAAGCCTAAGACAGTTCTTCCACTGATTGCTGGATTTTCAGCACAGACTGATGGTGCTGGACTAGGCCATATAGCCTCTTCTAGTAAGACTTCTAGAAGGAATAAGACTCAACGAAAGAATAAGGCAGCCAAGAAAGCCTTAGCCAAAGAAAAAGGGAAAGCCCCTCAAGAACAGACTATCTTTAATAAGGTAATCTACCCGACAAACAAGTTTGATCTTGAGTCCTCCTATGGACACTGGTCTAGGCCTACTTATGTAGAGCCAAAGTCTAGATACCGAGGATGGGCACGTCCTAGAAACTTTGGCGAAAGTGTTTTTAAAGCACCTTATGAAGAAATCAGTCTTCAGAGCTATGGTCCATATAATCATGGTCATAACTTTAAGAGAGCACCGAAAGTGAAAGAAGTTGAAGTCTTGTCCACCAAAGAGAGGAAAGCATGTTCATGTCATCAACATGAAGCATCCACCTCTAGTGCAGCTCCTCCTGCTAGACCTCATGTCAAGATGGTCAAGCAAGAGAAGAATGGACAAAGATACAATAGATTTCATTGTTGGTGTTGTGGCAAGATTGGTCACTTCGCCATCGATTGTTGGTTCAACAAAAGTGTTTATGCTGCCCCAAGAGTTATCAATGTGAGAAAGACCGCTCACGATGCTAACATCGGTAGGGGGAGCAATCTAACAAGAGACCAAGGACCCAAACAAATTTGGGTTCCTAAGGAAAAATGATTTTGTGTTTGCAGGTATGTCCAAAGGCCAATAGAACGCCAATATGGTACTTGGACAGTGGATGTTCTCGGCACATGACCGGAACAAAAAGTTTACTTCAAAATTACTCTCCAACCGAGAACGGACCAAAGGTCATCTTTGGAGGCTCCGACCGGGGAGTTACAAAAGGATATGGTACAATTTCTAACGGTAGCGTATCCTTCTCGGATGTTGCTTATGTTGAGGGATTAGAACATAATCTCATAAGCATAAGTCAATTATGCGACAAAGGATACGTTGTTGAGTTTCATGCCAACAAGTGTTTGATAAAAGCGGTTGATAAACAAGAAACCATTTTATCCGGCACTCGTAGCAGAAACATATTTTGTCTTAATTTTATTTGTTTGGATTCCTCTACCCCAGTATGTCTTCTTGCTAAAGATAGTGCATCTCTTGGTGACCAATGGCACAAGAGATTAGCACATATTAATTTCAAAACCATTCATAAATTGTTTTCGAAGAATTTGGTGCGTGATGCTCCAAATGTTAAGTGCGAAAAGGAAAGACCTTGTCACGCATGCATTAAAGGCAAGCAAACAAGGGCTACCTTTAAAAGCATTATTGGCAAAGATTCGGACAGGTGTTTACACCTTCTTCATATGGACTTGTTTGGTCCACTGCAAGTTAGAAGTTTAGGAGGTAAGGATTATACGTTGGTTATTGTTGATGATTACTCGCGCTTTGCGTGGGTGTTCTTTTTGAAACACAAGTCGGATACCTTTGATATTTTCACTAATTTTGTCAGGCAAATACAGAATGAGTACAACTGCTCCATTATCAAAATCAGAAGTGACAATGGAACGGAATTCAAATCTGGGGCCATGACGGAATTTTGTGAAAGCCTTGGTATCCTTCATGAGTTTTCCTCTCCTCGGACTCCACAACAAAATGGAGTAGCTGAGAGAAGAAACAGAACACTCATAGAGGCTTGCAGGACTATGTTGAGTGATGCTTCACTACCGGAATATTTCTGGGCTGAAGCCGTCAACACTGCATGTCACGTGCAAAATCGAGCACTCATAAACAAGAACCATGATAAGACTCCTTATGAACTTTTAAAAGGCAGGAAGCCAACAATATCTTACTTTAGAATCTTTGGTTGTAAGTGCTTTGTACTTAACAACGGCAAGTATCATACCACTAAGTTTAGCGAAAAGAGTTTTGAAGGCATTTTCGTAGGCTATAGTAGCCAAAGTAAGGCATATAGGATCTTTAACAAGAAATCCTTGGTGGTAGAAGAATCAATTCATGTTATTTTTGATGAGACGAGTTTGTTGCAAAGCAACTCGTCTAGTGTGTTACTTGAAGCTGCAGGTTCCAAGATAAATGAAATAAAGTTGGAGGAACCAAGTGAAGAGAAGGGTGATACCTTCATCGAGATCACTTCTCCAACTACAATTGAGAATGAAGATCAGGATATTGAAGCAGTTCAAAGAAATGAAGTCACTCCAGATGCTGAAGATGTTCCAGATGCTAGGACATTAGAGCTCAGACACTTGAAGGATCATCCAATAGAACAGATCATTGGAAATCCTCGAGACGGTGTCAGAACTCGTAGAGGTACCACTAATGAAAATTTATATTTAAGTTTTCTATCTCAGGTGGAACCAAAGAAGTTTGAGGAAGCAAACTGCGACGCATCATGGATACTAGCCATGGAAGAGGAGCTGAACCAATTCAAACGGTGTGAAGTTTGGAAGCTTGTACCAAGACCCAAAGATAAGAACGTTATAGGAACCAAGTGGGTGTATCGGAACAAGCTAGATGAAGATGGTACAATAATAAAGAACAAGGCGCGTCTCGTCGCCAAAGGATACCGACAAGAAGAAGGAATAGACTTCGATCAAACATATGCTCCAGTGGCAAGATTGGAGGCAATAAGGTTATTTCTAGCATATGCTGCATTAAAAGGTTTCACCGTCTATCAAATGGACGTGAAGTCTGCCTTCCTTAATGGAAACATAAAGGAAGAAGTATATGTAGAACAACCTCCAGGTTTTGTTGATCCAAACTCTCCTAACCATGTCTACTTTCTATTTAAAGCACTGTATGGTCTCAAGCAAGCTCCCCGAGCTTGGTATGAGACATTGTCTACTTTTCTTCTTGAGAACAAGTTCACAAGAGGAAAGATAGACAAGACATTATTTCTTAGGGAAATAAAAGGCAAGATTTTGCTAGTGCAAATCTATGTCGATGACATTATTTTTGGCTCAACTGACGACAACCTTTGCAAAAAGTTTTCTAAACTAATGCAAGGGAAGTTTGAAATGAGTAGTATGGGTGAGTTGAAGTATTTCTTGGGACTCCAAGTGAAACAATCTGAGGATGGAATTTTCATATCTCAGACGAAGTTCACAAAGGAGTTGATTAAGAAATTTGGATTGGAGAACGCATCTACAATGAAAACTCCAATGGCCTCAGCTATGTCTCTGGATAAGGATGAGAAAGGGAAACCTTTTGATGAAACCAAATACAGAAGCATAATTGGGTCACTACTCTACCTTACTGCTAGTAGGCCAGACATAATGTTCTCAACATGTGTATGTGCTAGATTTCAGGTGAACAGTAAGGAATCTCATTACGTTGCTGCAAAGCGAATTTTGAGATACCTTAAAGGTACACCAAATCTTGGCTTATGGTACCCAAGAAGTAATGACAATGAACTGATTGGCTATTCAGATGCAGATTTTGCAGGTAGCAAGGATGATAGGAAGAGCATCTCAGGAACATGTCAATTCCTAGGAAGAAGGCTTATTTCCTGGAGTAGTAAGAAGCAGAATTGTGTCGCAATCTCAACAGCCGAGTCAGAGTACATCTCTGCAGGCAGTTGTTGTGCACAACTGCTTTGGATCAAAAATCAGCTTGAAGATTACAACCTGAAGTTTGAAGACATTCCTCTGATGTGTGATTCATCAAGTGCAATTGTCATTGCCAACAATCCAGTGTCACACAGCAGAACAAAACATATAGAGTTGAGATATCATTTTATACGGGAGCATGTGGAGCGAGGAGATATCAACCTTCAATATGTTCCAACAGATAGACAAGTTGCAGACATTTTCACAAAGCCACTGGATGAGGCCAAGTTCTCTTTCTTCAAGACAGAACTTGGGATGCTCAACAAAGAGGACTAAGGAAAAAGTTAACTTTCAATTGGAAAAAGTTCTCTTTCAACTTTTCAGAGTTTCAGAAAAAAAAATAAATAAAATAAAGCTAAGTAATTCTTTCTCGGGAACTTTACTCGGGGTACTCGAGAACTTTATTTCATTCTCGAGAGCGGTACTCGAGTACTTTGCCAAGTGTAAATTGACTAAGTGGCGGTGCTCGAGCACTCAGACTACTTCTCGAGAACTTAATAAAGTACTCGAGTCTACCTCTCGAGAACTTAATAAAGTACTCGAGCCTACTTGATACTTGTGAAAATTCTTAACCCTAATTTCCCGAGTACAGTTTTTGTTAGCTTTTATTATTTTTCGAAATGCCTAGTAGCAGTCCAGATCATTTCTGCCGCTCATTTACAATATGTATATAAATAGTCAGATTAAAATCGTTAAATCCACTAATCCCAAAATCCCCAAATATCTTGAGACCCTTCGCCTTCCGCCGGTGCCGTGAAAACCAGGAAAACCCCACAGTTTTTCTCCGTTTTTCTTCAATGGCTTCATCTTCTTCCATCGCCAAGCTCGGAATCGGCAGTGAACTCCTTCGAGATGGCATTGCAGACATATCCCCAGACTTTCAGAACCTCTTGAGCCTCCTGGATATAGCCGGCCTCACTTTTGTCCTAGAACAGAAGTGTCGTCTCCTTCTTCCTCAGGTTCATGAATTCTACCAGAATTTGACAGTCAGCACCAGTGGTCATGTTCTCCGATCTATCGTTTCTGGCATCAAGGTCAAACTCACCGCCTCCATCATCAATCAGTTGCTTCATCTACCTCCAGTCACAGAACCAGAAGACCTAACCCATACAGACTATGACCGTGCCTATTCCTTCTGTGGAATCGCCGGCATACCCTCTGGTATTCGACGCCCCCAGCTGAACCCAGAGAGCAAATTCCTCCTGGACATCGTCGGCAAATGCCTTCTCTGTGCTACTGGATCAATCAAACATGCTACAGGAGAGATGTTTGATGTGATGACCTCCATAATTTGCAGGAAGCAATATCCTTTTGGCAGACTGATTCTTGATCACATCAGGTCCAGTCTCAAGAAGCCTGGATTTGCCAGAATTATAACCCTTCTACTCAGTGAACTTGACCCAGCAGTGTTCTCAATGTCCAAAGGCAGTGTTCTGCACTACATGAAGAGGCTCACAGTGGACTCCATTAACAGATGGGAGTTGAAATTGCAGAATACCACCCAGGCCACCAGGGCTCAAGAACAAGTTCAGGAAGAGGTTGTCAGGACTCCACCTCCCTCTCCTCATCCAGCAATTGAGGGGGAGCCTGCACAACCTTCCCCAGCTCCTGCTACAACAGTTGTGGTAAAGGATGTTCCAGAGTACAGGATTCCATCCCCCCCTCCAAACCCAGAGATTGTCATCCAGGATGCTTCTCTTGAGGGGGAGCCTGCCTCCATGGATATAGATCTGACTGCCACTTCAGAAGAAATTGATGCAATGATCACTGAACTCACTTCTGAGCACCCCAGTTTAGCATCAACAGTTCCAGACTCAGTTCCAAATTCTGCTCCAGACTCAGTTCCAGACTCAGTTCCAGATTCTGCTCCAGCCACTGCTCAGGACCCAGCTCCACTTGAACCAGTTCCAGAACTGCCTAAGAAACATGCTTCTCCAGAACCAGTTCAGCCCTCCAGTTCACTTCCCCCATCACCTTCTCACTCAGCTGATACCCAAGGACAGCAAGCTGCTGCTTCCTCCACAACCACTCCCTCTTCTTTTGAGCCAATGACTGACATCCCAGAAACTGATGAGGATGTTCAGGAGGCAGAGTCCAGGATTCCTCTAAGGCCACACTACTCCATCCCAACTTTCCTTCCTTCAGGAAATGAAGAAGATGACAACATCCCTCTGAGAAGACAGCCATCCACTTCTACTATTGTAATTGAAGAGATCACCCCCAGCCCCTCCAATGCACCTTCTCCACCTGCTGCTGCTCAACCACATCCATCCAGTCTTGCTCCTGCAAGTGCTCCTGCTGCTACAGATTCCATCATAACACTGTTAACACAGTTGTTTGCTGAACAGAAAACCTACATAGACACTGCTGTCAAGAAGGTTCAAGACCAGGTGACTGCACTTGAGAAGGCCATGCACAAAGGCTTTGCTGAAATCCAGGTGAACACAGATACCCTGAAAGAAGCATTTCACAAAGGAGGATTGGCCTTGGATCATACTATAACAAGTATTGGCCACCTCATGGATCAATCAGTTGTGTTGGCTAATAATCAGATTCAGTTGGATAAAAGGACAGATGACAAGTTCTTTAAGCTGACAGGTGAGGTTGGCACCTTTAAGGAAGATGCTATTGCAACCCTTACTACAGAAGTCAGAAAGGGGGAGGAGATTTTCAAGACTGTCTCAGCTAAACATACTGAATCCATCTTGACCAGAATTACCAATGCCAGCTTTGAAACCCAAGCTGACATAGAAGCCAAAGTCATCAAGGCTCAGGATGCATTCCACACCAAGCTGAAAGAAAATGTGCTGAAACATATTGACTCTGTCAAGTTTCATACCTTTGATACCTCTGTCTGGATGCACAACAATATATTCCCTGACCATCAGATTGACTCCAACTCAATTCCCTATCATCTGAACCCAGTTGCAGTCAGAGCAGCCCTTGCTGAAAGCACTCAAGCCTCTGCTGCCCAAGCTGCTGCTGATGCAATGGCTGCTGTCCAAGCTGAAGAAGATGCTGCTGCTGCTGCTGCCTTTGCTCAGAAGGCCTTCTCTCCATACATTGAACTTCAAGAAACTTTCATGCCAACTGGAGAGGTGTGGGAAGATCTACCTAACCAGCCACCTAATATCCAAACAAAGAAAAGGAAATATGGGGAAGGGCCCTCTGCAAGGAGATCTGCACCTGAACATGATCAAGGCTACAGAAGACATCAGGATGAACCAAGGCAGTATCCAGTACACTCTGAAGTCTGGAGCCCCACCTCCAGGACTTTAATCCTTGAAACTCTGAAGCTGGTAACTCAATTCAGTGAAAGACAACAAGAATTCTACAGCCATGAGGAATGGAGAAAGTATGACAAGAACTGCATTCAGAGGAGGCTGCATGAGTCTAAGTATGGATTTAACAATGCTGCAGCTCCTCCTAAACCTGAAAAGTACTTTCCCAAGCCCTTCAGCTACTTTGAGAGACAAGAGCAGAAGAGATGGCAAGAGGGTGAAAGACAAAAGAGACAGGCTGATGGCAAGAAGAAGTAACCTGCACTCTAGTTCATAACAGCTTTTGTATCTTTGGGAATAGTGGGATTTAAAAACATTAATCTAAAAATCTGATTACTTATATACCTATGTGTTTCTGATTGTGCTGTGATTCATTTCTGTTATTCCTGCTCTAGGTTATTTTGATTATGTCACATATGTCTTGCTTACTTGTTGTTATGTATTATTTGTTAAGGGATTCAGCTTAGTGTATAGGGTTCTGACTTCTGCAAATAGGGGGAGATTGTTGGGTATTGTATCCACACTCACCTAGATTTGCATGAAGTCACCCATGAACTAAGTTGAATCCAGTTGTATTTGATATTTCTCTTTAGCCATATGCTTGCAGGTGTACACTTTAAGTATAGACCAATGTCAGTCTGCAATGGGTCATCAAACACAGGACTTCACAGTGTAATCCCTCACTGTGTAATCCAAGGTGTTGACTCATGTGTAGCCTCTCTATTGGAATATACTTAACCTCAAATCACTTGGAGAAAAGGACATAAGCTGAAGCTGAAGAAGTTTTATTTGAAAATATTTTTTCTGTAACTTAGAATTTTTGCTAAGTCATTTTTGCTCGAGAAGTACAATAGTGCTCGAGTAAATTACAACTCTAGGTCTCGAGAAGTTTTTAAAGTGCTCGAGAAAAAGCTCAGCTTGCTCGAGAACTTTTTCTTTCAAATCTGGCTAAGTCATTAATGCTCGAGAGAAAGTTTTTCTTTCTCGAGAAAATGACTTTGTTGCTCGAGAACTAGAATGCTGTGCAAAAATATTTCTAAGGAAAAGTACTCGAGAAATATACCTCTTCTTCTCAAGAAAAAGTCTACCTTTCTCGAGAACTATTTCTCTGTTGTTATTTTTCTAAGTTCCTGTGCTCGAGAACAGCTTTAGCTTCTCGAGTACTTTCCTCCAGATTTTCCTCTATGTTCAAGTGCTCGAGAAATAATCCATTTGCTCGAGTACTCTAGTTTTCAGGATTTTGATTAAGTCTTTGTGATCGAGAAAGAGACTTGTTTCTCGAGTACTCCAGTTCTCAAGTTTTTTTTGTGTTTAGTGCTCGAGAAATCTTAATAATTCTCGAATACTCTTTCCAGTACTCGAGCAAGTTTACTGTGTGCTCGAGTAATCCAGATATACTTTTTCTTCAAAGTATAAGTGCTCGAGTAATACAATTAGTGCTCGAGAAAGTTATTTTTGACAGTATATTTTTCTAAGTCTCAGATCTCGAGACAATCATTTCTATTCTCGAGAACTCCTTGATTCAGTGCTCGAGAACAACCTTCAGTTCTCGAGTACTTCTGACTTGATCTTTTTCTAATTCTGAAATTGTCAAAATCGTTGACCCACTATTTGTTCTATTTTTCCAATCCTTAATCTGTCATCATCTTATTGGCCCACGTGGCATTACTTTCAATACGATTTGATTTCTGACCGATTAGGTTCCCTATAAAAGGTCTAATCAGTCTCTCTTTTCATTAAGAAGAACTTAAATAATCGTTTATCTTTTCTCTCTCTTCAAGAACGTGAAACGAAAAAGGGCCGAAAAACCCTAAGTTCCCGATTCGTCTTCCCGGTCGCCGCCGCTCACTGTTTCCATCTGGAAGGCCGCCGACGAAGAAAGATCGACGAAGTGACACATAGAATCGAGATCGACCTCGACTTTCTTTCGAATCTCTTGATTCCGTGTGTTCCGAAGAACCAGATCTGTAGATCGACGACAGTATCTTCTCCGACTGATTCCTGACAGAGCCGCCATTGTTGAAGGAAGAAGAAACGTCAAGATTTTCTAGATCTGTCACAGTTTTATCATTTTCTATAAATCTTTATTCTGTAGGAGATTCTTCTCCGAGTTGTAGGAGTTTTCACTCCGAGTATTTGTTGTAGGAAGATTGTGCTTCCGAGTGTAGATCCGGGTTGGATCGAGTTGTAAGATTTCTTAAATCTGAGATAAGTGGAGTAGCCGAGTCTAGTGCATTACTAGATCGGTGAGAGGGAAAGTGGAGTACCCAAGATCGGGGAACCACTATAAATCTTGTGTCGTCTGTGCTTGTGTTCTTTTTGTGTGTGCTGCGATTAGTTTTATTTTATTCCGCAAAAGACGTCGCAATCACCTATTCACCCCCCTCTAGGTGATAATTTAGACAACTAGTCAACTTTCAATCCCGATGACCCCTTGACTTTGGCTAAGTACAACTGCAGGATGAGCTCTCTTGCCTCAAACTCCCCGTTGATTTGGGAAGCCACCACCATGGAGTCAGTGAGGACTTCCACATCATGCACCCCCAACTCCCTAGTCAGGCGCAATCCTGTGATCACGGCTTCATATTCGGCCTAAATGTTGGTGATGGGAAAATGCATTACCACCATCTGCTTAATTCTTGTCCCTTGGGGGCTCTCCAAGATGACTTCAACCCCCAAGGAATGTCTTCCTGAAGCTTCATCCACCATCACCTTCCAAGGAACGGGACGAGTGAGTTCTTCCTCCGCCACCTCGACCACATAGTCGGCCAGGAAGTCAGCCATTGCCTGCGCCTTGATCGAGAGACGGGGACGAAGGAGATGACAAATTCGCTCAACTCCACCGACCACTTGGCCTGGAGTGTGCCTGTAAATAGGGTCGGAGTCTCCACGCTGAGATAACTAGAGCAAAGTCCAGCTTCTCCAAGATGGGATAACGGAGTTATGCCTTCCTCAAGACCCAGCTCACATAGTAGATGGGTAGTTGTTTCTTACCCTCTTCCCTTACAAGTACAGAACTCAGAGCCTCGGCCCCAAAACATAAATACAGGGATAAGTCCTCCCCCTCCTTTGGCCCTTGGAGGAGCGAGGCTTGGGTGAGTTGCCTCTTCAAAGCCTGGAATGTCTCCTCGCATTCCTTAGTCCACTCAAATTTTTTGCCTCCCCTCAACGCCTTGAAGAAAGGGGAGCATTTTTCTCCTGCCCGGGAGAGGAACCTGCTAAGCCCGACCAACCTTTCTGTCAGTCGCTGGACTTCCTTAGCATTCCAAGGCGACCCCAGCTCCATGATCGCCTTGACCTTGTCGGGGTTTGGCTCCACTCCCGCGAGAGTGAGGAGATGGCCCAGAAACTTCTCCTTGCTGGCCCCGAAGGCACACTTCAAGGGGTTCAGCCTCATTTTGTACCTTCGCAGGGTGCCGAAGGTCTCCTCCAGATCCTGGAGGTTGGAGTTGACCTCTCGGCTCTTGATCATTATGTCATCCATGTACACCTCCAGGTTCCGCCCCTTCTGCTCCTAGAAGACGCGGTCCATCATTTTTTGGTACGTCGCCCCAACATTCTTCAGCCCAAAGGGCATCATTTTATAGCAATAGCGACATCCCCCGTGATGAAGGAGACATCTTTTATGTCATGGGGGTGCATCCTGATCTGGTGGTAACCTGAAAACGTATCTAAAAAACACATTACAGAAAAACTGACGACTGAGTCTACCAGCGCGTCGATTCTAGGCAGGAGATAATAATCCTTGGGACATGATTTATTAAAAAGAGAAAAATCAACACACATCCTCCACCGACCATCTCCTTTTTTAATCATTACAACGTTGGAGACCCAGCCGAGGTATTGGATTTCGGATACAAAGCCAGATTTGAGGAACTTGGCGACCTCCTCCCTGATAGGCTTGGCTAGCTTGTCTGCGGTGGACCTCTTCTTTTGTTGGATGGGGCGAGCCACTGGGTCCAAGTTGAGGCAGTGGCAGGCGACGTCCGCATCGATCTCGGGCATCTCGGCTGCGCTCCAAGCGAAGATGTCCACATTCTTCTGGATGAACTCCAACACCCTTCCCTGCTCCTCCAGGGTAAACCCCCCGTTGATGCGAACCTTCTCCACTCAGCCTCCCTGGGTGAGAACCTCCATCTCCACGACCTCCTCTGCAGCCTCCAGCCTGGACCGCTCCTCCCACTCAACAACGTCCCCACCTCCTAGGACAGGGACCTCCACTTCATCCACAACCATCACATATGTCGGTTATTCCAGAACCTCCTCTGCCTCTACTTCCCGGGTGCAGGCCTCCCCCTCTATTTCTTCCACCCCCTCAATCTCCTCTCCGGCCTCCTGTAAGACCCCTTTTTTCCTTTCAACCACCGGGGTCTTATGCCCAAAATTGCCGCTTTGCGATGGCACCGACACTTGGGAAGGCCGCCACTACAAAACGCCACTTCTGTCGGGCTTTATCGATCACATAGAGAGAGAAGTAAATGCAACATGTCCACATAATCATATATGAATAAAAATCACAGCAAGTCCATCAATATATAGAAAGTAGAAAGTACTGCAAAAGAACAGTACAGATGAAATATATAATCGGGCTTAAGCCCGATCCATCAGAGTCCTCACAACAAATCACTCATCGCGGAAGCTATAAAAAGTCTAATCACTCACGGAGCTGGTCACAGGTACTCCGGAACTAGACTGTCCCACCTCCATGTGCACCGTACTCCGCTGGTGCTGGTCCCTGGACTGCTGGTCCCTGTCTCCCATCCGGAGCTCTTGTAATGTTGTGGTTCGAAAACCATTAGTCCTAAAGACTAAGCCCAATCATCCCCTACCCCTCCCCCACGGCTCCTAGGCACCGAGCAGAGATGAGGAAAGGGAAGCTACAAAGGTGGAGAATAAGCAAGGCGGGTGACAGCGAAACTAGTCTAACAGTAATCCATGGTGTATAAACAACTAACAAGAATAAAGAACATCTAGCAGTTCTACGGTAGTGAGCAGTAAAGTAGACATGTAACAAGTAGTATATATATAAGAAGACAAATAGAAAATAAGTAAGTAACCTTAACTTATATGAATGCCCATACAAACTTATAAGTTAAGGGGTCTTTTGCAAGGCTCCCATCGTATAAAAAGTCTCATACCGATTTATACGTTGGGGTGTCGGTTGTATGCAAATATGAGTGTAGTGATATGCTATGTCATGATTCATGCAAGTGCAACTCACGCACATGACTCTATGCACACAGACCTTTAGTTCCCCCTGTTCGGGCAGCTAGCTTCACTCCCATGAACCTCCGTAGTGGAAAACGGAGACAGTGGGTCGAGCCCCCCACTCCTAGGTGGGTATCCGCACTACCGAGCCTAGCCCTTCTGTACGCCCCTAGAAGAACACAACCTAGAGTATCTGCATACTAGTGCTGGCTGTACCCACCAGACTTTTTTTGGCTAAGTGTCCCACACCGCCGAGTCTACGTACCGACGTCGGTGTGAACGACAGTCAAATACCAAAGACTCACCACCTTATTCTGTATTTAAACCCTCGAGCCCTCGGCTCCCCGGACTGTCCCGTCCGTGCATCTACCTTCGGAAGCTACCGACTGAAAGACAATTAAACAAACCTAATCTACCTCCCTAATTACCGGGGTGTGTGAATGTGCAACCCTAGTTATACTAGTTGCTCTTTTAGTTTATTATTCCTACGGTTTACGTTAGCTCAGGACTGCCCCCGGCATACCCCGTGAAGGGCTCTCAAAGGGCACTAGGAACTACGATGGGTTGAAGCCCAAAGCTCCATTTCGCAAGGCACTTACTTTTATTGGTTATTACCCATTACCCGATCTCTTTCAAATTACTTTGGATCTAACTTAGTGTATTAAGAATCTTCTTCTCCTACCGGGGTGGACGATCTTTCGTCGGTCCCGAGCACCTCTTATGACTAGACAACCTACCAACCTATCCTCATCTTGGCTACTGAGGATGCATTCACACATTTCCAACCATTATCCCAATATCCAAATTCTCTAAGTTCATCCTGCAGCATAATATGATTTCAGCAGTTTTTACTAAACACAGACCATCCTAAGCTATATGAGGTATACAAAGGGAGGTACTCCAAATTGTCTTTCAAATCTCCTATAAAATATACTGGAGGTCTATCATGATATAATTAGTCTAAATCCAGAAATTTATAATTTTCCTAATTAATCTGATATTTATTTAATTTTCTCAAAAGATTGACCATGGGTAATTTTAAACATGAACTACATGATTTTGTCAAGTAATGGCCACCCAAAAATTTAAATCACTAAATAACAGAGATATATCAATAAATATTTATTTCCATGATTTTATAGAATTGATTTAGCCTCTAATTAATTTATCCAATATAATTCCATTAATCATATGTAAAGAAGGAAGTACCAAATTTATTAATTAGAAAATTATATAAAAATTACAGAATCCTAATATGGTACAGAAAGGGTCATTGTGCAAAAATCATAATTTTACAGGCTTGCTAGACACCAAAATAAATTTAATTAGTTTTTCTTGGGAAATAATACTTAATGAAGCAACCCTTAGAAATAATCTTCCAAAAATCCCATAAAAATTCACAGAGCTTTAAAACATAATAAAAAGTCCTCTGGCTAAAGTTAATCAATTTCTAGAAAGTATTTTCTCTATAATAAATTTCTAAGCAAATAATGCAAATTACTAAATTGTTAATGAAGCATCAAAAATAATAGTCCTAAATTTATAAAAAAATCTCCAGAGCTTGTACTAACTTTAAGCACTATTCTACCCAAATCTCATCACTGTTTAGTGAGTTTTAGTGACATCTTCTATCACTACAAGTTTTGTGCCCTAAACTAGGGTTAGGGTTTTGAGAGATTTATTTACTTTAAAATCCATTTAGATTTCTGCAAGAGGATTCTAGCTACCATAGAATTCTCTCTACAGAGTTTCAAATCATAACCAGGTCATTTGACCACTTACCCTTCACAAACCACCAAGAACCATCCTTAGGGTTTGGCCTTGGGTCCTAGGGCAATTCTACCCCGATCCATCTTAAAATCCATGAAAGGGTGCTAGGAATCATGCCTAGTCAGTGGTCAAAATCTCATCCTCTGTTGATATGATTTGACCACTCAAATCCCAAAGTACGCTCTTGACCTAAAAATCGCTTAATAGGGCAAAGCTTAGGTTTGTTCATTTACAATCTAAAACATCTCTAAATGAGATGAAAATTTATACAAAACCTTATGATGAACCCAGGGACCACTCACCAAAATTTTGGAGGGTTTTGAAATCATTAAGGCATCTAATTAATTTACCCTAAGATTATTATTTTTTTCTAAAAACTATAGAAAAACATTCTCTAAAAATTCCCATTTTGGGCAGGCCCTAGGTATAGCTAGGGTAGACTCCCTACACAAATTTCAGATCATTTGGACAAGGGATGAAGTGTGGGTACATATTTTAATCTCTGCTTAGCTCTAGATATAGATCCCACCAAAAAAGGTGCCCTGGTCAAACCAGTTGACCAAAGTGACCCAAATCAATTTTAAAATAAAATAGACCTATATGGCTACAAATTATATGTTGACCATTTCTTCATATAGAGCCTCTAAGTATTTTTCATTAATTTTCTAAAGTGACTATTATCTTAGTACAAAAAATTCATTTAAGAGAAAGAGATTAAATAACCAGCACAGATCTTGAAGCAGATCCAACAGTGCTGGGTCGTCTTATTCCTCTAGCCAAGGGCTGAGATTAGCCCGACCTGGAGCGCATTCCAAACGCTGTCGCCAGCCATCCAGCCTCCTCCCTGGCCGTCCACCGCCACCACCGCCTCCGTTTAGGTAGTGGCCATCGCCGGGCGGCGGAGCGGCCGCCGGAGAGGTGTTTTCCGGCGAACCCGAAAGCTAAGTTTGTTGCGGGAATAAAAGAAACAGGAAGAGGAGCCCTTCCCGATCGAGCACCGTTGAGCTTGATTATCAATCCTAAAGAGTTCTAAGATCTACCCGTAGAAAGAGAGGAGGGGAGGACCTTGTTAGTGGTTTGGAGACGAGCCGATCGTCGGGATGCCATTGGTGCGGTGGTGGTGTCGCCGGAATTCTTCTACAACATAGTACAAGGCTCCAATCTGTCGGGCCAGGATGGAAACTTTATCTCTAAGTCTATGGAGTCTTTTAAAGGGAATAAATGGGGATGCGGGCGGGTATAGGCTGTCCATCCATTAATGCTTCCTTAAAAGCCTGCTTCGGCCATGGTGGAGGGGAGATGAAACGGATCCAAATAGCTGGAGGAAGGATGGAAACTCCTCCTCTCCCCATGAGGACTTGAATCCAGCTGTTAAAGAGGAGGGGAAGGGGCCACAACATCAAGTGCCATTTATGGCCGTGAAAGCTGGTTTCCGGCCATGGTCGTGGCTCCTCCTCGTTTTCCAAAACCGACGGCCACGTGGCATTGACCGGTCAACATTTTAAATAAGACTTAATTGAGTCTTAATAAGAGAAACGACCCAATAATGCATTCGGGCCCACTTCCTGGAACGGCCCGGTTCAACTGAACCATCAGCCAAGCTAAAACCTTGCCAGAAAATTTTATAAGTAAAATGGCGTTGAGTGAGCTCAGCTCACTCAACGCCATCCAGGCTGCGGCGTTGAGTGAGCTTTGCTCACTCAACGCCATCCAGGCTGCGGCGTTGAGTGAGCTCTGCTCACTCAACGCCATCCAGGATACAACCCTTCCAGACTACGGCGTTGAGTGAGCTCTGCTCAGTCAACGCCATCATGACTATGGCGTTGAGTGAGCTCAAATCACTCAACGTCATCCAGATTACGACGTTGAGTGAGCTCTGCTCACTCAATGCCATCCAGACTATGGTGTTGAGTGAGCTCTGCTCACACAACGCCATCCAGACTATGGCATTGAGTGAGCTCTTGTAACGCCCCCAGTCTTTCTATGTTTTGTTTGATCATTGCTTGGCGTTACGGTGACGTGTTGTCAGCTTCTGCCATTGTTAAAGCGTGGTCTTAGCTCTTTAGGTTCCTCTAGTGACCCATTAGGAGCCTGTTTGCAAGATTCCCCAGCAAGCCGGAGTCTGTTTTGGTGACTCGGCTGGGCCTCTCAGGGAATGTTTGTGTTTTGGCTTCGGGCAGCGTTAGCCCAAGTTTTGATCGTCGGATGTTGTTTTTGACTTCGCCGTTGTGTTTGTAGCTGTGGTGTTTAGCTACGGGGCGAGTTTTGTCGAAATCCGAGATCATTCGTTTTTCGTGTCGTTTCGACGTGCGTTTGGTTAGCCGGTAGTGGCTACCCGTTTGTCGAGCATGGCCTGGTGTGATCGAGCTTGGTAAGGCTGGTGCTTGTCTTAGGCTAAAGGTGGTTAGCCATTTTTTTTGTTGTAAATGTATATGTATGTATATATATATAAATTATATGTGTGTTGTACATATATATATATAAAATACATATATATATATATATATATATATATATATATATATATGATTGCTGGTTGGGTGAAGAGGGGGCTCAGGCTATATATATATGATTGCTGGTTGGGTGAAGAGGGGGCTCGGGGTAGCTGTTAGGATAAGCATAAGACTTGGTTAGTGGCTGAATATATTCTTATAGTTTAAGCTTTGGTGGCCAAGTATTATTATTTTAATAGCTTAGTGGGGGCTAATACTAATATAATATTAGCTAATGGGGGTATATCCCAAGCCTTCTATTTATCTTCTTCCACTTTTCCCGAAGCTAGCTCAGCTAATAGCTTCCAGCGGAAGGAAAGCAGGCGGGAGGCGGAAAACCGGCAGCTTTGTCCGGTGGTTTCCGGCGTGCTAGTGCTCGGTTTGCCCGGGAAATTCCGGATTTGAGCTGCTCTCACCGAGATCTTGCTTCCTAGGTATGTTATTTTCGCTTTTAGGGCTGTTTTTAGAGACCCTAGAAATTCGAGTTTTCTCCTTTTACCTCTCTAACAGCTCCAGCTCTCGATTTTCTCTAGGAAGCTCGGCTGCTAGTCCAACCCGCGGATTTAAGTGCTCCAGCTTAGCTTCCTAGGTGGCCGATCTTGCCGCCGGAGCTGAAGATTGGAGGTTTCCGGCTGTTTCCGAGAAGTAGAGGCAAGTGGCTCCCTTGCCCTTGCCCCCTTGGTGTTTGTAAAGCTTGCTCAACTCCTTTATTTCACTTTATTTCCTGTGCAATAGCTGAATCAGCCACTTTGGGCTGTTTTGTTTTTGGTTTCTCTATCCTTCCTTTCAAGTATCTCGGTTAGTAGCTTAATTAGCAGCTTGTTTGAATTTTAGCCTAAGTGTAATGATGTCTTAAGGGTAGGGTAGTGCTGCTAGATCGGTTAAGAAAGAGCAGCATGAGCCTTGGAATTATTTTCCAAGACACTGCTTGCTGGCTTTGAGTAGAGTTTGGGCTTATTTGGGGTCTAGTCTAATTTATTAGGCTGTGGTCGGGTAGGAGAGATAGGAGTGAGAGCTGGAATTAAATCCCAACTCTCGGGTTGTGGAAAGCCTAGTGGTAAGCTAGTTTGGAGCTGCTGTGGTCAAACTTGCCAAAGCAGGTTTGGCGTTGAGTGAGGTAGACTCACTCAACACCATGGCCAGGGCTTGAGGTTAAGTCTCTGGCATTGAGCAAGGTAGACTCACTCAGCACCGCCGTTTCTTTTTAGGCTAATGTTATAGCCTTGGGATGTGAGCTTCTTTAGGGCTATTAGAAAAGTTTTACCTTCCTAAGGGGGATGTTGGGGGTGTTCGGCTAGTTTGTGCATGCCGACTCATGGGCTATGACCAGAGGGGGGTGTGGTTGTTTGGACTCTGAGGGGTGAATTGTGTGTGCTAAGCTGTGGCCACCACCAAGTTTGGACACTGTGGCCAACTTGTTGGGTGTGTGGACCCTGAAGCTGCCACCGGTTGTGTTTTCACCCTTAAGTATTTTTGGGGTCTGGTTGTTGGTGTTGGACACTGTGGCCACCCACTCCAGTCCCCCTTATTTTTACACCCCGGCCATTTGCCCACAAACTTAGGACTGTTAGTTTCCTATTGTCTGCTTTTGGTTTTTCCCTGCTTTTATGCTGATGCATTTCTTCTGCAGGTTGATTCTTTCCAGAGCAGGTAGAATTGTGCTCACTCTTAGTGTGTTTTGCCTTTATTGCTCTTTAAGCAATGCTTCTTTCTTCTCCTGCTTTTATAGTTTAGTACTTTGTTGCCGGGTTGGAAAACCCTTCTTATTTAAGTAATCTGACACTCCTTTCTTTGGTTTATTTTCTTTGACTGAGGCATTTCTTTTCTTGAATGCCTCAGGTCCAGGTTGTAGCCGATTGAGCGGCTGATTTCTTTTGTGGGACTTGCTGGTAGTTTCTAGGGTAGCAGAGTTGCAGCTCATTCCCTTGTGAGGTAGTTATCTCTCCTTTCTGTATAGACATGCACACTCACCGATGGGTTCATATCGGGTTGTCGACGCCCACCGGTGGCTTACTTGTTTAGCTAAATATGAGTTAAAACTGCTGATTTTGCCCTTTTTCTTGGGATTGGTTTCTTTCTTCTGGGAAGGTTTTATGCTAGGTTGCATGTTAGGTATTTTAAAACCCTAAACTACTATATGTACCTCATGCATAACATATTTGCTAACTAAAGCACTATTTTCGTAAAGCGTAAAACCTCTTTTAATAAATATATACTATACTCACCTTAGGTGTCGTGCATTCTATAAGTGGTCTCTGGTGGACCCTTATACTCATTTAGGGTGTCAAACTAACTGAATCAAAGTATTTTCCGCTGTAAGCATATATATTTTCTCAGCGTGGACTAGTTGATCCACTGTGCCGAGGGATACGACCTTCAAACAAACCGGTTTTCTATTAAATTAAAACTTGTGATCTATGTTTTGCTGTGTCGCCTGAGCGTCAGCAGTTATCCCCTGCTCGACGTGGCATCACAACGCGTATTTTCCCTTACTCTGATACTTCTTAACCTCGGGGAAAATGCCGGTCGTGACAGTTGGTATCAGAGGGAGGTTTTCTTGACAATTGGTCGGGCAACCTGTCCTTTGATTGCATTAGATGTTTAGCTTCATAAGCATACACTCACCGATATGTCATCAGCACGTCTTGGCCGAAGCACGAACACTACACTCATAAGCATAAAGAAGTATACGGGGCATATTATGTAGTATGAGATGCATAATATGTGTTCGTATATGGATCCACCATAGGAGGCAACATGTGAGGGTTATGTAGTATGAGATGCATAACCTCACCACATGGATGCAGCTAGCACATTTTTTCTTTTTCGTTGCATGGGAATGTTATGTAGTATGGGATGCATAACATTTTCATGTGTACGCCGCCCATGACATGCATTAAGGCCTTTTTAGAATGCATAGCACGACATGCATAGCATAACATTTCATGAGCACAACATGCGAGGCTAAAGATTTGCATGATGACATATGTACACACATGGTTTTGAGTCAAAGCGAATATAAAAGCATGCATCCATGATGTAGGCACATGAGTTAGTGTGATGGTAGTGAACCATCTTAGGTTAAGCATGGCATCATCATTATAAAACAAATCCCAGAGCAAGATTTGCAGTTACAATTCATATTTAAGTATGCTTGTCTGTACCGGGTAGGCTTGTTTTAGTAGTTGGGATGAGTTTTAATTAGAATTGGTGCAATTATAGGATGGCGAAGCGTCCTGCGACGCGATCGACTCCCCAATCTACGGGTGAGTCTTCGGGATCCCAGAGCGAGGCCCTGATCGAGAGCTTGCGGCTAAGTAATGAAGCCTTGGCAAGACAGATGGTGGACATGCAGAGCCAGATCCAGTCGTTGGTAGCAGTTGTGGCTGGGAAGACTCAAAGAGCTCAGGACCCCGTTGGGGGTGTAGCTGCTCCTCCTCCTCTGGTACCTCCTGTTGTGGTGCCACCGGAGATGGAGTTTATTTCTCAATTTAAACGACTTGGACCACCTACATATGATGGAAAAGCGGATTTCATGTTTTTGGATGACTGGCTGATTTCTATAGAGGAGATGTTCTCCTATTCCGGGATCACGGATGATCAGAAGGTAATGCTCGCTGCCTACCAGCTCAAGGGATTGGCAAAGACTTGGTGGCTGAGGGAGAAGGAAAGTGTGGTGGCAGGATGCACCTGGGAGTCGTTTAAGGAGATGTTGTTGAGTAAATTTCTGCCGTCGGTCGAGCGGGACCGGTTGATGAATGACTTCCTGCATTTGAAGCAAAGGAAACTCACGGTTAGTGAGTATGAGATTGAGTTTAACAAACTGAGTCGGTTTGCTCCTAGACTTGTGAGTGTTGAAGTAGACCGAGTTAAGCGGTTTCTGGGTGGGCTAAGAGGCGATGTTCAGCAGTTAGCAAATGCCTATGGAGCAGTCAGTTATGCCGGAGCGGTGGAAGCTGCTTTAAAAGTTGAGTCCATTGAGAATGCTAAGAACAGAGGCCAGCAGGCGAGGCAAGACAAGCAGAAGTCTGTTGGGGGGGGGGGAAGGCCCCCAGGAACCTGATGCAGTTTCAAGGAAGAAGACCAAGGGGACGTATAGCTTCTGCGGCCGACCAGGCCACCCCCTGGAGAAGTGCTTCAAGAGATTGGCAGCGCAGAAGAAAGAGCAAGTCCATGCTATCCAGGGTGCTCCCAGAGGGGATGTGGTGTGTTCCTTGTGTGGGAGGAAGGGGCATGATGTGGCCCGTTGTTGGTCGAAAGATAAGGTTTGCTTCCAATGTGGGCAGAAGGGTCATCTCAAGTCGAGGTGCCCTCAGGCGCAGCCCGTTCTTCCAGTGGTTCCTTTGCAGGCATTGCCGCCACCCCCGCACACGGATAAAGGCAAAGGGAAGCTTAATGTTATCTATGCAGAGGAAGCGGCGACTTCGACCCAGGTCATTTCAGGTTAGATTTCTTCCTAACTTGAATTTTCTGCCTCTTGTGTAGTTTAGCTTTTGTTTTCCCTTAGTTGTGTGGATTGCTATATAGGGAGATTTAAGATAAAGAACCGTTGGACGAGCGTTCTTTTCAACTCTGGCGCCACCCACTCTTTTGTTGCTAGGGATTTTGTGGAGCGATTCCATTTGAGCCTAGATCGTGTTGGTGGAGCTTTCAGTGTAAAGTTTCCTTCGGGTGACTCTGTGGTTTCAGACTTGGGTATTCAGGGCTGCCCAATCTTGTTGGGAGACTTTTTAGCTAAGGCAGATCTGAAAGTGATTGATCTAGAGGACTTCGACGTTATCCTAGGCATGGATTGGCTGTCTAGATATGATGCGGTTATCCAGTGTAAGGGTAAGCGCTTGGATTTCGTGAAGGACGACGGTCAGCCCGGGAGCGTTTATGCCGACCCTCTCTAGGAGCCTCCGATTGTTTCTGCGGTATGTGCTTGCAATTTGCTTGTTCCGAGCTGTTTTGCCTGTTTGGTCTCTCTAGTAGGGGCGGATGTTAGTGTGCCGCGGTTGGAAGAGATTCCTGTTGTTTGTGAGTTCCCCGATGTTTTTCCTGCTGATCTTCCCGGACTTCCACCCGATAGAGATGTTGAGTTCGTTATAGATTTGGAGTCGGGTACGCGTCCTATTGCTAAGGTGCCGTACCACATGGCCCCGCGAGAGCTGGAGGAGTTGCGGATCCAGCTAGATGAGATGTTGGCAAAGGGTTTTATCAGGCCGAGTTCGTCGCCCTGGGGTGCACCTGTATTGTTCGTAAAGAAGAAAGATGGGTCGATGAGGCTATGCATCGACTATAGAGAGCTGAACAAGGTTACAATTAAGAACAGGTACCCATTGCCTCGGATCGATGATTTGTTTGACCAGCTGAGTGGTAGTGCTGTGTTTTCAAAGATAGACCTTCGTTCGGGCTATCACCAGTTGAGGATTCGGGAGTCTACTATTCCGCGGACGGCGTTCCGCTCTCGTCATGGGCACTTTGAGTTCTTAGTTATGTCTTTTGGTTTGACTAATGCGCCTTCAGCCTTTATGGATTTGATGAACCGCGTGTTCAAGGAGTACTTAGATAAGTTCCTGATTGTCTTCATTGATGATGTTTTGGTGTACTCCCGGAGTGCGGAAGAGCATGATCGACATTTGCGTCTAGTTTTGGCGACTCTGAGAGATCATAAGCTTTATGCCAAGCTGAGCAAATGTGAGTTTTGGCTGCCTCAAGTATCCTTCCTAGGCCATGTGGTGAACAAGGAGGGGATCTCAGTAGACCCGGAGAAGATCGCTGCTATTATGGAGTGGGGAGGCCTGTTACGCCTCGTGAGATCAGAAGCTTCTTGGGTTTGGCAGGTTATTATAGAAGATTTGTGAAGGGATTCTCCACCCTGTCTGCTCCCTTGACCCGGTTGACACAAAAGAATGTAGCCTTTGTTTGGGATGGCAAGTGTGAGGAAGCTTTTGAGGAGCTAAAGAAGAGGCTATGTTCAGCCCCTATTCTATCTTTGCCTACTGAAGGTGTCGAGTATGAGGTATATATGGATGCTTCCCATATTGGACTGGGATGCGTGCTGATGCAAGATGGAAAGGTGATTGCATATGGGTCGAGACAGCTGAAGACTCATGAGAGGAATTACCCTACGCACGACCTGGAGTTTGCTGCTGTGATTTATGCTTTGAAGTTGGAGGCATTTACTTTATGGTGTACAGTGCAAGATTTTACTGATCACAAGAGCTTAAAGTATGTCTTCACGCAGAAGGAGTTGAACCTGCGTCAACGACGATGGTTAGAGTACGTGACCGACTATGATGTTGAGATTCAGTATCATCCGGGGAAGGCCAACGTGGTGGTCGATGCCTTGAGTCGGAAAACAGGAAAGATCTTTGGTCTTAAAGCTGAATCATTGGTAGAGGAGTTTCTGTTGATGGACATTTCCATGGGTAGCTGTGATGGGCAGAGTAGTCTGGCAGTGGCAGAGCCTTCATGGATCGCGCTCACGAGATTACATCAGAAAGATGATCATGACCTTCTGCGGTTGTATGTTCGAGCTGAGAAAGGCGAGCTGCCAGATTTTTCTATAGATGATTTGGGTACCTTGAGTTACCGGGGCAGATTTTGCATTCCCGATGTTGGCGATATCAGGGCTATGGTGTGCAGGGAAGCCCATGGTTCTAGCGTTGCCTACCACCCAGGATCCACTAAGATGTACCGTGACTTAAAGCAGATTGCCTGGTGGTACGGGATGAAGGGAGACATAGCCAAATTTGTTTCTGAATGCAACACTTGCAAGCAAGTAAAGGCTGATCATGGTAGGCTAGGTGGCAAGCTGACTCCCTTGGAGATTCCTACTTGGAAGTGGGAAAGCATCTCAATGGATTTTATTACAGGCTTACCAAGGTCTCCGAGGGGGCATGATTCAGTATGGGTGATCATGGACAGACTGACGAAGTATGCCCACTTCGTGCCGTTCAAGATTGATTACCCGATGAGAAAGATAGCTGAGCTGTATGTGGAAGAGGTTATCAGACTGCATGGCGTCCCCGTGAGCATCATATCAGATCGAGACTCCAGGTTCACGTCTCGTTTTTGGAAGAGTCTTCAGGAAGGATTGGGGACAGATTTGAGGTATTCCACTGCTTACCACCCGCAGACCAACGGCCAAACAGAGCGGGTAAATCAGATTGTGGAAAATATGATTCGATGCTGTATTCTAGAGCATGGTGGGGCGTGGGACGAGCGTTTGCGGCTTATGGAGTTTGCTTATAACAATAGCTATCAGGAAAGCTTGCAAATGGCTCCGTTTGAGGCTTTGTATGGGAGGCGCTGCAGGACTCCCTTGTTTTGGGCTGAGGTTGGCGAGAGACCGTTGTTGGGTCCAGAGGCTCTTGAGGAGATGGAAATTTCGGTGAAGCTTGTTCGGGAAAAGCTTCGAGTAGCCCAGGAGAGATATGAAAAGAATGCCAACCGGCGTAGGTCAGATCTGGAATTTGCTGTGGGGGACCAGGTGTTCTTAAAAGTTTCTCCGATGACTGGGGTCAAGAGATTTGGAAAAGACCGGAAGTTGGACCCGAGATATGTGAGGCCATTCAGGGTTGTTGAGCGGATTGGTGTGGCAGCTTATAGGCTGGAGTTGCCCGCAAATTTTCCTGGCGTACATGATGTTTTTCACGTCAGTCAGCTGCGGAAATGTGTGCATAGTGACAGGCAGGTTTTGGATTCTGTGCCTCTGTTAGAGCCGAACCTTTCTTATGTGGAAGTGCCTGTCTGCATTTTGGATGCTCGGGATCGCGTGTTGCGGAAGAAGACGATTCTTATGGTGAAAGTCTTGTGGAAGAACCAAGATGTTGAAAGCGCGACTTGGGAGCTGGAGTCAGCTATGAGGGAGGCTTACCCTCACCTTTTCCCCTGACTTGTGCCTGGTATGTTTGCACTCTTTCTTTTATGGCTCTTGATTAGCTTGTTCTTATTCCCTTTTGATAAAAGGGTTGTGTGTAAAGTTTCGGGGCGAAACTTTCTTTTAGGGGGAGTGACTGTAACGCCCCCAGTCTTTCTGTGTTTTGTTTGATCATTGCTTGGCGTTACGGTGACGTGTTGTCAGCTTCTGCCATTGTTAAAGCGTGGTCTTAGCTCTTTAGGTTCCTCTAGTGACCCATTAGGAGCCTGTTTGCAAGATTCCCCAGCAAGCCGGAGTATGTTTTGGTGACTCGGCTGGGTCTCTCAGGGAATGCTTGTGTTTTGGCTTCGGGCAGCGTTAGCCCAAGTTTTGATCGTCGGATGTTGTTTTTGACTTCGCCGTTGTGTTTGTAGCTGTGGTGTTTAGCTACGGGGCTAGTTTTGTCGAAATCCGAGATCGTTCGTTTTTCGCGTCGTTTCGACGTGCGTTTGGTTAGCCGGTAGTGGCTACCCGTTTGTCGAGCATGGCCTGGTGTGATCGAGCTTGGTAAGGCTGGTGCTTGTCTTAGGCTAAGTGTGGTTAGCTATTTTTTTTGTTGTAAATGTATATGTATGTATATATATATAAATTATATGTGCTGGTTGGGTGAAGAGGGGGCTCGGGATAGCTGTTAGGATAAGCATAAGACTTGGTTAGTGGCTGAATATATTCTTATAGTTAGCTTTGGTGGCCAAGTATTATTATTTTAATAGGTTAGTTGGGGCTAATACTAATATAATATTAGCTAATGGGGGTATATCCCAAGACTTCTCTTTATCTTCTTCCACTTTTCCCGAAGCTAGCTCAGCTAATAGCTTCCAGCGGAAGGAAAGCAGGCGGGAGGCGGAAAACCGGCAGCTTTGTCCGGTGGTTTCCGACGTGCTAGTGCTCGGTTTGCCCGGGAAATTCCAGATTTGAGCTGCTCTCGCCGAGATCTTGCTTCCTAGGTATGTTATTTTCGCTTTTAGGGCTGTTTTTAGAGACCCTAGAAATTCGGGTTTTCTCCTTTTACCTCTCTAACAGCTCCAGCTCTCGATTTTCTCTAGGAAGCTCGGCTGCTAGTCCAACCCGCGGATTTAAGTGCTCCAGCTTAGCTTCCTAGGTGGCCGATCTTGCTGCCGGAGCTGAAGATTGGAGGTTTCCGGCTATTTCTGAGAAGTAGAGGCAAGTGGCTCCCTTGACCTTGCCCCCTTGGTGTTTGTAAAGCATGCTCAACTCCTTTATTTCACTTTATTTCCTGTGCAATAGCTGAATCAGCCACTTTGGGCTGTTTTGTTTTTGGTTTCTCTATCCTTCCTTTCAAGTATCTCGGTTAGTAGCTTAATTAGCAGCTTGTTTGAATTTTAGCCTAAGTGTAATGATGTCTTAAGGGTAGGGTAGTGCTGCTAGATCGGTTAAGAAAGAGCAGCATGAGCCTTAGAATTATTTTCCAAGACTCTGCTTGCTGGCTTTGAGTAGAGTTTGGGCTTATTTGGGATCTAGTATAATTTATTAGGCTGTGGTCGGGTAGGAGAGATAGGAGTGAGAGCTGGAATTAAATCCCAGCTCTCGGGTTGTGGAAAGCCTAGTGGTAAGCTATTTTGGAGCTGTTGTGGTCAAACTTGCCAAAGCAGGTTTGGCGTTGAGTGAGGTAGACTCACTCAACACCATGGCCAGGGCTTGAGGTTAAGTCTCTGGCATTGAGCAAGGTAGACTCACTCAGCACCGCCGTTTCTTTTTAGGCTAATGTTATAGCCTTGGGATGTGAGCTTCTTTAGGGCTGTTAGAAAAGTTTTACCTTCCTAAGGGGGATGTTGGGGGTAATCGGCTAGTTTGTGCATGCCGACTCGTGGGCTATGACCAGAGGGGGGTATGGTTGTTTGGACTCTGAGGGGTGAATTGTGTGTGCTAAGCTGTGGCCACCACCAAGTTTGGACACTGTGGCCAACTTGTTGGGTGTGTGGACCCTGAAGCTGCCACCGGTTGTGTTTTCACCCTTGAGTATTTTTGGGGTCTGGTTGTTGGTGTTGGACTCTGTGGCCACCCACTCCAGTCCCCCTTATTTTTACACCCCGGTCATTTGCCCACAAACTTAGGACTGTTAGTTTCCTATTGTCTGCTTTTGGTTTTTCCCTGCTTTTATGCTGATGCATTTCTTCTGCAGGTTGATTCTTTCCAGAGCAGGTAGAATTGTGCTCACTCTTAGTGTGTTTTGCCTTTATTGTTCTTTAAGCAATGCTTCTTTCTTCTCCTGCTTTTATAGTTTAGTACTTTATTGCCGGGTTGGAAAACCCTTCTTATTTAAGTAATCTGACACTCCTTTCTTTGGTTTATTTTCTTTGACTGAGGCATTTCTTTTCTTGAATGCCTCGGGTCCAGGTTGTAGCCGATTGAGCGGCTGATTTCTTTTGTGGGACTTGCTGGTAGCCTCCAGGGTAGCAGAGTTGTAGCTTATTCCCTTGTGAGGTAGTTATCTCTCCTTTCTGTATAGACATGCACACTCACCGATGGGTTCGTGTCGGGTTATCGATGCCCACCGGCGGCTTACTTGTTTAGCTAAATATGAGTTAAAACTGCTGATTTTGCCCTTTTTTTTGGGATTGGTTTCTTTCTTCTGGGAAGGTTTTATGCTAGGTTGCATGTTAGGTATTTTAAAACCCTAAACTACTATATGTACCTCATGCATAACATATTTGCTAACTAAAGCACTATTTTTGTAAAGCGTAAAACCTCTTTTAATAAATATATATTATACTCACCTTAGGTGTCGTGCATTCTATAAGTGGTCTCTGGTTGACCCTTATACTCATTTAGGGTGTCAAACTAACTGAATCAAAGTATTTTCCGCTGTAAGCATATATATTTTCTCAGCATGGACTAGTTGATCCACTGTCCCGAGGGATACGGCCTTCAAACAAACCGGTTTTCTATTAAATTAAAACTTGTGATCTATGGTTTTGGTGTGTCGCCTGAGCATCGGCAGTTATTCCCTGCTCGACGTGGCATCACAACGCGTATTTTCCCTTACTCTGATACTTCTTAACCTCGGGGAAAATGCGGGTCGTGACAGCTCTGCTCACTCAACGCCATCCAGATTATGGCGTTGAGTGAGCTCTGCTCACTCAACGCCATTCAGACTATGGTGTTGAGTGAGCTCTGCTCACTCAACTCCATCAGGATTACGGCGTTGAGTGAGCTCTGCTCACTCAACGCCATCAAGATTATGGCATTGAGTGAGCTCTGCTCACTTAATGCCATCCAGACTATGGCATTGAGTGAGCTCAGCTCACTCAACGCCATCCACCCTACACAGGATGGCGTTGAGTGTAGTCAGTGCACTCAACGTCGTTCAGCTTTTAGCATTGAGTGCACTCGACGCACTCAACGCCCAAGCCCAAATCCTGTTTTAAGTAAATTTCTGCCCTACCATTTGCAGACCAAGGTGATTTTCATTTGAGCCCGGGTCACTTGGCCTTCTTGGGCTTCCTAGGGTTTTGTCATGACTTGGTCATGACAAAACCTCTCCTAGGGGTCTGGTTGGAAATGTGATGTTACAAATCCCAATATACAAAGATAAAAATTTCGTCCCCGAAATTAAGGTTAAGCCTACGGGGTTTCTACTGGAATAGAATAAATTATAACATCCCTACGGTTTAAGGTATACCTGATTCGAAGAGTTCCGGATATTTTTGCTGCATCAAGTCCTGTGGCTCCCATGTATGCTCCTCCTGTCCATGGTTGCTCCACAGAACCTTGACTAATGGAACCTTCTTACGTCGCAAGACCCGCACTGTCGTGTCATCGATCCTGATCGGCTCCAAGTTAACTGATAGATCTGAGGCCACCAGGCCGTCTGCTGTGGAAATCAGCTGCTCAGGGCGTAGCACAGCCCTCCATAGTGAGGAGATGTGGAAGACGTCATGCAATCCCGCTAACTACGGCGGTAGCTCCAGTCTATAAGCCAAGGGCCCGATCCGCTCCAGGATCCTGTAAGGCCCCATATATCTCGGACTGAGCTTCTTCCGCTCGCAAACCCGCGAGACTCCGTGCATCTGCCATATCTTCAAGAAAACTCGGTCTCCCACCTGGAAATCCACCTGACGATGCATCACATCGTAATATTTGGCCTGCCTACTCTGGGCTTCCAACATCCTGTCCCGGATCAATCTAATCTGAGCATCCGTATCTCCCACAAACTCCGAGCCTAGTGCCTGCGGATCCTCATCCTGAACCCATGATAGTGGGGTCCTGTACCTTCGTCCATACAACGCCTCATATGGAGCCATGCCTATGCTGGACTGATGCGTTGTTATATGAAAACTCAACTAGTGGTATCAACCTCTCCCAAGGCTCGCCGCGGTCCAAAATACACAGACGCAAAATATCTTCTAGTGTACGGTTGGTGCGCTCCGTCTGCCCGTCGGTATGAGGGTGAAAAGCCGTGTTGAATGTCAACCGAGAACCCAGATTGGCCTGAACTGACTTCCACTCCCTGGATGTAAATCGCCCATCCCGATCTGAAACGATAGTCTTGGGCACCCCATGATAACGCACAAACTACTCAATGAACCTCCGTACTAATACACCAACCGGGGTGTCTTTCTCCATTGGAATGAATCTGGCCACCTTCGTTAGTCTGTCCACTATCACCCAGATCGAGTCATTTCCCGCACGGGATCGAGGTAGCCCATGTATGAAATCCATGGCTATATCCTCAAATTTCCACTCCGGCACCGGAAGTGGCTGCAGCAAGCCGACCGGGTTCTTACACTCTGCCTTTACAAGTTGGCAGGCCTCGCAATGCGTCACAAAGTACGTAATGTCCTTCTTCATACCCGGCCAGTACATCATCCTCTTCAAATCTTTTACCATCTTGGTGATTCCCGGGTGCACCGAGTATCGGCTGCAGTGAGCTTCCGTCATGATGTCCTCCCGGATCTGGCCTCCTGCCGATATGTATACCCTACCTCTGAAACACAGGAGACCATCCCTCACAGAGTAATCTCCTGTCGTGCCTTCCTCCAAGGCTCTGAATATCGGCTCAGCTCTCACATCCAGCTTCTGCCCATCTCTGATGCGGTCCCGAATATCATCAGTGGTAACCATCGATCTCAGGTACTCCATGTATTTCTCCGGGTCATCCTCGGACACTAGTGATATCTGCATCTCCTCGAATGATTTAACCAATTCCAAGGCCATCAGCTGCGGGCCTACTCCTGACATACTCGCTCTCCGACTCAAAGCGTCTGCGACCACGTTCGCCTTCCCCGGATGGTAGTGCATGGTATACTGGTAGTCCGACAAAAACTCCACCCAGCGTCTCTGCCAGATGTTTAGCTCCTTCTGCGTGTCTACGTATTTCAAGTTCTTGTGGTCTGAGAAGATATCGTAATGAACTCCGTAGAGGTAGTGTCGCCAGATCTTAAGAGCAAAAACGACTACCCCCATCTCCAAATCGTGCACGGGGTAGTTCTGCTCATGCTGCTTCAACTGACGGGAGGCGTAGGCTATTACGTGCTCGTTTTGCATCAGAAAAGCACCCATCCCCTGATAGGAAGCATCTGTGTACACCTGGAATCCTTCCTTCCCTGACGGAAGAGCAAGGATGGGAGCCGAGGTAAGACGATCCTTCAGCTCCTGAAAGGTAGATTCGCATCGTGGCGTCCAAAAAAAGGAGACTCCTTCGTCAGAGACGTAAGAGGGAGGGCAATCAAAGAGAATCCCTTTACGAACTTCCGGTAATAACAGGCAAGTCCTAAGAAACTTCGAACATCCGAGGCCGACTTCAGTGGTGGCCAATCCCGTACCGCCTGGACCTTCGCCGGATCTACTGCCAAACCTGCTCCACTGATGACATGGCCCAAAAAGGCCACCTCCTTTAGCCAGAACTGGCACTTACTGCACTTGGCATACATCTTATGCTCCCGCAGCTTCTCCAAGGTCAAGGCCAGATGCCTCGCGTGCTCCTCCTTCGACCTCGAATAGATAAGGATATCGTCGATGAATACAATAACGAAGACATCCAGATACTCTTCGCACACCCGGTTCATCAAGGTCATGAATGCAGAGGGTGCATTCGTGAGCCCGAAAGGCATCACGGTAAACTCGTACAAACCATATCTGCTGCTGAAAGCCGTCTTCGGGATGTCCTCCTCCCGAATGCGAAGCTGGTAGTACCCCGATCTCAGATCTAGCTTTGAGAACCAATGTGCTCCCTCCAGCTGGTCAAATAGCTCATTTATCCTTGGCAAGGGATAAGTATTCCGGACCGTCAACCTGTTCAAGGCCTGGTAATCTATACACAGCCGAAGAGTTCCGTCCTTCTTTTTGACGAATAACACCGGAGCTCCCCATGGTGAAGAGCTAGGCCGGACGAACCCGGCCTCCACTAACTCCTGAAGCTGGCTTCGAAATTCCACCAACTCCTTCGGGGCCCCATCAAGAAACCGCTTCCACCAAAAGTCTAACTGATAGGGAGCTCTGGATACCGGCTTAGCCCCCGGTATGAGCTAAATATTGAAGTCCCTCTCTCGGTGCGGGGATAGCCCTGGTAGCTTCTCCGGAAAAACATCGACAAAGTCTCACACTACTGGAATATTTGAAATGGAGTCCTTGGCCACTTCCGCCTCAAAAAGAATCTGATAAATCTCCTCCCCCTGCAGATGGGCCTTGATGGCCTGCACAGGTGATAATAATATGCGGGGTGCTGGTATAATACCTTCGATAACAATGAAGGAGTCCCCGTGCCTCACAGTGATCATCTTCACCACGCAGTCAATCTGGGCATAGTTCCAGTACAACCATGTCATGCCCAGGATCAGATCGTAATATGGCATCCTCAGAATCGTCGTTGGTGCCTCAAATGCTTTCCCGCCGATCTCCGCCTCCATATTGCAATGAACAGAGGTCATTAGCTCTGATCCATCGGGTAGGCGCACCCTCATTATCTTTCCTGTGAACCGCTCCACGCCTGCCAGTCCTTTCACGAAATCCTCCGACACAAATGAGTGCGAAGCACCGGTGTCGAAGAGCGTATGAGCGGGTTTGCCGCCGATAAAAACTATGTCTGAGGTAATTAAGTGTCTTAGTATTCTGGTTATAGTTATCTTCTCTTAGTTTCTAACAAGGCCATGTCTAGAAAACTAGTTCCTAGGAAGGGAAAGAAAAATTTAAAAGTACTGACATACCTGCGATAACCTGCTCCGGGTTCCGGGGCTGTGTCAGGTCTAGAGCATACACCTGCTCCCTCTCTGGCCTATGGCCTCGGCCCTGATATCCTCGTCCTCGATCGTGTCCTCGGCCGCCAAACTGCGGGGAGGTGGGGCGCCCTGAAGTGCTGGTGGGGGTGCTCGCCTCATAGGACAATTCCTCTTGATATGCCCTGGCTGATTGCACTGAAAGCATACCGGTGCCTGCTCTGCTGTCCTTAGTATATCCAGCATCTATAAAGGCTGGGGGGCAAATACTCCCTGACTTCTCTGCTCCTGCCCAATCTCCTGACGAGGTTGATCCCCATTCCTTCTCTCCCCAATCACCTGGCCTCGAGGACGGTCTCTACGACCTCCAATCACTGCATCGTCAGCCGGTCTCTTCCGGTTCTTAACTGTAAGCTGATCCGCTTCTCTCTTTTTAGCCATCTCCAGAATCCTGACCAAACTCCCCTTTGAGACAAAGAGGAGGGCCTGTCTCATGTTATCTTGCAGTCCCTTGTAAAACCTCCTGGCAATGCCAACGCCGTCCAACTGATAAGCGTCCGCATAGCGGGCCAGGTGAGTAAAATCCTGATAATACTCCAGCACCGTCCTATTCCCCTGCCTCAACCGCAGGAACCTATCCTCCAGCTCGTCCCTCGCCGACTGAGGTACGAAATGTCCCAGGAGCGCTGCTCTGAACTCCTCCCAAGTAATATCTGCGCAATCCATACCCGCAAAGGTGGTGTCCAGCTGTGACTTTCACCACCTCTTTCCATGTGACTCCAGGCAGGAGACCGCCAAAGCAACTGCCTCCTTAGTGGGGCATCGGATCCCCGCAAGCATCTCGTAAATGGTATCTAACCATTCCTCAGTGCGTACTGCCGATTCCGTCCCTAGGTAGGATGGAGGGGAAAGTCCCCAGAAGACGCTCATCCAGTTGGCCCCGGGGTTTGACTGTGGAGCCGGGGCTTGCTGAGCTCTGAAGGCCTCCAAAATAACCATCAGTGTTTGCCCCATCTCCGTCTGCTGGAATGGAGCTGGAGCCGACGGAGGTGGGACCACATTCAGAGCCTAAGGTGTCCCCTGCTGTGGTGTAGGGTTTGTCGCAGGCTATAAGGAAAAATTCCGTTTGTTAGATAGCGTATGAATGGAATATAAGAAAGGGATAGGATGGACTTTCACATGTGATTTCCCTTATGGGCATACCACTGCTTTCGCTGCTAGTTTGTCCGCAAACTAAGCTCGCATGGGGGTGGCCCAAGGTTTGTGGACTACTTCTCTTTCGATTGAGGTCACCTCTGATACCACTTGTAAGACCCCATTTTTTTTCTTTTCAACCACCAGAGTCTTATGCCCAGAATTGCCGCTTTGCGGTGGCACCGACACTCGGGAAGGCCGCCACTACAAAACGCCAATTCTGTCGGCCTTTTTTGATCACATAGAGAGAGAAGTAAATGCAACATGTCCACATAATCATATATGAATAAAAATCACTGCAAGTCCATCAATATATAGAAAGTAGAAAGTACTGCAAAATAACAGTACAGATGAAATATATAATCGGGCTCAAGCCCGGTATATCAGAGTCCTCACTACAAATCACTCATCGCGGAAGCTATAAAAAGTCTAATCACTCACAGAGCTGGTCATAGGTACTCCGGAACTAGACTGGCCCACCTCCATGCGCACCGTACTCCGCTGGTGCTGGTCCGTGGACTGTTGGTCCCTATCTCCCATCCGGAGCTCCTGTAATGTTGTGGTTCGAAAACCATTAATCATAAAGACTAAGCCCTATCATCCCCTACCCCCCCCCCCACGGCTCCTAGGCATCGAGCGGAGAGGAGGAAAGGGAAGCTACAAAGGTGGAGAATAAGCAAGGCGGGTGACAGCGGAACTAGTCTAACAGTAATCCATGGTGTTAAACAGCTAACTATAATAAAGAACATCTAGCAGTTCTACGGTAGTGAGCAGTAAAGTAGACATGTAACAAGTAGTATATATATAAGAGGATAAATAGAAAATAAGTAAGTAACCTTAACTTATATGAATGCCCATACAAACTTATAAGTTCAGGGGTCTTCTGCAAGGCTCCCATCGTATAAAAAGTCCCATACCGATTTATACGTTGGGGTGTCGGTTGTATGCAAATATGAGTGTAGTGATATGCTATGCCATGATTCATGCAAGTGCAACTCACGCACACGACTCTATGCGCACAGACCTTTAGTTCTCCCTGTTTGGGCAGCTAGCTTCACTCCCAGGAACCTCCGTAGTGGCAAACGGAGACAAAGGGTCGGTCCCCCCCACTCCTAGGCGGGTATCCACACTACCGGGCTTAGCCCTTCCGTATGCCCCTAGAAGAACACAACCTTGAGTATCCGCGTACTGGTGCTGGCTGTACCCACCAGACTTTCTTTGGCTAAGTTTCCCACACCGCCGAGTCTACGTACCGACGTCGGTGTGAACAACAGTCAAATACCGAAGACCCGCCACCTTATTCTGTATTTAAACCCTCGAGCCCTCGGCTCCCCGAACTGTCCCATCCGTGCATCTACCTTCGGAAGCTACCGACTGAAAGACAATTAAACCAACCTAATCTACCTCCCTAACTACCGGGGTGTGTGAATGTGCAACCCTAGTTATACTAGTTGCTCTTTTAGTTTATTATTCCTACGGTTTACGTTAGCCCAGGACTTCCCCCGGCATACCCCGTGAAGGTCTCTCAAAGGGCACTAGGAACTACGATGGGCTGAAGCCCAAAACTCCCTTTCGCAAGGCACTTACTTTTATTGGTTATTACCCATTACCCGATCCCTTTCAAATTACTTTGGATCTAACCTAGTGTATTAAGACTCTTCTTCACCTACCGGGGTGGACGATCTTTCGTCGGTCCCGAGCACCTCTTATGACAAGACAACCTACCAACCTATCCTCATCTTGGCTACAAAGGATGCATTCACACATTTCCAACCATTATCCCAATATCCAAATCCTCTAAGTTCATCCTGCAGCATAATATGATTTCAGCAGTTTTTACTAAACACAGACCAGCCTAAGCTATATGAGGTATACAAAGGGAAGTACTCCAAATTATCTTCCAAATCTCCTATAAAATTTACTGGAGGTCTATCATGATATAATTAGTCTAAATCTAGACATTTATAATTTTCCTAATTAATCTGATATTTATTTAATTTTACCAAAATATTGACCATGAGTAATTTTAAACATGAACTACATGATTTTCTCAAGTAATGACCACCCAAAAATTTAAATCACTAAATGACAGAGATATATCAATAAATATTAATTTTCATGATTTTACAGAATTGATTTAGCCTCTAATTAATTTATCCAATATAATTCCATTAACCATATGTAAAGAATGAAGTACCAAAATTATTCATCAGAAAATTATATAAAAATTACAGAATCCTAATATGGTACAGAAAGGGTCATTGTGCAAAAATCATAATTTTACAGGCTTTCTAGACACCAAAATAAATTTAATTAGGTTTTCATGAGAAACAATACTTAATGAAGCAACCCTTAGAAATAATCTTCCAAAAATCCCATAAAAATTCACAGAGCTTTAAAACATAATAAAAAGTCCTCTAGCTAAAGTTCATCAATTTCCAGAAAGTATTTTCTCCATAATAAATTTCTAAGCAAATAATGCAAATTACTAAATTGTTAATGAAGCATCCAAAATAATAGTCCTAAATTCATAACAAAATCTCCAGAGCTTGTACTAACTTTAAACACTATTCTACCCAAATCTCATCACTGTTTAGTGAGTTTTAGTGACATCTTCTATCACTACAAGTTTTGTGCCCTAAATTAGGGTTATTTACTTTTAAATCCATTTACTTATTTACTTTTAAATCCATTTAGATTTCTGCAAGAGAATTCTAGCTACCTTAGAATTCTCTCTACCAAGTTTCAAATCATAACTATGTCATTTGACCACTTACCCTTCACAAACCACCAAGAACCATCCTTAGGGATTTCACAAGTTCTTATTGTTATTTTGGAATTGAAATTTAAGGGACCAGTGATTTTTCAAATTCGTATTTTGTTATTTCGAGAATTGTTTTAAAAAGATGTTTAGTGTTCGAATAGTTTTTATGGAAAATTTAAACCATTTGGGATCTAGCTCTTAGAATTCTTATCTATTTTATGCATATTGTTGTATGTGATGATATCTATCATAAAATGCTTATACTGGGATATTGTATGAGCAAGATCGGGCGCAAAGCTGCTTGAATGCGGATGCAGGCCGCTCAAATGCAGACACTTCCCTCTCAAATGCGTATGCAACGAGCGCATGCGCTCAAATGCGAGCGCCTCTCGCTCGAATTCGGGAGCCGCCCGCTCGAATGTAGGCACAACCCCTCGAGCAATGTCGCCTCCCCCAAACAATGTCGCCGCCCCAAACAATGTCGCCGCCCCAAACAATTTTTCCATCGTCGAACAATGTCGTCGCCAGTGAACATTGTCGCCGCCCCCGAACATTATCGTCGCCCCCAAACATTTTTGCCTCCCCCGAACAATGTCCCCGCCCACAAACAATATCGCCTCCCACGAACAATATCTCCGTTCACGACCAATGTCGCCACCACGAACAATATCACCGCCCATGAACAATGTGGTTGCCAAGTGGGTGAAGCCTGCGTACTTACAGTTGAAGCCCATAGTGCCACATCGAGAACGGGCAAAGCGCATTCGAAGATGCTAGTATGTTTATATATATATATATATATCTACCGCTATAAAAGAAATATAGAAAGTTTGAATTTTAAATTCATTGAAGAGGTTATGCCATCCGATCTGTAATGATAATTCCACAGCCGTATGATTAAACATGTCTTCTCTCTCCACTTATTCATAGGGCTCCTAAACCTATGTTGATAGTGTCCTAAACCTACTTTCAACAGGAAATTGCTATTTTACCCTTCTGATTTTGTAAAAATTTCAGCTGAATGGTCTAATCATAAGTAAGAATGATAAAATGCACACGCCTAGCCAAACCCAGCCCGCCCACTAAAAAAGAATTCAAATAAGCATCCTGCATATACATTATAAACTCAAGTAATTTCCTTTAACCTACATTGTGGGACTAAAGGGGCGCATGAATCAACCGGAGCAGAAGCAGGCGGGTCAATTATTAATCCCTTAATTAATTACTAATTTGTTAGGGACGAGAGAATTAGGCGGAGCGGAAGCAGGCTGGTAAATCAGGCTGAGCGGGTGAATCACTAATCCCTTAATTAATTACTAATTAATTAGTATAGGCGCGGGTGAATCAGGCGGAGCGGACACTTAACATTACTGGAATTGTTAAAACTACAAAGCATGAGTAAATTACTGAAATTGTTATAAAACTTTGTATTTACTGAAATTAATGTTAACATTACTTAACATTAATGAAATAATACTTTCATTTTTAAATTTGTATTTATAAGAAATGCCCGGGCGGGGGGGGGGGGGGAGCTTGTCGGGGCGGGGGGGGGGGGGGGGGGGGGGGGGGGAGCCCGCCGGGGCGGGGCGGAGCCCGGGTACTATGGCGCGGGGCACGGGGGCCGCTGGAAGCCCGCCTACGGGCGATACTGTCGCCCTGGGCAATTGGGGGCGGGCAAAGTCCGTCGCCGAACGGGTACTGTTGCCCGTGGCACTGAGGGCGGACGAAGCCCGCCGCCGCCAGCCGGGTACTGTGGCGCGTGGTCATCGGGTCGGAGGCCCGTGCCTATCACTCGTATATGTGTGTCCATATATATATATATATATATATAAATGAAAATCCACTATTTATCCGCATTATTCGGACAAACAATGGACCTATATATATATATAAATAAAGCATATCAGCCATTCTGCAATTTGTTGCTTAGATCTCGTCGTTCATCGCCTTTACGGGCGTGATCCATTGCAAAACCAGCGACGGAGGCTGGTGGCTGCGGGCTCGCCGACCGCCGCTCGCCTTGGGTCCGTCGGCGGCCAAGCCGACGAACACCAGGCAGCCAGTGGCCGGCGAGCCCACAGCCGCATGCCGCCGCCCTGCTAAAAAAAATTGCACATTTTTTTCCAAGGCGGCGGCCTGCGGCTGCAGGCTCGCCGGCCACCGGCCGCTCTGGGCCTACCAGTGTCTACGACGGCAATCCCAGGGCAGCCGGTGGCCGGCGAGCCCACAACATTGAGTGCGCGCGCACACACACACACACACACACACACACACACACACACGAGGAACTACGTACGAAAGTGGGTTGTGTTCGCATTTGAGCGTGTTACACCCGCATTTGAGCGTGTTACACCAGCATTCGAGCGTGTTACACCCGCGTTCGAGCATGTTGCTCTCGCATTCGAGCGTGTTGCTCTCACATTTGAGCACTTGTTTTTGTTCCAAATATATACATATGCGTACTTGAAATGATCGTAATAAAACACGAATCAATATTGCTATTTTTTATTTTGAATAAAAATCTGAATTTTTATCTAAAAAATCAAATTTTCTCTCCCCCCTCACCCTCCTATCACTAAATATAGACATATGATGGCTACAAAGATTCCCTCCCCTTCTCTTCTCTCTCTTCATTGGATAGATGATATCAAAAGATTGACACATGTTGGATGGCTAAGGTTAATTATACAACTCCAAAATACTTCTCCCATCTCTCTTCTCTCGTTCTTTCACCCACGCTCGCTAACTCTTAGTGGGCTTCATCCGCAATAGAGCGGATTACACCCACACTCAAGCGGGTGGCGCCTGTATATGAGTACTTACTCTTATTCAAAACACATACATATCAATAAAATGACCGTAAAAATATGAATCAATATTCCAATTTTTATTTTATAAAAAATATATAATTTTATCTACAAAACAATTTCTCTCTCCCTCCCTCTCTTATCTCCCCCTCTCCCTTCTATCCCTAAATGCAGGGATAGGAGGGCTTAGATTATCTATCCCCCTCTCTTTTCTCTCTTTCTTTTTCTCTCTTTATTTGATGACTGAGATCAAAAAATTGTCATATATTGGATGGCTAAATTTAATTCTATCACTCGAAACTATTCTTTAATGTAGTTAAAGATATATATACATAAATACATATATACACACACACACATACAAACAAATATATGCTTGCCTATACATACAAGCACATACATACATATTCAAACATACATATATATATATAGGGATACATCTAGTTGCCAACCTAAATCACCAAGAGGGGTGAATATGTGTATCATACGTCCTATAGCAGAATAAAAATCTAGTAAAAATAAAGCGCACAGAACAAGAAAATAACCATATCACCGACACAAGGATTTATAATGGGTCCCCAAAATAGGTATATGCACTGTCTTGCCTCGCCTATCTAGAACTTCGGGCTAGATTCGACTACTTCACCAAAACTCGGATTTATAATATTCTTACAACTCAGAGTCCCCCACTCCTACAAACTCGGAGAACAACTTCTGCTGGTATTACCATTGTGATTTGAAAGTGATCAAGTATGTAGCATCACTGCTGATGCAGTATGAGCCTATCAGGGTCGCGCATAAGAATGTTTGGAGAAATTGGGAGATTGAGTTAGTATGATTTGCTCATATGATGAGTGGAAATGACTTAGCACAACCAGGCTTTAAAAGCATCGAGTGCATTGAGACGACTCAACGCTTTCGTTGAGTCAAGTGTTGACTAGTCGAATGATGACATTGAGTGTGTTGAGTTTGCTCAACGATTCATCGAGTTAAAGTGTCGATTCAATGAGTATGACACTTAAGTATTGAGTGCGTTGAGTTCACTCAACGATTTGTTGAGACAAGGTGTTGATTCAACGAGTCTGAGTCTTAGGCGTTGAGTGCGTTGAGTTCACTCAACGCCTTCGTCGAGTTAAAGGTTGACTCGATGAGTCTGGCACTTAGGCGTTGAGTGCGTTGAGTCCACTATGAAAGTCTTTATTTTCAAGGTAGCTTACAACCTAAAGGGGGGGGTGAATAGATTGTTATACTATTATTGTTTTCTTTTTAGTTTTTCTTTTAGCACTAAGTGTGTAGGTATAAGTTTTCTTTCAAGAACCTACACACGAAAAATAATACAGAAAAGCACACACAGATTTATAGTGGTTCCCCAACTTGTGGGTACATTCACTCTCCTCCCACCTTGCCAACTTCCTATTGGTCAAGGCACTTCTCCAAAACACTGCTCCAAGGAGCTTACACCTCAGATCCCTCAAGATCTCTCAGTATCCTCCAAGACCTATAACTCAGCCATAAGGGTCTACACCTCAGTGATCAGTTGATCACCTAACTCAGGCTAAAGGCCCTACACTCAGGATGGGAGGACAGCCTTACCTCAGATCCAAAGAATCCTACCTCAGAGAGTTAGACTCTCTTATGGCTCAAGCAAAATTGCCCTACCTTAGGCCAATGGCCCTACAGCTTAGATCCAGTTGGATCCTACAACTTAGAGAGCTTCACACTCCTACTACTCAGGCAATATTGCCCTACCTTAGGCCAGTGGCCCTTCAGCTTAGATCAAGTTTGATCCTACAAAAAGATGAGTATTTGAATATTTTGACACATGGATATTTCTCTTTATCAAAAGCTAGGATTGAGTTATCTCAGCACTATCGTGCTTCACAGCAGTAGGTGGAAGTTATCCCTCTACTGGAAGAAACTTAGAATGAAGATTCTGATCTTATTGAAGAAGAAGGTGAACTTGAGTTCTTCAATCAGCCGACTGAGCCCACTGGAGAATGATGACACTACTTTCTTCCTCTATCAGAAATCTTTTGGATTATGCTGTAGTAGATGAAGAAGCAATAGCTCACTGAACTTTTCGTTCCTGTAGGAAGACTTCAAGCTCTTTCTCGACGTTTAAGGTGAGAGAGATGAAGTCTGGCTGTAACCTTTTGAAATTGATAAAGCCCTAAAAAGTTGTCTTCGTTTTGCCTCTTCTCTTCCTTTTGTAGTTCGTCAATCAACGACTCTCAGAGATAGTAGGGCCTACCTGCAGCTTCCAGCTTCACCTTGCTTTAACGGAAGAAGACGTACAGTAGCTTCTCAGCAGAGTTTGTCGTGTTCTGTAGCTTCTCCGTACTTGATTTGAAACCAGTTGACTTTGTCGATTTTGCTGACATCAGCACTTGTGGACTTAGCCAAAATCGAGCAACAGTAGAATAGGCGTTGAATGATCAAGTTTCACTCAGCGAGAAAATACTTAGACATAATTCTGTCTATATAGGCGTTGACAGCATTGAGTGAGCAAGCCGCACTTAATGCTTTTTCCCTTAGCATATTCTTCAGCCGCTTCTGCATGTATGGCGTTGAGAGCTTTGAGTGAGCATGCCTCACTCAATGCTTTTTTCTTTAGCCAAATTTCTACGTCTACAACATCTTAAGCGCTGAGAGCGTTGAGTGTGCATGCCTCACTCAACGCTTTTTGCCTTGGCCAGATTTACTGCTACTTGGCGTTGAGTGAGTAAGTTCCACTCAACGCAAAACTACTTAACAGACACTTCTGTTATCTAGCGTTGAGTGAGTGAGCTACACTCAACCCATTTGGACTTAGCCAAATTTCTGTGTCTAAAAAACACTCCCTTTGAGAATTAGTCAACACATTATCACATGACGTTGAGTGAGCTTATCTCACTCAACGCTTGTGGACTTAGTAAATATTCACAGTTTTCCTATGACGTTGACTGACTGAGCTATACTCAACGATTATGAAGCTATGACATTGAGTGAGTGAGCTACAATTAATGCTTGTGGACTTAATCACTTTTCTGCTCATTTCTACTTAGGTTATTACTGCATTAGCCAGTCTCACGACCTTTTACTATATGGCATTGAGTGAGTTGACTTCACTCAATGCCTGTGGACTTAGCCACTTTTCCAGCCTGCCATTACTTTGGCTTTGACTATATAGGCTCCACTCAGTGCTATAAGTCATCTGGCGTTTAGTGAGTAGCCTTCACTCAATGCATGTGGACTTGGACAGATTTTTGTCTATCCACAACTTAGGTGGGTGATTACCTGACTAAGCCACTTAGGCTACCTATCCCATCACTATTACTAGGATAAACCTGCATGTATGAACTTGAACATGTATTAAATATACCATTGTATATTCTCATTGACATATTTGACTTCTTCAAATCTAGGACATTGTGGGCAATAGACCAAACACACTCAATGCCTTCTTTGAGTCAAGTGTTGGTTTGATGGGTTTGGCGCAGAAAGCGTTGAGAGCGTTGAGTTCACTCAACGCCATTCGTCAAATATCTTATGAATACTCGATGATTCGTCGAGTATAGTTTCTATACTCGACGATTCGTCGAGACAAGGGTTGTTTGGTCGAAAACGTTATATTCTAAGTCCTGGCTCTGCGAATAGTGACGGGGTGTTCTGTTTATTCCTTTGGGTATAAATAGAAAGAATTTTAGTGTTTCAGGGCTTCGATTTGACAACTTTACAGTAATCCTGAAAAGCGCACGAGCTGTATTGTTTGAAATCTATAGACCTAAAGGCCGACGGATGTTGTTCCGCCTCCGCCAATCCCGTCGCTACGTACTCATTCCGGCGAGTGTCCTAGCTCCATTACAGAAGTAGAGTTTTCTCTCCCGACCTAGATCTTGTATGACAAGTGTTTATGGGTTCTCCCGTTCGTGTGGAATTCCTGTAGAGTTGCAGCCGCTATTCTGCACTAAGGACTGTAGCTGCTTAGTGATCGACAGATCTCCTGGAGCTTCTAGGTTGAGTATATACTCAATCCCACAGAGGTAATTTTAATTTACTGCACTTTCTTTTTGATACATGTCCATTACTAGGTCTGAACTTCTTTTGGGTTTTCTTGTTTCTTTATTTCTGCTGCGTGCACAAGTGCTGTGCCTTCTAGTAAAATGCAATAGCGGTATCAAAGCGAGGTTCGACAATGATCATGGTATCAGAAGTGCTAAATCCATGGCGTGTAGATTTGGAAATTTAGAAATGTTCTAAATGCCCAAATCTACTCTTGTGATTCCGCCAAGAATGCATGTGATTTTGCTGTAATATCATAGTTGATATCCTTATTACTCCTTGACAATAATCGTCCCTCTCATTGGTTTGTGAAACAAAATATGTTTGATTTTGAATCTCACATAGAGGGACGATCTTGTCTACTGTCTAAGTGGAGTTAGTGTTTCTCATGTCCAGTGCATGTTGATCTGAAGATTTAGAAGGTTTTTAGGTGTTCAAATTTAGCACAGTTCATCAAGTGTTGATGATTTCCTTGTGCACATCTGAGATGTATTTGGATTCTGATTGTTGTAATTTTATTTTATAGATGTGCACACTGGTTAATTGTTAATCATGATTAAGTATTAATCAAATATCTAAAATCCCTAAAGAAATATTAAGTATTCAGATGCCTTCCGATAGATGACACTCTTTCTGCCTCGATCGATGAAGTGTGGTCTTGCCAAAGCAAGGTACATTAATCTATCTTGGTAAGGGTGCTAGCAAATAATTGTGATATGCCACTGTCGATATTGGGTCAAACATAACTGGGTAACCTCAAAGGTTGAGTGCCCAGAGACATAGGGTTGGTATGCACCATATGATGGATGTGAATAAAGAGTTATTCACCAGCCATACAAGAGTTGTATTGTGATGTAATGGGCAAGTGTTGTCTACCTAAATAGCTGCATTGTGAGAGAAAAGGCAAAGCTGACTCATAGTGTTAGTGAAATATAGATCTTATCCACTAAGAGAGTTACTCGCATAAACCCTTCAAATTAATATTGAGGGTTATCCGTTTGATAAAAATAGTGGGAGTTATTTTGATTAAAGTCTTTATTGAAAGAATAAAATGTATTTTGAAATGTAGTACTGATTTTATTTTGCATTGATCCTTGTAGAATTTCTATGACAAGTTGTTCACACTCCACCCTGTCCCTCAGAGCCATCATTGAGAAGGAGAAACTGAGTGGTATGAATTATTTGGACTTGTACATGAGCTTGGGAATTTTTCAAAGGCAAGAGCAAAAGCTCTATGTTTTGGAAGAGGAATCCCCTGAAGGGACTACCAGGAAAGCATCCTGTTCTAATAAGGATGCTTATAAGAAGTATCTTGATGACTCCTTAGACGTCGAATGTCTCATGCTTGCAACCATGAACTATGAGCTCCAAAAGCAACATGAGAATATGGGTTGCAAGGAAATTGACGAGTATCTCAAGATAATGTTTCAAGGGAAAGCTCGTAAAGAGAGGTTTGACATCACTAAGGTGTTTTTTTAGTGTAAGATGGGAACTCGGGACCTAATAGGGACTCACGCACTCAAGATGATTGGGTATATAGAGAACCTTGAAAGACTAAGCTTCCCTCTAGGCCAAGAGTTGGCCACAAACCTGATCCTGCAATCATTTCCGGACAGTTGTGAGTAGTTCGTCTTGAACTATAACATGAATGAAATAGACAAGACACTGACCGAGCTCCTATGTATGTTGCGAATTATCGAGATCAATATGATGAAGGCTAAGACTGTTAGCCCGAAACTGTTGGTGCATAAAGGCATGGGCTTCAAGAAGACGAAAGTAGGACATAAGTCTGCTCTAGAGCCCAAGTCTTCAGCACTGAATAAGTAGGGCTTGGTGAAAGAAGGGAAATGCCACCACTGAGGCAAGGCTGGTCATTGGAGGAGGATTTGTCCTTCGTACATTGAGGGTCTGCACAAGATGAAGGGATGTATGACTTCCGCTTCAAGTATCTATATTATAGAGATAAAACTTTCTGCTCCTTCATCCTGGGTATTGGATACCAGATGTGGTTCTCATATTTGTATAAATATGCAGGAACTGAGAAGGAGAAGATTGTTGAGTAAAGGGGAGGTCGACCTACATTGTTGGCAATGGAGTAAGAGTTGTTGTAGTCACCGTGGGTGTTTACCGTCTTTCTTTGCCCAGTGGGCTTGTAATTGAATTTGATAATTATTATTATGTTCCTTCCATAACTAGAAATATTATATCTATTTCATATTTGTACATGATTGGATTTTCTTTTGTTATTAAGAATAATTGTTGTTCTATCTTTATGAATGATGTTTGTTATGGTATAGCCCAAATATTTAGTGGTTTATATATTTTGAACTTAGACCATTAGGTCTATAATAAAAAATACTAAAAGACTAAAAAAATGACTCGAACCCTATGTACCTTTGGCATTGTCGTTTGGGTCATATAAATGAGAAACACATATCCAAGCTCCATAGAGATAGACTACTGGACTCATTTGATTATTAATCATTTGAGAGATGCGAGTCTTGTTTGTTAGGCTAGATGACTAAGGTCCCTTTCACTGATTTCATTGAGAGGGCTGATGATCTCTTGGGTATAATACATAGTGATGTATGTGGACTTATTGTTAGAACTCCTTATTACTAATTTGGGCTAGGATTACTATTAGGTTTTTTATTTTGACCTAACTTGTATAGACTAGGGTCAAATTTTATTCCCAGAGTTTTTTCACAAGGTATCCTGGAGAAGCTCAGTTTGACGAACTCAGAACTCAGTTCGACGAACTCAAAACTCAGTTCGACTAACTCAGATCTCAAACTCTCAGCTTAGTTTGACGAACTCTGAGCTTAGTTAAACAAATGCAGAGCTCAGCTCAATGAAAGTTATAGCTCAGTTTGTAAAAGATCAGTTCGACGAAAGCCAAGCTCAGTTCGACGAAATCCTTGCCGAGTTCGACAAATCCAACAGTTTCTCGATTAATTGAAAGAAGAATGATTTCAAAATGTTTGGTAACTGAAACTCTAATATTTAATGCTAAATATTCTAATGAATATAGTCGTTTAAGGCATCATTAAATATGGGTTCATCACAGAGTTTTAAATCTAATTAATTCCAAGGCAGTTACAAATTCTCAAGGGATTCTTTAGACGTTTCAAGATTAAATTATTTCAAATATTGAACTCTTCCCTGACAAACTATATATACAGAAGATTGCTGGCACAAAAAATAACTGATACATGCATAGATAGAGATATTGATACATATATTCTGCTTCAGACTCTTCTAGTGACACATCTTCAATCAGAGATCCAAATACAGATCTGTCTGGAAAATCTACTGGAGAGCAAAAGCATACAAGAAGGCCTACACCCTGAAGAAAAGTCTCCTCCCTTAAATCACAATCTCTATTCAAATCAGGGGAGATTTTTGTAATATCATCCACTAAGTCTTCTTAAAGACTCTTGATAGAGAAGACATCATCTAACTTTCTTTAGTTTATTCTTAAACTGTGTACAGGGTTCTAACTCCCTTCAAAAGTTAACACTTAGTTCTTAAGTCACCTGATCAAAAGACTTAGATTTGGTTTTTGGGTACCTGGTCAAAGTCCCAATGGGTTGCTAGATCTCCCTAAGAAAATAGATCTTCTGGTGGCAGGGCACCTGATCAAAAACCTATAGTGGATTCCTACAAGGATGGTAGAAGAGTAGATATACCCAGATTTATTGGAGAACTACTATAAAATCCTGGTGTCATCTGTGATTGATACTTTCCTTTATTTTTTTGTTGTGCATATTATCTATATATATGTATATATATCACTAATTTTCAAAACCACTATAAAAATAAATTAAAGTTTTTAATATACTATATTCACCCCCCTCTAGAGTAAAGTTAGAACTATCTCTTCACTTTCAATTGGTATCAGAGGAAGATTGGTTGTGGTTTTACAGGCTAACACCTGAATCAACAGATCCTGATAGATATTATTTTACCTAGAAGTTTGATTTATCATGACACAAAATAAGGAGCACTCAAGCACTAGATCTCCTATTTGCAATCTTAATAAGTTTGCACTATGGCAGGCAAGGGTTATGTTATATATGAATTCTATTGATAAGGATATCTACAATTCAATCTTGATAGGTCCATCTATACCACTGGCAACAACAAGCACAAATGCTATACCACCTCCAGAATGGACAGAAGCTCAGAGAAAAGTAACAATTGCTGATGCAAAGGCTATGAATATACTAGCCCAAAAAATGTCTGAAGATATTTTTCAGAGGGTTGCTGAATGCATCTCAGCAAAAGATATCTTGGACTCCCTCACTGCAATGGTAGCTGGATCAGTAGATGAAAGAAAAGACAGAGAGAAGGGGAGAGGCTTTATAGCTGAAATATGGAGTGATACAAACACTAAATTTTCATCTAGTTCAAGTGAAGATGATGAAGAATCAAATGCTAAAGAAGTATGTATGATGATAATCAGTGCATCAAATAACAATTTTGATTCTGAATATGAGTCTAAAGAAGACCAGGTAATTTCAACTTTTGATTTTATATCAGAATAATTCAAAATATATTTTAAATTGTTTTATAAAGATTTGATAAAATCTGAGAAAAAAATAAAACTTCTCAGAGAAAAATTAACTGAATTAAACAATCTATCTTCAAAAAACATTAAACTTAAAGAAGATTTGGAAATTTCTTAGAAACAAATAGTTTTCCTGAAAAACAAATTAATAGAGGCTAAGAAGTTTGAAGAAACACTTAATTGGAGAAATATCAAACTGATGAATATTATAAGAACAGTCAATGCCAGATTAAATTACAGACTAGGCTTGGGAGCTTCATCTAGTCAATCTCAAACTCTTATGAAAGATATTTTAACTACCCCTATAAAATTTATATTTGCTAAATGAAAGGAAATATCAGAAGAAGATACTAAAGTTTTGTCAAATAATGTACTAGAGAAATCTATTCTAAAGCAGAATAAAAATTTCCTGAAAAATAATGTTCAACCGAATTCGTCGAACCGAGATCGACAAAATCACTACTATTCGTCGAACAGAGATAAACGAATGTTGGACATAGGAAATGAGTATATTTATTCATTGAGTGGTGCTTGACAAAATCACTATTGTTCGTCGAATTGAGATAGACGAACGCTGAACGCAGGAAATGAGAATGGTGCTCGACAAAATCACAATCATTCGTCGAATGGAGCTCGACGAAATCAGATTAATTCATCGAACTCAAATTTCCAAACATAAAATTTAATTCTTTGCAAAAGAATAATCAAACTCAAAATTTGATAAACCCTTTTATTGAGTGGATCATTCCTCCCAAGAGATATCATCCACTTGGATATAAAAATCAACCTAAATATTCTTATATTTCTACTTATTATGACAGAAAACTATGACCTAAGATAATCTAGGTCAAGAACACCTAACTTGTTTTTAATACAGGAAAAAACTATCCTATCACAGAGGAACAGTGGTATTTGGATAGTGGGTGCTCTAAACACGTGATAGATATCAGAAGAAAAGCATGTTTAATGTTGATGAATATATGAGCTTGCATCCAGAAACTGTTGTTCCTAAAGTCTCCTCCCAGAAGATTATTGGTTCTCAAGATCTAAAGCTAAGCAAAAGGGAATCTGATGATCCTACAAGACAACTGATCTTCACCAATTCCTCTTCAGATCCTTCATCTGATACACTTCAGAAGGGTTCCTAACTTTAATTATGTTTTTGAACATTGTTATTATAACTTCCCCAAAACTGTTTATATATCTGCTGAAATCTTATGTTTCTGCCAGATAAATATTTATGCTTTTTGTTTTTCTTATTTGATAGTATCCTCACCCAAATAGGGGGAGATTGTTAGATCTCCTTATTACTGATTTGGGATAGGATTTCTATTAGTTTTTTTTATTTTGACCCAACTTGTATAGACTAGGGTCAAATTCATTCCCAGAGTTATTTCAGAAGGTATTCCAAAGAAGCTAAGTTCGACGAACTCTGAACTCAGTTCGACTAACTTAGATCTCAAACCTCAGCTTAGTTCGATAAACTCTGCTTAGTTCGATGAATGCAGAGCTCAGCTTGATAAAAGTGATTGCTCAGTTTGTAAAAGATCAGTTCGATGAAATCCAAGCTCAGTTCGACTAAATCCTTGATGAGTTCGACAAATCCGACGGTTTCTCTATTAACAGAAGGCAGAATGATTTAAAAATGTTTGGTAGCTGAAAATCTGATATTTAATGCTAAATATTCTAACGAATACAACCATTTAAGGTAGCATTAAATATGGATTCATCACAGAGTTTGAATCTAATTAATTCTAAGGCAGTTACAAATTCTCAAGGGATTCTTCAGACATTTCAAGAATCAATTATTTCAAATATTGAACTCTTCCCTGATAGACTATATATACAGAAGATTGCTTCCTCAAAACATAACTGATATATATAGAGATAGAGATAGAGATATTGATACATATATTCTGCTTCATACTCTTATAGTGATAAATCTTCAATCAGACATCCAAATACAGATCTTTCTGGAATATCTACTAGAGAGAAAAAGCATACAAGAAGTCCTACACCCTGAAGAAAAGTCTCCTCCCTTGATCACAATCTCTATTTAAATCAGGGGGAGCTTTTTGCAACATCATCCACTAGGTCTTCTCAGAGACTCTTGATAGAGAAGTTAACATCTAACTTTCTTTAGTTTATTCTTAAACTGTGTACATGGTTCTAAATCCCTTCAAAAGTTAACACTTGGTTCTTAAGTCACCTGATCAAAAGACTTAGGTTTGGTTTTTGGGTACCTAGTCAAAATCCCAAAGGGTTCCTAAATCTCCCTTAGAAAATAGATCTTCTGGTGGCAGGGTACCTGATCAAAAACCTGTAGTGGATTATTACCAGGGTGGTAGAAGAGTAAATGTACCCAGATTTATTAGGGAACTACTATAAAATCCTCGTGTCATCTATGATTGATACTTCCTTTATTTTTATGCTATGCATATTATCTATATATATGCATATATATCACTAATTTTCAAAACCACTGTAAAAATAAATTAAAGTTTTTAATATACTCTATTTACCCCCCTTTAGAGTTTAGAGTAAAGTTAGATCTATCCCTTCACTTTCACCCATGAGTTCTACGGCTAGAGGTAGGTATTTTTAGTTTGTTACATTTACTAATGACTTTAGTAGATACGGATATGTGTATCTTATGAAGTGCAAATCTGAAACCTTTAAAAAGTTCAAATATTTTGAGAACAAAGTAGAGAACCAGCTGAATAAGAAGGTTAAAGCACTCCGATCTAATTGAGGTGGCAAATACCTGAGCCATGAGTTTCATGATTATTTGAAAGAGTGTGATATTGTAGCACAACTTACACCACCTAGAACTCCACATCATAATAATGTGTCTGAGAGGAGGAATCGTACTCTGTTAGACATGATACGATTGATGATGAGTCTTGCAGATCTGCCTGTTTCCTTTGGGGTTTTGCTCTAGAAAGTACTTCTTTTACACTAAATCGTGATCCAACGAAAGCAGTTCTGAAGACACCATATGAGATATGGATGAGGAAACATCCTATTATGTTATTCATTAAGATTTGGGGCTGTGAGGCATACGTGCGACGTCAAATGCCTGACAAGCTAGAACCTAAGTCAGATAAGTGTTATCTTGTAGGATATCCTAAGAAAAATAAAGGGTACTATTTCTACCTACCGTCTAAGGGCAAAGTATTTGTCGCGAGGACATGTGTCTTTCTTGAGAAAGAGTTCTTAAGTAGAAAGACTACCAGGGTAAAACTTAAAGAAGTTCAAGAACCACAAACTATGAATGAACTAAAATTGGAACGTGAGCCAGGACTACAAGTTGTTGCTGGAGAGCATGCTCAGGAAACAGAAGTTCCATGTAGATATGGTAGACCAAGATTTGAGCCTGAGAGATATGGATTTCACGTATCTCAAATATGTAATGTGTTGCTTATGGATCATAGTGATGAGCTACAAACTACCAAGAGACAAGGAGTGGATCGGACTCCGAGAAGTGGCTTGAGGTCTGAAATCTAAATTGGACTCCATGTTTGAAAACCAAGTTTGGACCTTGGTGGAACCCCCTGAAGGGGTACGACCCATAGGATGCAAGTGGGTCTTCAAGAAGAAGACTGACATGGATGGTAATGTACAGACATTCAAAGGGAGATTGGTGGCTAAGGATTTCAAGCAAATTCATTGTATTGACTATGATGAGACCTTTTCCCCTATTGTCATGGTTAAGTCCATCAGAATTCTGCTTGCTATTGATGTGTATTATGACTATGAGATCTAGTAGATGGATATAAAAATGGATTTTCTAAATGGAAACCTCCTTAAGGAAGTGTATATGACAAAACCTGAGGGTTTTGTATCTCCAAGTGAAGCCACTAAAATATGCAAGCTGCAGAAATCCATTTATGGATTAAATCATGTTTCTTAAAGTTGGAATCTTTGTTTTGATAAAAAGATCAAAGAGTTTGGTTTTATCAAGAATGAGAATGAACCGTGTGTTTATAATAGGATTAGTGGGAACATTGTTATTTTTCAGAGATTGTATGTAGATGACATACTGCTGAACGAGAATGACAAACTGACCCTACAAGTTATTAAGAACAACCTAGGGAGCTGATTTTTTATGAAGGACTTGGGTGAAGCGACTTATATACTTCATATTAAACATACATTGATAAGGCGTTGAAATGGTTAAACATGCTTGAGTCTGAGAAAGGATTCTTACCCATGTCTCATGGTGTGAGTCACTTTAAGGACCAATGTCCTAAGTCTTATGAAGATAAGGACCGCATGAAGTTGATTCCATATACTTCGTCAATTAGGTCAATCATGTATGTAATGATATGTACTCGACCCGATGTCTCTTATGCCTTGAGCATGACTAGCAGGTATCAGTCTGATCCCGATGAAAGTCACTGGATTGTCGTTAAGAATATCTTGAAGTACTTGCAAAGGACTAAGGATATGTTATTGTATTTGGTGGAGAGGAAGAGCTCATTGTAAAAGGTTACACAGATGTTAGCTTCCAAACTGATAGGGAAGACTCAAAGTCTCAGTCAGGGTTCATATTTTACCTAAATGGAGGTGCTGTTATCTGGAAGAGTTCCAAGCAGGAGATAGTTGCGGATTCTACAACTGAGATCGAGTATATTGCTGCAGCAAATTAATCGATGGAGGCTGTATGGATTAGGAAATTCATCGACGAGTTAGATGTAGTTCCAAGCATTGTTCGTCCCGTAGATCTCTACTGTGAAAACAATGGTGCAATTGCACTTGCTTCAGAACCTAGATCTAATCAGCGCTCCAAGCACATACTTCGACAGTTCCATCTAATTCAAGAGATTGTCGATCGAGAAGATGTAAGCATTTGTAGAGTGCCTACTGAGGAGAATATTGCAGATACACTAGCAAAGCCTCTTGCACAGAGAAAGCATGATGGTAATGTTAGATCTATAGGTATACGATACCTTAATGATCAACTCTAGTTGGAGTCTTGTGGGTTATATTTTGTTGGCTATAATAATTTATTTGATGAATAGAGTACTGTATACATTTCATTTATATATTTTGGCAAGTTCTTTTTTTTTGTAAATTTATTTCTATTATAATAGAGTAATTTAAAATAATAAATGTCCTTAGAATGTTTGCTTACATAGTAGTCAAGTGGTGACTTGAATGTGAGAGCCAATGCTTTAGAAGCTTCATTCTTAAATGGTCGCTGGTCGAGTGTCATCTTAGAATCTAAAGGCGATGATGACACATTGAGACTAGCATGAGCATTGAATGATGACCGTTCTCACAGGTCATGATAATGTGATATCAAGTCATCACATGAGTATTTGTTAGTGAATAAGTTGTAGTGGACAGACCCATAATGAGAATACTTTGTGGATAGTTATATGAATGTGTCACAAGTATGACTCAAGTGGCAATGGTGTTTGTGATCCTTTGACCAGAAGTCATAACATTCATCGAGTGAGAAAGAACATGCTTTGATTCTATAAAAAGTCCAGTCTTGAGAAAGTTGGATGATAAAGGTGGTTAATGGGCTCACCAATTTCTGGAAGTCAATTCTAGATCAGGAAACTAGGATTGAACAATTATGAGGGTGACACGGTCTATAGCTCTAGTTCAATCTGTATGTAAGGGACGAAGGGACATTACAACACTGATAGATTGGGCATGATGGATTTTGAGTTCTAAACTCTTATTGCTTGGGGAGCAATGATACATTACTAGATGCCGCTCATTGTTTGTGAAGCTTTTGTTTGATACTTTCAAGATCAAGTGAGAGACTGTTGGTATTACCATTGTGATATAGAAGTGATCAAGTATGTAGCCTCACTGCCAATGCAGTAGGAGCCTATCAAGGTCACACAAAAGAATGTTTGGATAAACTGGGAGATTGGATTAGTATGATTTGCTCATATGATGAGTGGAAATGACTTAACACAACCAGGCTTTGAAAGCGTTGAGTGCGTTGAGAGCACTCAATGCTTTCGTCGAGTCAAGTGTTGACTCGTCGAATGATGGAATTGAGTGTGTTGAGTTTACTCAACGATTCGTTGTAATGACCCCGACCTTTTGATAATTATTTGATTGGTGATGTCATATTCATGATGTCAGGGCATTACTTTTTAACATCATGTTGACGACGCTGCACCGTTAGAGCGTTTTCGCGTCCGTTCGGTCTGTTTGACAAAGATTTGGAATGTTTGGCGAGATTGAAGGTTTTCACGTTGGAAGAATTAAGTTTGTGTTTTCGATTTGCTGGTGCAGTTTTGTTGCTGTCCGGGCATTTTTGGAGTCCCGACACATATTTTGAAGTTTTGTGATATTTATTCTTGTTGTAAGCATGTGATGATAGTCTCTTGAGAATGGTGCATCAGATTCTAGTTTTTGTCATCGCGGTTAGATTTGTAGCGCTGGAATTCGTCTACGACGCAAATTTCATTCAAATCAGAGGGCGTTTAGTCCGTATCGTTGACTGACTGCTGTATAATTATACAAATCTAAAATTTTGTTAATGACCTGCTTATTCTCAAGAAGGCCTTATGTAGTTCTCAAGAAACCTCTCTTGTTCTCAAGAAACCTCTCCTTGTTTTCGAGAAACCTCTCTTTTTCTCGAGAAGCCTCTCCTTGTTCTCGAGAAGCCGTCACGTGATATCGAGAAGCCACTCCTTGTTCTCGAGAAATCTTTATCTGTTCTCGAGATAGACTTGTGTAGTTGTACTCAGGATTTTGCCCTTCGTTTCTCGAGAAGCCAAGAGTTATTCCCGAGAAGTGTTATTCTTTCTCGAGAAGCTTTGCTTCTTTCTCGAGAAGTCCTTACATAGTTCTTAAGATGGTCCTTAAGCTCCCGAGAAATGCTTCTTCTGTTCCCGAGAATACCTTCTTTAGTTCTCGAGAAGTCCTCATCACTTCTCGAGAAGTCTCCTTTTGATCTCGAGAAACCCATGCCTTCTACCCGAGAAATCCATACTTCGTCTCGAAAAATCCGGTTCAACCGACCCCGACTCCCTTTTCCTAAGTATATAACTATTAAAGGTATAAGTATTTTAATATTACATTTATTATATATAAATATATATACATACTTCTCTTCCCTCCTTCTTCCCCCTAAAGACCGAACTCCTGTTCATTTCCTGAACCAGAGCGGCATGAGCAAGAGAGAGAGTTTTTTCATGATTCTTCCGGTGGCCACCAACGGTGCTCCGGTGGCCACCGACGGTGCTCCGGTGCTCAAAAACTTCAATAGAATATAGATCCGGAAAGCTCTCAACGAGAGATACGTCATCGTGGTAAAGTTTTCCCCATTCTTGAGTTTTCTCGTTAGGGTTTTTGGCCCTAATTTCTATTTCGGTCATTTTATTTAGATTTTGACTTCTCCTGTCTTCTTTAGCCCCGATCTACGTCGAGGTGTGATTTGTAGGTCTTCTCCGGCAAACCAAGGCAAGTGGTGGTTTTTCTCCACTTCCTTCCTTTTCCGATCTTGATGGAATCTCTAACCCCTTTTATTTAGTGTTGTTATCATGATTGACTTTCTGATTAGTGATACTGTTTTGATCTTTTACTTAAGATCCACTTGTATTATTATGTTCATAATTAATGTTTTGATCCTTTACTGATACGGTTAAACCTTTATCTTTCAATCGTCTCTTAACTACCTTATAGGACGAGATAGAATTTATTTAAGGTCATGCATCTTTCCTATGGGTTGATCAACCGTTCCCTAAATCTAGCGATGTTTAGTAGAATCCGATGTGCCAAGTCTTGAGATTTATACCATGGTTTTCTTTGTTGCGTGTGTTAGTAGACGAAACCACCGCTACAATGTTTGTTCCCTTTATTAGTACCATATGGAACAATACCAAGTGTTTGGGCATTTGCGGTGAATGGTGGAGTGTATGAGTCTCCCCCATAGTTAGACAGATATTATATCTTTGAGGGTGTGTCCGGACGAGTGACCACCTCGCCTGTGTTTTTGGGTATAGTTGACCACATGTGGCTAATAAAGTTATACAAATTCTTTCTTATGATTTAATCATGCTTTCCACCTTTTATCCGTGGGCATCTGGTGTAGTTTGATGTACGTGGTGATTCATGTAAGTGTTATTTTTCTGATTTTGGTACTTTACTTTTGTACTCTACTTCAGTACTTTTGGACTTGGGTTGGTACCCCTTTTTAACTTTGTTTACTTTTGGCTTACTTTACTGCCACCGCTTGTACCCTCTTGCTAAGGTGTTCTGTCTTTGGAATGCCTCAGGTTCAGAGCTTTAACAGGTAGTGGAGCTGGTTTTGGAGTTCCTGTGCAGCATTGTTGGCTATGGTTTTCACCTCGCCGTTGCGAGGTAGATTGTTGTTTTAGTTTATTTTACCTAGTTCAGACATACTTTGTATTATGTGAGTTCGTGTCAGATTTTTGAAGCTCACAGGTAATTGATTTTGGACATTTTGTTTACTGCTAGTTTGTTTTCTTCCTGATTATTTGGATTACTTGATCTATGAGATGTTTTTTATGCTAGGATTGCTTGTTAGGTACTTTTAAGTAAAAAACTACTATTATTACTTCATGCATTGCATGTTTTAAAATTCTAAACCATTATATTTAGCGACCGTAAAAGCTATTTTTACTGCTATTATAATCCTAGAGTCTTGAATACCATGAGTTGTCCTCTGGGGACATTTACACTCATGTAGGATGTCTAATCTTATAAAAGAAGTTTTTTTCGCAGCGTACAACTATTTTTCTCGTGGACTAGATGAGCCACTAAGCTGAGGGATACTACTAACTGCTTAACTTAAACTAGATTTTTCTCTATATAACTTAAAGATCTTTCTTTATGTGTTAAGTAGGAGTTTTGACTGAGCGTCCGTAGTTATCCCCTACTAACATGGCATCATGACACACATTTTCCCTTACTCTGATATATCATTAAATACGGTGAAAATGCGGGTTGTAATAGTTGGTATAAGAGGGAGGTTGGTTTGACAAGTTGGTCGAACCAGCCAATCTGTTGTAGATTTGATTTCCTTCATTCATTTTCATACACACGCCGATGTGTCATCAGTATGTTTTAGTCGAAGCATAGTCACTACACTCATAGCATGATAAGAAGTATATGGGGCATATTATGTAGTATAAGATGAATAATATGTGTTTGTATATAGATCCACCATAGGAGGCGACATGTGATGATTATGTAGTATGGGATGCATAACCACCATTACATGGATGCCCATTAGAACGTTTTATTTTCCCGTTGCATGCGATGTTATGTAGTATGGGATGCATAACATTTCATGTTTACGCCACTCATAACATGCATTAAGGCCTTTTTTAAAAAGCATAACACTGCATATATAGCATATCATTGCATAAGCACGCGTGCTAAGTTAAGGTTTACATGATGATACATGTACACACATGATTTTAAATAAGAATAAATAATCTATGAATTCATATCATAGGCACATAAGTCAATAGAATGAGATGATATCATCCTAAGTAGGGCATAACATCATTCACAAGAAAATCCTAGAGTAAGTTTATAGCATAAGCAAGTGTATTTTAAGTATCGTCTGAACTAAGTTGTGTGGCCTAGTTGTAAGTTAGGATTTTGATGAGTTATTCGTTTGCCTTTTTAGAAATGCCAGCTAAACGTCTTACGACGAGGTCGACTCCCCAGTCAGTGGGTGAGTCGTCAGGTGCACAAATCAATGCGATGATCGAGAGTTTGTGTTAGAGCAATGCGGCTCTGTCGAGACAATTAGTTGCGATGCAATTGCAAATTTAGTCCTTGATGTCTGTCGCTCCCGCGCAGCAACCCTTACTGCAAGATCCTGCCAGGGGTCAAGTCATACCTGTTACTCCTGCTCCTCTGGTGCCCCCAGTGATGCTACCACCAGAGATGAATTTTATTTCGCATTTCCAGTGATTGGTACCTCCTACCTACGATGGGAGTGCCGACTTTATGGTTTTGGATGATTGGATCATCGCTATCGAGGAGCTATTCTCGTATTCAGGGATTGTAGAAGCCAGAAGGTAATGATTGCAGCCTGCCAACTAAAAGGCCTGGCAAAGAGCTGGTGGATTTGGGAAAGGGAGAGTCTGAAGGAAGGCTGCTTGTGGGAATCTTTTAAGAAGATGCTGCTGAAGAAGTTTTTACCCTCGGTCAGGTAGGACTGTCCGATGAATAATTTCCTACATCTGAAGTAGAGATAGCTCTCGGTGAGCGAATATGAGATCGAGTTCAGTAAGTTTAGCAAATTTGCTCTGGATATGGTAGCTTTAGAAGCGGGAAGAGTGAAACGTTTCCTAGGAGGACTGAGAAGTGATGTCCAGCAATTGGCATGCGCTTATAGAGCTGAAAGTTATGCTGAGGCAGTGGAAGCCGCTCTGAAAGTTGAGGCGATTGAAAATGCCAAGAAAAGAGGTGTCGCAGCGAGAAAAGAAAAGAGGAAAGGTGATGAGGATGGAAGCTCTAGGGCATATGGCCCTTCTTCGAAGAAGAAAAGTGGAGAAATATGTAGCTTCTGTGGTCGATCGAGCAACCCTTATGAAAGGTGTTACAAGAGGACTGCCACTCTGAAGCAGCAGCGGGTGCTAGCCATTCAAGGTGCACCCAAGGGAGATCTTGTGTGCACGTTCTATATAAAGAAGGGACATAACTTGAGTCATTGCTGGTCGAAGGAAAATGCTTGCTTCTAGTGCGAGCGAAAGGGGCACATGAAGTCTTCCTGCCCCCAGTCTCAGTCTCCACTATAACCTACCCCGCTTCGAGCTTTACCGCCGCAACAAAACTAGGTCAAAGGGAAAGGAAAGCTGAATGTGGTGACCAGGGAGGAAGTTCAGACCTCTACCCAAGTGATGTAAAGTTGTATTCAAGTTTAACTTTTACTCTCCATTATTTGCCCTTGTTTTCGTTCGTTTAGTTATGTATACTACGGTTTTAGGGGAGTTTAAGATGAAGAATAGGTAGGCGCGCGTTTTTTTCGATTTGGGTGCCACCCATTCCTTTATCTCACGGTGTTTCGTAGATAAACATCGTTTGAATGTGGATCAATTAGGAGATTTCTTCAAGTCAAGCTTCCCTCTAGAGATCTGATGATATCAAATCAAGGAGTTCAGAGATGCCCTATTTGTCTAGGTGATTTCCTAGCCTTTACGGATCTGATGGTGTAGGATTTAGCAGATTTCGACGTGATTTTGAGCATGGACTTGTTGTCCAAGTATGATGCAGTCATCCAGTGCAAGGCAAAGCGATTGTACTCAAGATGGAAAATGACCAACCTATGAGTGTCTATGATTTTCAGAGCAAAGGTTCCCTCATTATTTCTATGGTACATGCTTATCGAGCTATAGAGTCTGGTTCCGAGGAGTACCTTATTTCTATTTTTACTTTGGAAACATCTTTTATTACACCACATCTTGAGGATATCTCGGTGGTGCGAGAGTTTCCAGATGTCTTTCCAGAGTCTTCCAGGACTTCCTCCTGAGAGAGAGGTGGAGTTTGTGATAGAACTCGAGCCAGGTACTCGCCCTATTGCTAAGACACTGTACCGTATGGCTCCATGTGAGTTAGAAGAGTTGCACACTAAGCTGGATGAGTTGCTGTAGTGTGGTTTTATTAGCCCAAGTTCTTATATGTGGGGTGCCCCTGCTTTGTTTGTAAAGAAGAAAGATGGTTCCATGAGGCTCTGCATAGATTATCGAGAGTTAAATAATATAACCATCAAGAATAGATATCTATTGCCTTAGATTGATGATCTATTTGATCAGTTGTGGGGATACGCTATGTTTTTGAAGATTGACCCTCATTCAGGCTACCACCAGTTAAGGGTCTGTGAGGCTGATATACTACAGACAACTTTTCATTCCCAACACGGGCATTTTGAGTTCTTGGTTATGTCCTTTGATTTGACAAATGCCCCCTCTGCTTTTATGGAATTAATGAATAGAGTGTTCAAAGATTTCTTGGACCATTTCGTGGTCATGTTCATAGATGACGTCCTCGTATATTCCCGTAGCATTGCAGAGCATGCTCAACACTTGTGTTTAGTTTTGTCAACCCTAAGGGAGTACCACCTCTATGCCAAGATGAGTATGTGCGAATTCTGGTTACCCCAGGTGTCCTTTCTGGGCCATGTTGTGAGCAAGGACGGTATTTTCGTAGACCTGACCAAGATTTCTGCTGTAATGGAATGGAAGAGACCTTCTACACCTAAAGAGATTAGGAGATTCTTAGGCCTGACCGACTATTATAGAAGGTTCGTGAAAGGTTCTCTGTATTGTCTGCACCTCTAACTTGACTTAGCTAGAAGAACACCACATTTATGTAGAGCGATAAGTGTGAAGAAGCTTTCCACGAGTTGAAGAAGAGATTGTGTGCTGCTCCAGTTTTAACCTTGCCTACTAAAGGAGTTGAGTATGTTGTGTATGTAGATGCATCACACATTGGACTTGGTTGTGTTTTGATGCAAGTGGGAAAGGTGATCACGTACGAATCAAGACAATTAAAGATTCATGAAAGAAACTATCCTACGCATGATTTAGAGTTTGCTGCTGTAATTTATGCGCTAATCCTTGGAGACATTTATTGTATGGTGCGTTGTGCAAGTTCTACGCAGACCATAAGATTTTGAAGTACATCTTCACTCAAGAGGAGTTGAATCTGCGCCAGCGTAGGTGGTTATAATATGTGGCCGATTATGAAGTTGAGATTCTTTATCATCCGGGAAAGGCTAATGTGGTAGTCGATGCCTTGAGTAGGAAAACTGCCAAAATCTTTAATCTGTCTGTGCAATCACTAGTGGAAGAATCCTTGTTGATGGACATCAAAGTTGTGAGTAGTACTATGCCTACTAGTTTGGAAGCAGAAGAGCCCTATTGGATTTCCCTTACCAGAGTACACCAGAAGGATGACCCTGATTTATTGCATCTCCAGAATAGAACTGAGAAGGGAGAACTACCTAATTTCTCTTTGGATGAGTTAGATACTCTGAAATATCAGGGTAGATTTTGTTTCCCCACTTTTGGTGACATTCTGGATAAGATTTGTAAGGAAGCTCATGATTCCAGTATTGCCTACCATCCTGGTTCCACCAAAATGTATAAAGACCTAAAGTAAATCATTTGGTGGTTGGGAATGAAAAATGATATAGCAAAGTTTGTGTCGGAATGTTATACGTGTCGGCGTGTTAAGCCTGACCATAGAAGGCCTGATGGTAAATTAACACCGCTTGATATTCCAAGTTGAAAGTGGGAGAGTATTTCGATGGATTTCATCACCGGTTTACCGAAATATCCCCGTGGGAACGACTCTGTTTGGATGATAGTTGATAGATTTATAAAGTGTGCTCACTTTGTGCCCTTTAAGATTGGGTATTCTATGAAGAAGATAACTGAGTTATACCTTGATGAGGTCATCAGATTACATGGAGTGCCTGTTAGCATTGTATCGGATCGAGACTCCAGGTTTACGTCTCACTTTTGGAAGAGTTTATAGGATGGGTTAGGTACCGATTTAAGGTATTCCACTGCCTATCATCTGCAGACAAATGGTCTGATGGAAAGGGTAAATCAGATCGTGGAATATATGATAAGATGTTACATATTGGAGCATAGTGGTGCTTGGGATGAGCGTCTAAGACTCATGGAATTTGCTTATAATAACAGTTACCAAGAGAGTCTACAGATGGCCCCATTTGAGGACTTGTACAGAAGGCATTGTAGGACACCTTTGTTTTGGGTTGAGGTTGGTGAGAGACCGTTGCTAGGTCTGGAAGCCCTTGAAGAGATGAATTGTGTTGTAACTCATATTCAGGAGAAGCTCCGTATAGCTTAAGAGCGTTATGAGAAGTATGCTAATCGACGAAGGGTCGATCTGTAGTTCGTCATTGGGGACTTGGTTTTTCTAAAAGTCTCTCCGATGCCAGGTGTTATAAGGTTTGGAAGGAACTACAAGATAGATCTCCGGTATGTGGGACCTTATCAGATTCTTGAGCACATCAGGGTGTCAGCTTATATGCTAGATTTGCCTGCTATCTTCCCTAGTTTCCATGATGTGTTCCATATGAGCCAGTTGCGGAAGTGTGTTCATAGTGATCGTCAAGTCCTTGACACGGTGCCCCAGATTTAGCCCAACCTTTCGTACGTGGAAGAGCATGTCTGTGTTTTGGAATCTCAAGATTGAGTGTTGCGGAGAAAGACTATTTCCATGGTTAAGGTTCTCTGGCGAAATCAAGACGTCGAGAGCGCAACGTGGGAATTGGAGTCGGCAATGAGGGAATCTCATCCGCATCTCTTCCCTTAGTTTCTAGTATGTCTCCATGCTTTTGGATGTGTTTGATTTTCTCATTTTTGTTTGGTTTTGGAGTTGTGTTAAGTTTCGGGATGAAACTTCTTTTTAGGGGGAGTTCATGTAACGCCCCCAACCTTTTGATAATTATTTGATTTGTGATGTCATATTCATGACGTTAGGGCATTACTTTTTAACGCCATGTTGATGGCGCTGCACCATTATTGCGTTTTTCTCGTCCGTTGGTTCTGTTTGACCAAGATTGGGGGGGGGGGGGTTTGCGTGATTGAAGGTTTTCACGCTGTAAGAATTAAGTTTGTGTTTTGGATTTGCTGGTCCAGTTTTGTTGCGGTCCGGGCATTTTTGGAGTCTCAGCGCATATTTTGAAGTTTTGTAACATTGATGCTTGTTGTAAGTATGTGATGATACTGTCTCAAGAATGGTGCGTCAGATTCTAGTTTTTGTCATCGCCATTAGATTCGTAGCGCTGGAACTCGTCTACGGTGCAAATTTCATTCAAATCAGAGGGCGTTTTGTCTGTATCGTTGACTGACTGCTGTGTAATTAGACAAATCTAAAATTTTGTTAAAGACCTGCTTATTCTTAAGAAGTCCTTGCGTAGTTCTTGAGAAACCTCTCTTGTTCTCGAGAAGCTTCTCCTTGTTCTCGAGAAAACTCTCTTATTCTCGAGAAGCCTCTCCTTGTTCTCGAGAAGCCATCACTTGATCTCGAGAAGGCTCTCCTTCTTCTCGAGAAATATTTATTTATTCTCGAGATAGCCTTGTATAGTGTACTCGGGATTTTGCCCTTCGTTTCTCGAGAAGCCGAGAGTTGTTCCCGAGAAGTGTTATTCTTTCTCGAGAAGCTTTGCTTCTTTCTCGAGAAGTACTTTCATAGTCCTCGAGCTAGTCCTTAAGCTCCAGAGAAATGCTTCTTTTGTTCCCGAGAATACCTTCCTTAGTTCTCGAAAAGTTCTCATCACTTCTCAAGAATTTATCATCACTTCTCGAGAAGTCTCCTTTTGATCTTGAGAAACCCATGCCTTCTACCCGAGAAATCCATACTTCATCTCGAAAAATCCAGTTCAGCCGACCCCGATTCCCATTTCTTAAGTATATAATTATTAAATGTATAAGTATTTTAATATTACATTTATGATATATAAATATATATACATACTTCTCTTCCCTCATTCTTCCTCCTAAAGACCGAACTCCTGTTCATTTCCCGAACCAGAGTGGCATGAGCAAAAGAGAAAAAGTTCTTCTGTGATTCTTCTGGTGGCCGCCGACGGTGCTCCGATGCTCGAAAACTTCAACAGAATATAAATCTGAAAAGCTCTTAACGAGAGCTACACCATCGTTGTAAAGTTTTCCCCATTTCTTGAGTTTTTCTCATTAGGGTTTTTGGCCTTAACTTCTATTTCGGCCATTTTTGTTTTTATTTCGACTTCCCCCGTCTTCATTTGCCCCGATATACGCCGAGGTGCAATTTGGAGGTCTTCTTCGGCAAACCAAGGCAAGTGGTGGTTTTTCCCCTCTTCCTTCCTTTTCCGATTGTTGGATCCCTAGTTAGATTTATGCTAGGTTCACTAAATTAGGTTAAGTATGACCCTCCTTGTATAGTCTAGGGTCATAGGTCTTTATTAGATTATAGGGTTAGTCAATAAGACATTTTGATCAGACCAAGCCCTCAAAAGACTTAGAAGATTGCAGAAATCAGAACAAGGCAAAAATTTCATGTTGAAGAAGTTGTTCGACGAACTCTGATGAGAGATCGACGACCTTTGTTCTCAGTTCTACGATCCCAGAGTCACATCTCTTAATTAAGATCGACGAAAGTTGGACTGAGTTCGACGAACTCTTATCTTCTATCAGACCTTGAGTTCGACGATCTACTATCTCTGTTCGACGATCTTGGAGCCCAGTATGGAAAGCTAAATTTCAGTTCAAAGTTCTCAGGGCTCAGCTCGACGAAAGAGAGGTTGAGTTCGACGGTCCAGGATCTCAGATCGACAAATATTGCTAGTTCAACATTTCCTTCTTTGCAGATTTTCAGATTTGATTTGACCTATTTTATAGCTTATATTGCTCTGAGTAATTAATGCCTATATTCTCAAAATATAGACGTTCGTATGGCAGCATTAATTACCAGTTTTCACAGAGTTATTATACAGCTAATTCTTGGTACAGTTAAGGAATTCTTTTATTACTCTTCTAGTCGTTGTCCAAGTTCTAAGATCCCAGCAGTAAATCAAGGCAATTGAATTCAAATTCAAGACCAATTTTGCTGCAGAGAATATAATCTAGTTTGTGAAAAATTCCAGATATCAAGACAGATGAGAAATTACAAAAGAGAAAACAAGTTCTGCTCTGTGATTCTTCAAGTATTCTTTCTCCAGCAAGCTCTCAGAGACAATCAACTGCATTTGTCTACAGCTTTCTGGAAAATCTTTTCAAGAAGACCTACTCACCTTGCAAAGCTCTTAATCTTCCTGAACAAAACTTCATCTCAGGGGGAGCTTTGACACCATCAAGAATCCACAAGTCCTCAGTTGTTTTTGAGAAAAGAGAATACAACAGATAGTTTTTATCTTTCTTCACACCCACTTTACAGGGTTTTAAATAACTCTATTCACCCTCCTCTAGAGTTAATCAGAGATTACTCTCCCCTTTTCTTTCAATTGGTATCAGAGTGGGTTAGTCAATTTTATTTATACAGGCTAACACCTAGACTAACCAAGATCCTAAGATAATCTCTGATTAAATCTTTTTCCTTCCATATTTTATATCATGGCACAAAACAAGGATTATACTAGCACCAGACCTCCAGTTTACAACTTAACCAAGTTTTCCATCTGAAAGGCAAGAATAAAACTCTATATGAACTCTATTAATGAAGACATATTCAATTCAATTTTGACAGGAACACCAACTCCCGTAGCCTCCACTCCATCTACTTCAACAAATGTTGTTCCACCTCCTGATTTGACAGATGCACAGAAGAAAGCTAAGATTGCAGATGCCAGAGCCATGAACATCCTAGCTCAGACTATGTCTGATGATATATTTCAAAATGTGGCTGAGTGAACTTCAGCCAAAGCCATCTAGGATTCTCTAAATCAGATGATGGTTGAATCTGCAGATGAGAGAAAGGATAAAAGATCCAATCTCATCTCTCAATATGATAATTTCAAGAAGGATGAAGCTGAGTCAGTAAGTGTTGGGTATTGTATCCACAATGTACCTGATTTGAAGAAGCCCCTGAACCAACTAAGGTGAATTGACAATATATTTGATGATATTTCTTCAAGATTGTGCTTGCAGCTACTCTATGCTAAGTACACACCAATGTCAGGGTGCAGTGGGTTAATATACACGAGTCTGCGCAACGTAATCCCTCGTTGAGCAGATCAGTGTGTTGACTCATGTGTGCTCTCTCTATTGGAGTGTACTTATTTTCAAGTACAGGATTGAGATAATTCAAGAGCAGAGGAGGAGCAAGGATGGGTCAAAGACCAAGTCATGGGAAGAAATTAGAAAAATCAGCTAAGTTAGAATCGACGGGAATCACTAAGTGATTCCCGCCGAATCGTCGAGAATCACTCGCCGATTCCCGCCAACTTCATCCGGCTGACAGTTCGCCTTCAAGAATTCTGCTAAGTCAGAATCGACGAAAATCATTAACTGATTCTCGCCGAATCGTCGATAATGACTTTGCATTCTCGCCGATTCGTCGAGAATGGTATTGATTCTCGCCGATTCCCTCCGGATGGCAAGCTTTTCAACTGAAACTCTACCAAGGATAATTCGACGAGAATCATGAGTGATTCCCGCCGACTTCGACGGGAATCACCAATGATTCCCGCCGAATTTGCCTTAGGCGATTTTTATCTGCTCGCTGGACCGAACCAAGATAACAGGCACTGATTAGACCAGGCTTAGGGTTTCTTCTTGTGGGGCCCACAACGGTCTTGTAGGGTTGATCTACAGTATATATATTCGCCTATTTTGAAGTTACGAAGGCATCAAACAGTGAATCGAAAAAAAGGCATACGGCCGCCTTCGTAAACTAGCGGATCGCGAATCATCTTCCGTCGCCGTCGCCGCTCGCCAAGTTGTCGCTGCTGCCGATCTGAGACTTTCTTTGATCGCTCGACGACAGAACCGAAACTAAGTAGTGCGTCTCACGCTTCTCTCTCGAGATCCCTTGTCTCTTGATTTGTTGAACGAAGTTAGATCTTCTTTTCGAATCGATTGAGACGACTGATCCGATTGAGATCATTGGTAGACCTTGCTTGACTCGTCAAGAAGTTTGGATCTTCAAAGCATCGCCGCCACAATCATTTTTCGCCGCCGATCTCGGGAAGATCCTCTCCAAGAGAGTGCTTCGGTCGTGGACTCTTCGTTTTCATCAGGAATGCTTCTACGAATGAAGAGGGACATCGACTTCTCCATACTTGAAGTTTGTATATTTTTGTGCATTCTAATTTTCGTGTTGTTGTAAAGGAATAGTGATTCCTAGTTGTTAGGGTTGGGTGCAACCCGTGGTGGAGGAGTAGTGACTCCTTTGGGTGGAAGGGTTTCTTCCATAGTGTGAGGATTGGATTTCAATCCGTTTGGTGAAGTGATCGAGTCATCCCTTGTTGGGAGATAGGTCGAAGGGGGAGAGTGGACGTACCCAAATCGGGGAACCACTGTAATTGCTTTTGTGCTTTTCTGTGTTGTGGTTGTTTTCTTGTGCAGGTTATTTTTTATTCCGCAAAAGACTGCAAATCACCTATCCCTCCCCCATAGGTGAAGTTAGTTGACACTAGATAACTTTCAAGTGGTATTAGAGGGAGGTTACTCAACAATAAGGTTAACACCTCGAGTAAGTTCCCGCATCTAGTGTCAAGAAGAAAGAAGATCTCTGAAATGGAAGGACTCAAGTATTTAGGGAAGATCCCAGTGTGCACCAAGCTGAACTTTCCTATCTGGAAGGAAAGGATCAGGTACTACATGGAAGCAGTCGACCCACGACTCTTCATGATAGTGGAGGAGGGACCTTATATCCCCACTAAGGCCTCCACCATTGATCCTACCAAGAAAGTACCCAAGAAACTTTCTGAAATGGATAAGGATGAGATGGTGCTTGTCAGACTCGACAAGAAAGCTCAGAACATTCTCGTAAGCACCATCGATGATTCCATGATACAGGTTTTCTGCAACCGCAGGACTGCCAAGGACATTTGTCACTGCCTGATCATCTTGATGGAAGGCACTGTTGAAGTAAGGGATGATCGAAAATCCCTTCTGAACCAGAAGTACGAGGCCTTCAGGCAAGGTCCCAAGGAAGAAATCGGAGTGACATTCGAGAACTTCCTGAAGATCGTCAATGCCCTGAAGGGCTATGGCAGAGTGTTCACCGATGGTGAACTAAATGACAAATTCCTTAGATCCCTTACTAAGGAATGGGACACCAAGATCTGCGCCATCAGAGAATTTGGCAGGCTGGCTGAAACAGATCCCCAGATTCTGTTTGGGAGACTTCTGTCCTATGAGCTTCAGCTGAACACCAGAAAAGCTGAAGAAGAAGCCGATAAAGTCGCTGCTAGAGAGAAGACTGTGGCCCTAAAAGCCAATCACTCAAGGAACGGCAAGGGTGCAGCCTCATCCCATTCTCAGAAAATGGATGAGGAAGAAGACTCTGAGCCATGCTCTTCCGACTCAGAGCTATCTGAAGAAGACTTCTCCCTCATCACTCGGGAGTTTAAGAAGTTCCTCAAGTTGAGGAATCAAAAAAAGAGAGACGGTTCCTCCTCCAGACATCAGAAGAAAAATTATTCTTCTGACAGGTATGAATCCAAACAGAACAAACATCGCTTTAATGACATTATTTGCTTTGGATGCAATAAGCCAGGTCACGTCATCGCTGACTGCCACCAAGGCAAGAGATATAAGGGGAAGGAAGAGGAGCACAAGTCCTCTAGAGATAAGAAGAAGGAGAGGGGCTATATAGCCAAAAAGCCAAAGACACTGAGTGAGTCTGATTCCTCAGACTCCAATGATGATGAGGAAGCCTACTTCGGGCTAGTGGGTCGCTCTGACTCAGAAGGAGACTGCCCCCCATTCACTGGGAAGGTAAAAGATTATACCCCCCTCTCTGACTCTAACTATGAGCCTCCTGATGATGATCTCGAGGACAACTCATCTGCCCGTGAAGCTGAGCTCCTCGAAAAGTATGAGCTTCTGCTCAATACCTTTGAGGAATGCCGTAAGAGGTTGAGGGCTTAGAAAAAGGAAGTCAAATTCCTTACGGTTGAGGGTGTGTCTCTAAGAGAAGAGATCACTAGCTTGATCTCTCTCCGACAGGAACACCTGGTCCTGACTTCTGAGCACTCAGATTCTCTAAGGCTCCTTGACCTAAAACAGGAAGAAATCAACAAGTTGGAAGAACAGCTTGCGACAGAAAGGAAGATTGTCAAAAGCTTCTCCAAGCCCAAGACTATTCTTCCTTTGGTTAATGAATTCTCTGCTCAGGCTAAAGGGGCTGGCTTAGGGCATGTGGGTGTGCCTGGTAAATTATCCAGGAGAAACAAAAAGCAGAGGAAAAATAAGGCTGCTAAGAAGGCCTCTGCTGCAGACAAGGGAAAGGCCCCACTCGACCCTATTGTATTCAGAAAGCCTAGCTTTCCCTGCAATGAACAGGACTTTAAGTCAACCTATGGCCACTTCTTCCGGCCCTCGGTTGAAAAGCCCAAGAGCCGGTATGATGGCTGGGCCTTCCCCCGCAATTACGGTGAGAGTGTCTTCAAGGCACCTTATGAGGAAATCCAAGTGGAGGATTATGGCCACTTCTCTAGCGGCCATAATAGGAAGCAGACACTAAAAGCCAAGCCTGTTATACTGAAGGAACAGGAGGTGAAGAAATCATGTGAATGCTATCATCATGATGCCTCCACATCCAGATCCAAGGCCCCGGCTGGACCCACCGCTCCAAGGGTGAAGCAGGAGCCTAGGAAAAGGTACAACAGATTTGACTGTTGGTGCTGTGGCAAAGTTGGTCACTTTGCCGTGGATTGCTGGTTTAATCCAAGATTCAACGAGACTCCTCATGTTAGCAATGTGAGGCCGACCACTCATAGGGTTAACCACCCGAGGGGGAGTATGCTAACAAGGAATCTAGGACCCAAGTTCGATTGGGTTCCTAAGGGAAACTGATTCTATTTTGCAGGTATGTCCAAAGGCCACCAAAACGCCTATCTGGTACTTGGATAGTGGATGTTCCTGGCATATGACTGGGACAAGAAGCCTGCTGCGTGATTACTCTCCAGTCAAAAATGGACCCAAAGTCATCTTTGGAGGATCAGATCGAGGAGTCACCAGAGGTTACGGTATGATTTCCAACGGTATAATCTCTATCACCGACGTGGCATATGTTGAAGGGTTAAATCATAACCTGATCAGTGTAAGTCAGTTGTGTGATAAAGGTTATGACGTTAAGTTCTACAAGGATAAGTGCTTGATAATATCGTGTGCCTCTTCGGAGACGGTATTAACTGGCATTAGGAGCAGAAATATATTTTGTTTAGATTTTCTTAGCGTAGATTCTTCTACCCCCGTGTGCCTAGTAGCAAAAGGCAGTGCATCTCTTTGTGAACAATGACACAAGGGATTATCACATATTAATTTCAAGACAATTAATATGTTGTTTTCTAAGAACTTAGTAAGGGATGCCCCTACTATTAAGTGCATCAAAGATAGCCCTTGTCCTGCATGCCAGAAGGGCAAACAGACTCGGGCTACCTTAAAGGGCATTGCAGACAAAGACTCCTTCAGATGTCTTTATCTTCTGCATATGGACTTGTTCGGTCCAGTGCAAGTTCATAGCTTAGGAGGCAAATCGTATATGCTAGTGATTGTTGATGATCACTCTCGGTTTACGTGGGTGTTCTTTTTGAAACGAAAGTCAGATACGTTTGATATCTTCATAAGTTTTGTCAAGCAGATTCAGAACGAACTTAACTGCTCAGTGGTCAAAATCAGAAGTGACCATGGAACAGAATTCGAGACTGGTGCTATGACAGAATTTTGTGAAGAACTTGGTATCTTTCATGAGTTTTCCTCCCCGCGTACTCCACAACAAAATGGAGTTGCGGAAAGGAGAAATAGAATGCTCATTGAAGCATGTACGACAATGTTGAATGATGTCTCTCTTCCAGAGTACTTCTGGGCAGAGGCTGTCAACACGGCTTGTTATGTGCAGAACCGAGCATTGATCAACAAGAATCATCGCAAGACGCCTTATGAGCTATTTAAAGGCAGGAAACCGACCATGTCCTATTTGAGGATTTTTGGCTGCAGATGCTATGTACTCAATAATGGGAAGTACCCACGTACTAAATTCGGAGAAAAATGCTTCGAAGGCATCTTCATGGGTTATAACAGCCATAGTCGGGCATATAGGGTCTTCAATAAGAAAACCCTAGTGGTAGAGGAGTCCATTAATGTTGTTTTTGATGAAGGAAGCTTGCTTCACAATAATTCTTCCAGTGGCATTCTTGAAGATGCAGGTGCAAGACTTGAACAGCTAAGTCTCGATGAGACTGCTAAAGATGTAACTCCCAAGTACATAAAGATCTCCACCTCAACGCCAACTGGAGAAGTTGAAGATCAGGATGGAGAAAATCTCCAAGAAGAAGGAGAAGCTTGAGAAGATGTCAGAGCTCCAGATGCCAGACTCCTAGAGCTCCGACACGTGAGGGATCATCCCAGAGATCAGATCATAGGAGATCCTCGTGACGGTGTCAAAACTCGGAGAGGTACAATTAACGAGATTTTGCACCTTAGTTTCCTTTCACAGGTTGAGCCAAAGAAGTTTGACGAAGCGAACAAAGATGCAGCATTGATATTGGCCATGCAAGATGAACAGCATCAATTCGAACGATGCAACGTCTGGACGCTTATTCCCAGACCAAAGAATCAGAATGTGATCGGCACCAAGTTGATCTTCAGAAACAAACTGGATTAACACCGTGTCATCATAAAGAACAAGGCCAGGCTGGTGGCTCAAGGTTACAGACAGGAGGAGGGGATTGACTTCGACCAGACCTTTGCACCAGTTGCAAGGCTCGAGGCGATCAGATTGTTCCTGGCGTATGCTTCGCACAAAGGATTCACTGTCTATCATATGGACGTGAAATCTGCATTCCTCAATGGAAAATTGAAAGAGGAAGTATATATCGCGCAACCCCCAGGTTTTGTTAATCCTACATTCCCTAATCATGTTTATTTTCTTAATAAAGCATTATATGGCTTAAAATAAGCTCCTCAAGCTTGGTATGAGACTCTATCTAGTTTTATTCTTGAGAACAAGTTCTCGAGAGAAAAAATAGATAAGACATTGTTTCTTAGGGAAGTCAAATGCAAGATCTTGTTGGTGCAAATCTATGTCGATGACATAATTTTCGGCTCTACGGACAACAATCTTTGCAAAAAGTTTTCTAAACTTATGCAAGGAATGTTTGAAATGAGCAGCATGAGAGAGCTAAAGTATTTCTTGGGACTTCAAGTGAAACAGTCTGAGGATGGAATTTTCATCTCTCAAACGAAGTTCACAAATGAACTCCTTAAGAAATTCGGAATGGAGAATGCAACCTCTATGAGGACTCCAATGGGATCCACTATGTCTCTGGACAAGGATGATAAAGGGAAACCTTTTGATGAAACCAAATGCAGAAGCATAATTGGATCCCTGCTCTACCTTACTGCTAGTAGACTGGATATTATGTTTTCTACATGCGTATGTGCCAGATATTAGGTGAACACTAAGGAATCTCATTATTTCACTGCAAAGCGAATTCTTAGATACCTTAAAGGTACACCAAATCTTGGTTTGTGGTACCCAAGAAACAATGATGTTGAGCTGATAGGCTTTTCAGATGCTAACTTTGCAAGAAGCAGAGATGATAGGAAAAGCACTTCTGGGACGTGCCAATTCCTCGGAAGAAGACTTATTTATTAGAACAGTAAGAAGCAGAATTGTGTCGCAACCTCCACGGCTGAATCTGAGTACATCTCAGTAGGCAGCTGTTGCACACAACTTCTATGGATCAGAAATCAGCTCAAAGATTATGACTTGCAGTTCAGCAAAATTCCAATGTATTGCGACTCCTCGAGCGCAATAGCAATTTCGAACAATCCTGTGTCGCACAGTAGAACAAAGCATATTGAAGTGCGCTATCACTTCATTCGGGAGCATGTGGAGAACAAAGACATATCTCTCTACTATGTCCCCATGGATAAGCAGGTTGCAGATATCTTCACAAAGCCCCTAGACGAGGCCAAGTTCAGTTTCTTCAAAACCTAACTCGGCATGCTGAACTATGAAGAGTAAAAACTGTAAGGCTCCAGGCTCTTGGATCAAGGGGGAGCATCGACAAGGAACTCAAGCTCGAGCACGGATGCAAGATCTGAGGGGGAGCAGGTGGCTCCAAGTGAAGTCCCAGATTTACAGAAGCCGAAAAGGGGGAGAATGCCCTCCCGGCTAAGGCTAAGGTGGCTGACATTAAGTATGCTCTCAGGAAAATGGTAATGAATTTCACTCTCAACTGAATTGTTCAGTTTATGTTTTATTCCCATCTGTTTTATTCACCTTAGCTTGTAGGGTTTAGGCTTCTTCAAATAGGGGGAGATTGTTGGGTATTGTATCCACAATGTACCTGATTTGAAGAAGCCCCTGAACCAGCTAAGGTGAATTGACAATGTATTTGACGATATTTCTTCAAGATTGTGCTTGCAGCTATTCTATGCTAAGTACACACCAATGTCAGGGTGCAGTGGGTTAATATACACGGGTCTGCGCAACGTAATCCCTCGTTGAGCAGATCAGTGTGTTGACTCATGTGTGCTCTCTTTATTGGAGTGTACTTATTTTCAAGTACAGGGTTGAGGTAATTCAAGAGCAGAGGAGGAGCAAGGATGGGTCAAAGACCAAGTCATGGGAAGAAAGTAGAAAAATTAGCTAAGTCAGAATCGACGGGAATCACTAAGTGATTCTCGCCGATTCGACGGGAATTCCAGCCGAATCGTCGAGAATCACTCGCCGATTCCCTCCAACTTCATCCGGCTGACAGTTCACCTTCATGAATTCTGCTAAGTTAGAATCGACGAGAATCATTAACTGATTCTCGCCGAATCGTCGAGAATGACTTTGCATTCTCGCCAATTCGTCGAGAATGGTCTTGATTCTCGCCGATTCCCTCCGGATGGCAAGCTTTTCAACTGAAACTCTACCAAGGATAATTTGAAGAGAATCATGAGTGATTCCCGTCGACTTCGACGGGAATCACCAATGATTCCCGCCGAATTTGCCTTAGGAGATTTTTATCTGCTCGCTGGACCGAACCAAGATAACAGGCGCTGATTAGACCGGGCTTAGGGTTTCTTCTTGTGGGGCCCACAACGGTCTTGTAGGGTTGATCTACAGTATATATATTCGCCTATTTTGAAGTTACGAATGCATCAAACAGTGAAACGAAAAAAAGGCATACGGCCGCCTTCGTAACCTAGTGGATCGCGAATCATCTTCCGTCGCCGTCGCCGCTTGCCAAGTTGTCGCTGCTACCGATCTGAGAGTTTCTTTGATCGCTCGACGACAGAACCGAAGCTAAGTAGTGTGTCTCATGCTTCTCTCTCTAGATCCCATGTCTCTTGATTTGTTGAACGAAGTTAGATCTTATTTCCGAATCGATTGAGACGACTGATCCGATTGAGATCGTTGGTAGACCTTGCTTGACTCATCAAGAAGTTTGGATCTTCAAAACATCGCCGCCGCAATCATTTGTCGCCGCCGATCTCGGGAAGATCCTCTCCAAGAGAGTGCTCCGGTCGTGGACTCTTCGTTTTCATCAGGAACGCTTCAACGAACGAAGAGGGACATCGGGTTCTCCATACTTGAAGTTTGTATATTTTTGTACATTCTAATTTTCGTGTTGTTGTAAAGGAATAGTGATTCCTAGTTGTTAGGGTTGGGTGCAACCCGTGGTGGAGTAGTGACTCCTTCGGGTGGAAGGGTTTCTTCCATAGTGTAAGGATTGGATTTCAATCCGTTTGGTGAAGTGACCGAGTCGTCCATTGTTGGGAGATAGGTCGAAGGGGGAGAGTGGACGTACCCAAATCGGGGAACCACTATAATTACTTTTGTGCTTTTCTGTGTTATGGTTGTTTTCTTGTGCAGGTTATTTTTTATTCCGCAAAAGACTGCAAATCACCTATCCCCCCATAGGTGAAGTTAGTTGACACTAGATAACTTTTAGTAAGTGATATGTACAACAGGCTTAGCTCAATTATAAATGAGCTAAAGACCTTGGACAAAGACATCACTTTGACAGATGTCAATGATAAAATCCTCATGTGCTTCCCTAGCTCATGGGATTCAAGGATCTAGCCTATCATAGAAGCCAGAAGCTTGACAAAAATCTTTATTGAATCACTTCTTGGAAATCTCAAATCCTATGAGTAATTAATGAAGACCAGAGAAGCAGCAGCTAAATAGAAGACTCAGACACCTGTCAGGAAGGGGCATAACATTGCATTCAAGGCAGCTGAAGAGTCTGATGGGACTCCAGTCAATGAAGAACTAATGAGCCTCTTTGCCAAAAGATTCTTCAAGATGGCATAGAAGGACTTTAGAAGAAAGTGATCAAGGAAAGATGACAAGCCAAGGTATGACAAGACTCCAACTAAAGAAATTGTTTGCTTTGGTTGCAGGAAGCCTGGACATTTCATCTCATAATGTCCAGAAACTCAGAAGAAGGACAGGAAAAGAGAAAAGGATTCCAGAAGAACACATCACAACAAGCCATCCTCCAGCAAACACAAGAGGAAGGAGAAAGGATTTGTTGCAGAAACCTAGAGTGATACTAAGGAAGAGTCATCATCCTCCAGCTCTAGTGATGATGAAGAAGAAGAGAAGGCAAAGAAAGTATGGCAGTAGATGATTCCAGCAGTCAATCAGAGGCTGAAGCCTCAGAAGATGAAGAAACTCTATCTACAGAGGACCAGGTAATATCATCCTATGACTTTAATTCAGAAGAATTTAAAACTGAATTTAAAAATCTGTGCTTAGATCTAATAGGCTCTGAGAAGGAAATCAAACTTCTCAGAGAAAGATTAACTGAACAAGATAAGTACATTGCTGAAAATACTAAACTAACAGATGAACTTAACTCAGCAAATGAACAAATTTATTTCTTAAAAACTGAATTAAGCAAAGCCAAGAAATTAGAAGAATCACTTAATGGTAGAAGCTTAAAACTGTTAGACATAACCAGTACTCTAAATGCTAGGGAAAATAACAGTAAACTAGGACTAGGTACATCATCCAGTGAACCACCTATAATCCAGAAGAATCATTTATCTAAACCTGTAAATTTCATTTCAGATAAGGGTACGAAGAATACTGAACAAGTAGACAAAGTAAATGAAGTCTTAAAACAAATGGAACTCAAACAAAAATCTAAGAATAAAAAGAAAAATAACTACAACAATGTTCAACAGATTTCTTCGAACTCAGATCGACGAAATGTATACAGTTCGTCGAGCTCAGAACGACGAACTCCGAACTCCCTGAGAATGAATACCTTCATTCTTCGAGCAGAGATCGAAGATCTTATCCCAATTCGTCAAACTCAGTTCGACGAACTTACCAGAGTTCGTCGATCCCAGATCAATTTACAGAAACTTCAACTCTAACAAAAATTCTAATAATAACCTTAACCAACCTATGGAGAATATCAATCTATTCACCCAATGGATAATTCCTCCCAGAAGATTTCATCCCTTAGGTTATAAAAGCCAACCTGAATGTTCTTATATTCCTAGTTTTTCTTATGAAAATAAACAAGGACCCAAGGTGACCTGGGTCAGAAACATCTAATCTGTTTCCTTGCAGGTGAAGAACTATCCTATCACTCAGAATAAGTGGTATATGGATAGTGGGTGCTCAAAGCACATGACTGGATGCAAGGATAGCCTAATCAATTTCAAGGCAAAGCTAGGTCCAAGAGTGATCTTTGGAGATTCCAGTTTTGGACAAACTGAAGGCTATGGAGACTTCAACAGTGGAGCTGTCACTTTCAGAAAAGTGGCATATGTAAATGGTCTCAAACATAACCTAATATTCATAAGTCAGTTATGTGATGCAGGTTATCAGGTTAGCTTTACTAATTCCAAATGTATTATTTCTTCAAATAACCAAATTGTTTTAACAGGATGTAGACAAGGGAATATATACTTAGTAAACTTTAACTCTGCTAGTTCAGAACTGTGCTTATTCAATCAAGTTAGTAATAACAATATTCTATGGCATAAGAGACTAGGTCATGTTAACCTTAAGAACATCTCTAATCCATCTAGGGACAACCTTGTCAGAGGTTTGCCTTCTGGCCCCTACAAAAAGGAAAGCCTATGCAAGACTTATCAAGAAGGCAAGCAAACTAAAAATAGCTTTAATTCAATTAATAAGAGTGACTCACCTAATATTTTTTACTTACTACATATGGATCTCTTTGGACCCATTGCTATATAAAGCTTAGGAGGGAAGTCTTACACTCTAGTTATTGTAGATGACTTCTCTAGGTTCTCTTGGGTTTTCTTCTTGAAAAACAAGTCAGATAACTTTAAAGTTCTTACAGACTTTCTTAAGAGCACAAGGATTGAGTATTCTACTCCAGTTGCATTGATCAGAAGTGATCATGGTACTGAGTTTGAGTATCTTCCCATGCAAAGATTCTGTGAGGAGGAAGGTATCAAGCATTATTTTTCTGCTCCTAGAACTCCTCAACAAAATGGGGTAGTAGAAAGGAAAAATAGAACCCTCATTGAATCTGCAGGAACATTGCTTGCAGATGCACACATGCCCCTATCCTTTTGGGCAAAGGCTGTGAGCACAACAAACTATGTGCTGAATAGGAGTTTGATACATAAACTTAAGGGAAAGACCCCCTATGAATTACTCAAAGGGAAGAAACCTAAAATTGATTACTTTAGAATCTTTGGGTGTAGATGTTTCATTCATAACAATAATAAGAAACACATTAGAAAATTTGAAGCTAAAGCTACAGAGGGAATTTTTCTTGGATATTCCCAAAATAGCAAGGGTTATAGGGTATTCAATAAATCATCTTTAAAATGGAAGAATTTGTACATATTTCATTTGATGAAGCTAACATGTATTATAAGAAGAAGGATTCTTCTACCTCAGATTTATTGCAGGTGCCTCACTTGTGTGAGAAATTGGGTGAATTAAACCTTACACAAAAGGTCATATCACATCCTCCTCCACAAGCTGATGAAGATAGTGAAGAAGAAATTTTGGAAGTGGGTGAACCTCATCCAACAGCAGTGAAAGTGAGGGTAGATACAACTCTAGAGGGGGGGGGGGGTGAATAGAGTATTCAAAAATTATGATACCTTACTCAACTCCCTTAGAGTTAATTGCGGAATAAGTTTATAGATATTGAAACCCTAGAGCCTAACACAAAGTGTAGTGCACAAGAGGGAGCTAACTGTAATTACAGTTAAGCTTGGGTCCTAACACAGCAACTAGCAATCATAGTTATTTCTATTCACAGCCATAGTGCAATAAATTAAATGAGCAACACAGACGACACAAGGAGCTTATAGTGGTTCCCTCTAAATAGGTACGTCCACTCTTCTACCACCCTGGTAGGAATCAACTACAGGTTTTTGTTCAGGTGCCCTGCCACCAACTGATCTGCTTCAGGTAGATCAAGTAGACCCTTTGAGCTTTTGATCAGGAGCTCAAAATCCAACACAGGTTTTTGATCAGGTGCCCTGCCACCAAGGGTTCACTTTTGAAGGGAGTAATAACCCTTTATACAGGAGGTTGAGAGAGTTAAGGCTTCTTCTCTATTGTTAAACAGATTAGAGAAGCTAGTGGATTGCACAGAGCTAGAAAGCTCTAAAGAATCAAGGCTCCCCTTGGCATAGAGAATATCCAGGAAGGAGTCTTGCTTCAGGGTGCAGGCACTCTTCGGAACTGAGACAAAGAACTGTCTTGGAGTTCTGAAGGGGAAGCTTGAAGAAGACTCTTGATAGTTGAATGATTGTTCTTCTTCAAACAGCTTCCTTTCTTCTTCTTCTTCTTCTAAAAGCCTCTGAGTGAAAGTCTTCCTGTGAGCAGGATGAACTCAGGATGAAGAAGAATGCTGAAGAGATTTGAACTTCTCAGTTGAAAGTATCAATCACTGAGAGCTGTAGAACTTTCTTGCTTTTCTCTCTTTCTCTATGCTGCTGAGTGTATGCGTTGTATATCAGTTCTATATTCTTCTTTCAAAAGAAGCTCTTTATATATGAGCCTTTGCAACGGCTTTAATTTGAGTTTGAATCTTTGTCTTCTTCTGGAATCAGCAATCTGGGCTGCAAAAAGCATAAAGCAAAAACAAATCCTGCAGACAGACATACTATAAGAGGATAAAGCTTTCTAAGAAGCTGCATATCCAATCTGATAAAAGAGTGCTAAAGAAAGTCATATCAGAAGAGACTCTTTACAGCCAGAGAAGAATTTTTGAGTCTAACGGCTATAAAGGTCAGCCTGGCAGATAAAGCAGAAAATGTATTTCAACTAATAAGACAAACAACTTTGTCAGATAAAGATTTACTCATGCATATAGAATGGAGCAGAGATTGTATGGAAATAATATCATAAATTAACTGAAATAATATGCCAATTAAATATGAAATAAATCATAGAGAAGAAGAGGACAAAATAATTAAAGACATATAACAAAACGTCGAACGACCCTCGGAGATCGTCGACCGAAGCATAGAGATCGTCAACCTATCAAACAGATAGTCGAACGATACAGATAGTCGAACTACCCAAGCAGATAGTCGAACTAGCACAGCAGATAGTCGAGCTATCAGGACAGATAGTCGAGCTATCAGATAGTCGACCTATCAAGACAGATAGTCGAACTATCAAACAAAACAGATAGTCGACCTATCAAGACAGATAGTCAAACTATCAGACAAAACAGATAGTCGACCTATCAAACAGATAGTCGAACTATCAGAGAAAATAGATAGTCGACCTATCAAACAGATAGTCGAACTATCAGAGAAAACAGATAGTCGACCTATCAAACAGATAGTCGAGCTATCAAGGGAGACAGATAGTCAACCTATCAAACAGATAGTCGACCTATCCAAGCAGATAGAAGAACTATCAAATAAAGCAGATAGTCGACCTATCAAACAGATAGTCGAACTATCACAGACACCAGATAGTCGACCTATCAAACAAATAGTCGAACTATCAGATAGTTGAACTATCCAAGCAGATAGTTGAACTATCAAACACAACAGATAGTCGACCTATCAAGACAGATAGTCGAACTATCAAATAACACAGATAGTCGACCTATCAAACAGATAGTCGAGCTATCAGATAGTTGAACTATCCAAGCAGATAGTCGAACTATCAACACAGACCGATAGTCGACCAACTGATAGACGATCGTCGATCAGTCAATAGACGATAGTCGAGCGGCGTTCGACCATAGTCGAACAGAAACACAACTTAACCAAATTTTCATCTGGATAAGGGGCAACTCTACAACTAGACAACTAACCTTTGACCATAGATAAATCTTGGGTCAAGAGACTAAAAGAGAGGACTAAACTCAAATCCAAATTAGGGTACCAACAAGTAGGCATTATTCCACAAGAGGAATTAATTCCAAATACTGTTATTGAACCAACTCCACCCACTGACTTTGTCACACTAAGGGATCACCCTATATCTCAAGTGATTGGGGACATGTCAGCATGTGTATAGACAAGGCATCAATTCAACCAAGATGTGATGCATGCATGTTTCCTCTCTCAAGTTGAGCCTCAATCCATAAATGATGCAGAGCAAGATCCCCACTGGATTATTGCAATGCAAGAGGAGCTCAATCAATTTGAGAGATGCAGAGTTTGGGACTTGGTTCCAAGGCCCAAAGGCTATCCAGTAATTGGAACCAAGTGGGTATTCAGAAACAAACTTGATACCCAAGGTGTAATTGTGAGAAACAAGGCTAGGCTTGTTTCTCAAGGCGATAGGCAAGAGGAAGGCATTGACTATGACCAAAATTTTTCTCCTGTTGTAAGGCTAGAAGCAATCAGGATTTTTCTTGCTTATGCTGCTTTTAAGAAATTTAAAGTCTACCATATGGATGTCAAGAGTGCTTTCTTGAATGGAGAGCTTAAGAAAGAGGTTTATGTTGAACAACCCCCAGGTTTTATCTCTTCTACTCATCCCTCATATGTTTTTAAATTGCATAAAGCTCTTTATGGTCCAAAGCAAGCTCCAAGAGCTTGGTATGAAACCTTAGCTAGTTTTTTTAGGACACAAGTTCTCTAGAGGCATGGTAGATAGGACCCTTTTTACTAAGATGCATCATGATAAAATTTTGGTAGTACAAATATATGTAGATGACATTATTTTTGGCTCTACGGATCCCAAACTATGCAAGAGATTCTCTCATTTAATGCATTCAAAGTTTGAGATGAGTAGCATGGGAGAGCTATCCTACTTCCTTGGTCTACAAGTAAAGCAATCCTCTGATGGCATATTCATATCCCAATCTAAATATGCAAATGATCTTATTAAGAAATTTAGGATGGCTGATGCCTCCTCAATGAAAACTCCCATGGCTGCCAATGTTGTGATTGACTCTGATGAACATGGAAAACCAATTGATCAGACCAAGTATAGGGCTATTATTGGATCCCTACTTTATTTAACAGCAAGTAGACTAGACATCATGTTTGCTACATATCTTTGTGCTAGGTTCCAAGTGAGCCCTAAGGAATCTCATCTTATTTTGCTAAAAAGAATTTTAAGATATATAAAGGGTTATCCTAATCTAAGACTCTGGTATCCAACAGAGTCAGCATTTGAGCTTACAGAATTTTCTGATGCTGACTATGCTGGATGTAGAGTAGACAGGAAAAGTACATCAGGAACCTGTCAGTTCCTTGGTGATAGGCTTGTGTTCTGGTTTTGCAAGAGCAAACATCTGTGTCCACCTCAATAGCTGAGGCTGAATACATGGCAGCTGGTAGCTGCTGCTCACAGATTTTGTGGATACAAAACCAACTCCTAGATTATTGTTTCAATCTAAATAATTCAACCATATTTTGTGATATTACCAGTGCTATATCCATAGCACAAAATCCAGTGCATCATAGTAGGACAAAACATATAGATATAAGACATCATTTCATTAGAGATTGAGTAGACAAAAAGAAAATTAATCTTGTCTTCATTTCCATTGATTTACAGAGAGCAGACATCTTCACCAAGCCATTGGATGAGAAGAAACACCTGTTTTTCTTAAATATGATAGGAATGATTAATGGAGATGAGAAAAGTTAAATTTTGTCTGCAGTCGGCGATTTGTTGACAGTTCGTCGAACGGAGATCGACGACCTGCGAACTTCTCGTAAAGAGTGCGTCAAACGGAGTTCAACTATCACTTCTTAGTGAAATCATTTTTATCGTACAGAGATCGACGATCCCTACTTCAGTGAATCGATCATCGAATGGAGATCGACAATTTATTCGTCTTCTTCAAACTGAGATCGACGAATTCAGTTTCTATTAAAATATTTCGTCGAACTCAGATCGAAGATCTTTCCTTTTTCGTTGGACGGAGATCGTCTTTTCGTCTTCTAAAGACTTTATAATCTAAGTCTTAAGCGAAATCCGTCCCGCGCTTTCTATTTCCTTTGCACTTGATCTTTGTTTCTCTGTGCAGGCGATTTCCATGGCGATTTCAGCGACAAATCTTTCCGGAATGAAGTTTGATGCTGGTTTCGATATTTACATGGACTCTTTCAAGCACAGTGATCAAATTTTTCAGGATATACTGCTATTGTTCTCTGAGCCGCAACTCCAAAAATTCATGACTACCGGGATAAAGCTTCCAGTAGCAGAAATAAAAGAATGGGTTTTTACTTCGTCATCGCCAGACGCTCAAACCCTAGTAGGCACTATATCTGGACAGGAGGTTATTTTGACTCTTGCAATTTTATCTGAATTTTTGGATTTGTTAATGGAAACGATGATTTTGAGATGGACTCCACAGAATTTTCTGAAATGTTTATAAGGATGGGTCACTCCGAGGGAAACCCTAGTAAGCTGTTGAAAAAGAACTTGTCAGTTCAATACAAATTTCTTGTTGATGTGGTCGGCAAGGTGCTGCTTGGGAAGCACACTGCTCATGAACACATAACCAGGCACCAGTTATTGTTGATGAGTGCGCTAGTGAATAAGAAATCATTAAATTAGAGTATTATTTTGTTTGATCTAATCAAGAAGAAAAACAATAAAAGAGAAGTATGTTTTGGGAGGACCTTGGGCATTTTCCTCCATGAGAAATATCCCCAACTGTTGGTCTCTCCAACAGTCTTCATTAATGCTTCCAAGAGACTGACCCCAGTTCTCTTTGGGAAGTGGGAGAGGACTATCAGCAAGCCCTCCAGGGACTCCTCTTCTGCAAGGACTTCTGAGGACACCAGGACTCCAAGAGTCACTCCTCAACCTACTGAAGAGGCACCAAAAATTCCTCCTCCTACAAACCAACAACAACCTTCTAACACAGCCATTCCCACTCCAAATGTCATTTCCACTCCATCTTCACCTCATACATCACTACCTCAATCCCCCCTACCTAACTACCTTAAAGACATTGCTGCTTCTATATCTACTCAGATGTCACCCACATTCAATCTCCTCACATCTCCAACTCCATCCCCATCACTAGTACAATCACCAATACCTACTCCTCCATAATCTCCTCTTGCTAATGATATTCCTATGGATATCATATCTGACATCCCTCCTCTCACTCCTCCAGTCATCCCATCCACATCTACCATCATCCCTCCAATTCTACCTTCCACTCCATCAACCTCATTAAACATTTGTACTTCTTGTGGTATCACCACAACTTATCTCCCATCATCAACATCTGATCCATCTTCTATCATCTCTCTTATCACTCTAATCATAAAATCTCTTATAGAGGATGTCATTACACCTCTTATTCTTTCCATCCAGACTCTTACCAATCAACTTGCTTATTTTTCCGGCCCTTCTTCATCTAGGGGCATCAGACATCCCTGATACCAGGCAGGGGGAGATGTTCAATGAAGAAGTCCCCATTCCAGCAGTTCCAGCAGCAACAGCATTTCCAGCAGTAACATCAGCAACAGTAACTGCAGCAGCAGAAATTATTAATATTGTATTACCAGATGTAGAGACTACAGATGCAATAGATTTTTTAGTCATTCTTTCTGGAGATTGTTTTATCTCTCCAGTAGTTGAACTAAATTTAGTTCTAGATTCTTTTGACATCTTGTATAGAAACATTCTTTTATTTATTTCTCCTAAGTTTTGTACATACATCATCTGCTATATAGCTCCAGCAAGTTCAAAAACTCTTCAGGATATTAAGGACGATTTTGTTACTGACATGGTTGTAGAACCTAAAAGCCCAACCTATGTTATGGATGATAGTCCTATACCAAGCCTAGATGATCTAATTGCACAAGATGTTGCAGAAGAGCTGAATGAATTTCTTCAAACTGATCAAGAAATAGAAGACACTCAGATGCTTACAGAGATTGCTGATTCTCCTGCAGATGCTCAACTTCTAATTTCTTCTCAAGCCGAAAAATAGATTTCTGAGGAAACATTAAAAGAAATAGATGCTCTATATGACAATCTCCAAAGTTCCTCTGAAGGTGACACATAAAATGATTCAGATGATTCTGCTAATCCTAAGAAAAAAGCTATCAAGAAGAGAAAGGTTGCTCCAAAGGCTGCTCCTAAGCCCAATCCCAATAATGACACTCCCTATTATATTTTGTAGAAAATAACTCCATACCCAGGGATGCCCCAATGGATGTGGTTGTCTAAGAATGATCAAAAAGAAAGGAAGAAGAGGAGAAGGTACAGGTCTCCTCCTAGGCAGTTCAGGAAATACCCTCCTCCTCCTCCCTCTTCAGGCACTTCTGGAAATGTCACTCAGAGAGCTGCTCTAGTGACTAATACTTATCAAAGACAGTCAAGGCATGGCAGTCAGCAGACTTCTTCAAGCCATCCTCCTCCAGATTCTTCCAAGAGAGCTCTTATAGATGAACCAAAGCAAGACTTTTGTCCAAAAAGGCCAGAGTCTCCTCCTATTCCATTTGTAGATCCAGAATAAGAGACTTCTGCTAAGATGACTAGATTTCATGAACTTATAGGACTCTCTTTGATTAACAAAGCTAAAGCTAAAGGTAAGGATCCTTCTCAGTATTCTACAATGTCATCCTTCAGGAAAGATGAACTAAATAGGTATGCTAAAGATAATTAATTATTTAATATTGATGACTATATGAAACTACATCCAGAGGCTGTAGTGCCTAGAGCAACTTCTCAGAATATTATTGGTGCATCTGACATGTTTATGTCAAAGAAAGAAGCTGCTAACCCTAACAGAGAAATCAAATTCAGACAGCCTGCTGAAAAGACAGAGAAAGAAAATCCTAAATAGAAACAATAATTTTGTTATTCTGTTGTTCTTAATTATTTTTGAACTTTATTCTGTTTAATCATGAAGCACATGGTGTAAATATCTGCTGAATGTGTTATTTCTATCAGATATATGTTTTCTTGCTTTATGATTGTTTCTTTTGTTTTGTGTTAGTGACCTCACCCAAATAAGGGGAGATTGTTGGATCCCTAATTAGATTTGGGCTAGGTTCACTAAATTAGGTTAAGTATGACCCTCCTTATATCGTTTAGGGTCATAGGTCTTTATTAGATTATAGGGTTAGTCAACAAGACATTTTGATCAAACCAAGCCCTCAGAAGACTTAGAAGATTGCAGAAATCAGAACAAGGCAAAAATTTCATGTTGAAGAAGTTGTTCGACAAACTCTGATGAGAGATCGACGACCTTTGTTATCAGTTCGACGATCTCAGAGTCACATCTTTGAATTAAGATCGACGAAAGTTGGACTGAGTTCGACGAACTCTTATCTTCTATCAGACCTTGAGTTCGACGATCTACTATCTCTGTTCGACGATCTTGGAGCCCAGTATGGAAAGCTAAATTTCAGTTCAAAGTTCTCAGGGCTCAGCTCGACAAAAGAGAGGTTGAGTTCGACGATCTAGGATCTCAGATCGACGAATATTGTCAGTTCAATATTTCCTTCTTTGCAGTTTTTCAGATTTGATTTGACCTATTTTATAGCTTATATTGCTCTGAGTAATTAATGCCTATACTTTCAGAATATAGCCATTCTTATGACAGCATTAATTACCGATTTTCACAGAGTTATTATACAGCTAATTCTTAGGACAGTTAAGGAATTCTTTTATTACTCTCTAGCCGTTGTCCAAGTTCCAAGATCTCAGCAGTAAATCAAGACAATTGAATTCAAATTCAAGACCAATTTTGCTGCAAAGAATATAATCTAGTTTATGAAAAATTCCAGATTTCAAGACAGACAAGAAATTACAAAAGAGAAAACAAGTTCTGCTATGTGATTCTTCAAGTGTTCTTTCTCCAGCAAGCTTTTAGAGACAATCAACTGCATTTGTCTACAGCTTTCTGGAAAATCTTTTCAAGAAGACCTACTCACCCTACAAAGCTCTTAATCTTCCTGAACAAAACTTCATCTCAGGGGGAGCTTTGACACCATCGAGAATCCATAAGTCCTCTCAGTTGTTTTTGAGAAAAGAGAATACAACAGGTAGTTTTTATCTTTTTTCACCCCACTGTACAGGGTTTTAACTCCCTTCAAAAGTTAGCCTGGTTCACAAGTCACCTTTCAAAAGTCTTTAGTTTGGTTTTTGGGCACCTGATCAAAAGCTCAAAGGGTTGCAATATCTCCCTGCAAATAGATATTGTGGTGGCAGTCACCTGATCAAAACTTGTAGTGGATTCCTACCATGGTGGTAGAAGAGTGAATGTACCCAGTTGGGGAACCACTAAAAAATTCTTGTGTTGTCTGTGTGTTTGCTGCTTTCTTTTTGTCTTGTGTTGTGGTAGCTTAGTGTAGCTTTTCTTTGCTTCTGTTAACTTCTCTTAGCTATTACTATATCACCTAAACTTTATATTTATAAAAATTTGTAAAGGAATTTTTAAATAACTCTATTCACCCCCCCTAAAGTTAACCAGAGATACTCTCCCCTTTTCTTTCACCGATCTTGATGGAATCTCTAACCCCTTTTATTTAGTGCTGTTATGATGATTGACTTGCTGATTAGTGGTACTATTTTGATCTTTTACTTAAGATCCACTTGTATTATTATGTTCAAAATTACTGTTTTGATCCATTACTAATGCGGTTAAACCTTTATCTTTCAATCGTCTCTTAATTACCATGTAGGATGAGATAGAATTTTTTTAAGGTCTTGTATCTTTCCTAGTGTTGATCAACCGTTCCCTAAATCTAGCGATGTTTAGTAGAATCCAATGTGCCAAGTCTTGAGATTTATACCATGGTTTTCTTTATTGCGGGTGTTAGTGGACGTAACCACCGCCGTAATGTTTGTTCCCTTTATTAATACCTTGTGGAACTCTACCAGGTGTTTTGGAATCTGCGGTGAATGGTGGAGTGTATGAGTCTCCCCTGCAGTTAGATGGATATTATATCTGTGAGGGTGTGTCAGGATGAGTGACCACCTCGCCCGTGTTTTTGGATAGTGTTGACCACATGTGGCTAATAAAGTTATGTGAATTCTTCTTTATGATTTAATCATGCTTTCAACCTTTTAGCCTTAAGTATCTGGTGTAGTTTGATGTACGTGGTGATTCACGTAAGTACTATTTTTCTGATTTTGGTACTTTACTTTTGTTCTCTACTTCAGTACTTTTGGTCTTGGGTTGGTACCCCTTTTAACCTTGTTTACTTTTGGCTTACTTTTCTACCACCGCATGTACCCTCGTGTTGAGGTGCTCTGTCTTTGGAATGCCTCAGGTTCAGAGCTTTAGCAGGTAATGGAGCTGGTTTTGGAGTTACTGAGCAGCAGTGTTTGCTGTGGTTTTCACCTCGCCATTTCGAGGTAGATTGTTGCGTTAGTTTATTTTATCTAGTTCAGACATACTTTGTATTAAGTGGGTTCATGTCAGATTATTGACGCCTACAGGGTAGTTAATTTTGGACACTTTGCTAGCTGCTAGTTTGTTTTCTTCCTGATTATTTGGATTACTTGCTCTCTGAGATATTTTTATGCTAGGATTGTGTGTTAGGTATTTTAAAGTATAAAAACTACTATTATTACTTCATGCATTGCATGTTTTAAAATTCTAAATCATTATATTTAGCGATAGTAAAAGTTATTTTTACAACTATTATAAACCTAAAGTCTTGCATACCATGAGTTGTCCTCTGGAGACATTTACACTCATGTAGGATGCTTAATCTTATAAAAGAAGTATTTTCCGCAGCGTACAACTATTTTTCTCGTGGACTAGATGAGCCGCTAAGCCGAAGGATATGGCTAACTGCTTAACTTAAACCAGATTTTTCTCTAAATAACTTAAAGATCTTTATTTATGTATTAAGTAGGAGTTTTGTCTGAGTGTCTGTAGTTATCCCATGCTGATGCGACATCATGACGTGCATTTTCCCTTACTCTGATATGTCATTAAATGCAGTGAAAATGCGGGTTGTGACATTCGTCGAGTCAAAGTGTTGATTCGACAAGTATGACACTTATGCATTGAGTGTGTTGAGTTCACTCAATGATTCGTTGATTCAAGGTGTTAATTCGACGAGTCTGGGTCTCAGGCGTTGAGTGCGTTGAGTTCACTCAACACCTTCATCGAGTTAAATGTTGACTCGACGAATCTGGCACTTAGGCATTGAGTGTGTTGAGTACACTCAATGCCTTTATCAAGTAAAGTGTTGATTCGATAGGTTTGGCACTGAGCATTGAGAGCGTTGAGTTCACTCCATGACATATTCGTCGAATATGTCATGGATACTCGACGATTCGTCCAGACAAGGGTTTTCTGGTAAAAAACATTGTATTCTAAGTCACGGGTCTTCGAATAGCGATGGGGTGTTCTGTTTATTCCTTTTGGGTATAAATAGAAAGGATTTTAGGGTTTTGGGGCTTTGATTTGACAATAGAATAGTAACCGTGAAAAGCACACGAGCCGCACTATGCGAAATCTCGAGACTTAAAGGCCGACGGAAGTGGTTCCGCCTCTGCCGATCCCATCATTGTCGCCAAGTAATGATTCCGGCGAGTGTCGCCACCACCTGTTCTGTAACGTACCTACCAGTCCGTAAAGATGCAGATTTTGCTCTCCCGACCTAGATCTTATACGATAAGTGTGTACGGGTTCTCCCGTTCATGTGGATTTCTTGTAGAGGTGCAGACGCTATTCTGCACTAAGGACTGACCTCTTAGTGATCGGCAGATCTCCTAGTGCATCTAGGTTGAGTATAGACTCAATCACGCAGAGGTAAATTAAATTTACTGTAATTTTTTCTTGATACATGTCCATTGCTAGGTCCGAAATTCTTTTGGGTTTTCTTGTTCCTTTATTTCTGATGTGTGCACAAGTGTTGTGCCATCTAATAAAACCCAACAACTTTCTCTACACTCAACCCTTCAACAAGGATCTACAAATCTTGGAAGCAATAACTTGCTATATGGTATAAAAAGATTTATACAAAAAAAAAATATTGTATATAATATTCTAGAAACTCTGATGAGTTTTTATTCAGATCTGAAAAACAACCCTTCTTCTTTTCTTGAAAGCTTTGACTCAAATATTGATGAAGAAGATAAGATTGCATGAAGATCTATCTAAACTCAGCGTCGAATGAATCTTTGGAAATATTCTGAAAGACTTTGAGAATAGGAGAACAATCGAAGCTAATCTAGTGTAAGGAATCGCTGATCAAAAAATGTATCACAATCAGTGTTCTTCGTGAAAATGATTTTGAAAACCTTATCGTTTATGGCAATATGAAATTAGAACACGATTAGGTTATTCTAATATAATCTTTGATTATTTATAGACAATTCCTTGCTAACGGCTCAATTTTGAACTTAGATCTACCGTCCACGTGTATTGTACATGGTGGAAGCCCCGATTTTGGAAAGCCATAAAAATGAGAACGACAACTGAAAACAAATTTTTTTAAGTCCAATTTATCGAGACATCACGTGAACTCTCTAGAGCACTCGACGAACCAGTAGAAACAACTTTAGGAGAGAGCTTGCGGGAGATGTTTGGACTTCATGAGACCTTTTGCGCATTAGTTGAAAGCTCTCGAGAGTACTTGACGAATTTACTTAAGCATGCGACGCATTTTACTTGAACACGGCTAACACAAACTTTCTCTGTTACATTAAAGTAGTTCACTTGACTTTCGAATTTCACGAGTCCTTATTAAAAGGTTTCCCTTTCTCATCCTAATCCAAAGACAGTTAAGCCCATTGGAGTCCTCATAGAGGTTGTATTCTCCATTCTGAATTTCATTAGTAACTTCTTGGTGAACTTCGTTTAAGAGATAAAAATTCCATCTTAAGATTGCTACACCTGAAGTCCTAAGAAATATTTCAGCTCACTCATACTACTCATTTCATACTTCCCTTGCATTAAGTTAAATTTTTTTTTTGCAGAGGTTCACATATATAGAACCGAATATAATAAAATCGACATATATTTAGACTATAAAAATCTTGTCTTTTACTTCTGTTGCTGTATGGAGACCGGGCGGTCTGGTGGTTTAGCAATGGCGGTTTAGAGACCGGGAGGTCTGGCAGTCTAGCGGTCTGGCTCTGGTGGTTTAGAGACTGGGCAGTCTGGCGGGTTGTCACCAGCGACTTGGTAGCTGGACTGTTGCTGTATGGAGATCGGGCGGTCTGGCGGTCTCCTATGTCGGCTTCTTCTCTCTTCCTGGTGGTTGTCGGGCGGTTAGCCTATTCGTCTAACCGCGTGGCTTGTTCGGCTTGTGTCTATTGAACTTTTAATTATTTAGTCTCACATTGGTTATCTCTTATCTCTCCCATCTCCTCCATTCTATAAAAGGGAGGCTATACCTTTGTAATAAGCATTTTTTTGGATAATAAAAATTTCTGTTATTCTAATTTTTGGTTTCTTCTTGCCTGTTCTAACATGGTATCAGAGTACTCGATCTTTTCCTCCTGATTTTTGATCCCTCTCTGTCCGCACGACCTGTCTGCGCGATTTGTTCCTCTTCTTGCGACCTGTTCTCGCGACCTGTTTCTTCTCTTGTCGCGCCCTGTTCGCGCGATCTCTTTCTTCCCTTGTGTGGGCGACCTCTCTGACCCTCCCTTCTAGTCGCTCCCACTCCTTAATCGCCGCGACCTGATCCTAAGTCGTATCGTCTTGTTCCTTTCTTGCGACCTCTTTCCTATTCGCGCGGTCTTCTCTATCTCTTATTCGCACGGCCTTGTCTCTAGCTGTGTGACTTCTTTCCCTCTGCTTTGATCTGCTTCTTGGTCGTGGCCTTCCTTACCGCTGGTGTGTTGATACCGTGACCGCTGCATAATCCTTTCCTTGGTCCGTTGCGGCCTTCCTAGCCACATGTCCTGCTTACTATTCGCGCGACCTAGAGTTTCTTCCCCGCGCGGCTTTTCTGCTCTTTGGCCGCTGCGGCCTCCCTAGCTGCTCTTCCTGCTCGATGTTCGCGCGGTTTATTGCTTCCTCTCGAGCGGTTTCTTATCTTTCCTCCATGGCTCTTTCCAGTACCTTGACCACCACCACTACTCCTGTTACCCTATCCGCCTCCTCTTACTCCTTTCGGGAATCTTAGCACCGTCTTCAAACTCATCGGTCCCAACTACCCTGATTGGAGTGTCTCCTTCACCTTCCTTCTCCGTTCACAACGCAAACGCCACCATCTCACTAATGACCCACCCCCTCTAAATTCTGCTGAGTTTGACGACTGGGATGCTAGCGACGCGCTTGTGCGCACTTGGCTAGCTAACAGCCTTTCAGATGAATGTCTTCCCATCATCTGTCATGATGCGACTGTCAAGACGGCTTGGCTTCATCTTATTGCTCTATACTCGAAGGGGGCTTAGACGTCCCACATCTATACTTTATATGCAGACCTCTTTGCTCGTCCTTCCATGTCTCCTGCTGCTGCTTATCAACAGGTTCAGGCTCTCGGGGCTGAGATTCTTCAAAATCTCCCCTTCTCTACAGATTTGGTCGAACAACATAAGCACTTCCAGGAACTTCTGGTTGTATGTTATCTTCTACGACTTCCTGAGTCCTATGACATGATCCGCCAGCAAATTCTGGGAGAGGCGGACTCTTCTACCTTGGATGCTACTGCTGCACGGATTGCCGCAGTTACCTCTCTTCTTCAGCATCCCCTTCTGTCCTCTCCTTCACCATCGGACATCTATGCTCACCAGACTCAATGGAGTGGCTCTGGTGGCCACCATCACCAGTCTGATGGGCGTGGCCCTTCTTGCTTCCTCTGCTCTCACTGTGACCACACAGGGCATACTGTGGAACGATGCTGGATGAAACATCTGCATCTTCTCCCCTCTAGTGACTCTTCCACCTCCTCCTAGAAGCCGTCCTCCGCAGTGGTCACGTTATCAGGTAGTGCCCATATAATTACTCAAGGTAAATGGCTGATCGACTCTGGTGCGACCAATCACATGACGGGCAATCCTCAGTGCTTTTCTCTCCTAGAAAAACATGATCGGTTGCCCCCAGTTCTCATTGCGGATGGCTCTCCATCCCCGGTCCATGGCATGGGAGTGGTTCATGTCACTCTGTCTCTTATCCTGGCAGACACTCTCTATGTGCCAAAGTTTCCGTACAATTTATTATTAGTTACTTCTTTATGCAAGCAACTCCAGTGCTCCGTCACATTCACTCCCACTTCTTGTTCTTTTCAGGATCCGAGCTCCCAACGGACGATTGCTACAAGGACTGAAAGCGGTGGCCTCTACTTCCTCGACATTATCTCTGCTTTGTCAGCCTTCTCCTCTTATTCTATTGATCTTCTACAGTGGCACCTCCGCCTTGGTTATCCTCCTCCACGGCTTATTCGTCAGCTTCTGCCCCACCTCCCTCTGAACAGTACTCCTCTCAACTGCGATGCATGTCAGCTTGGCAAGCATCACCGTTCCTCCTTCCTTCCGAAGCAAGATTGTGGCTCTACCCATCCGTTTGATCTCATTCAATCCGATGTCTGGGGTCCTGCTCCTACCCTCACCGTTGGTCGGGGTAGTTCTTATTTTGTAATCTTTATTGATGACTTCTCTAGATGTACTTGGGTGTATCTCTTACGAGATCGCTCTGAATTATTCAACGTATGGACATCCTTTTATCATTTAATTCAAACTCAATTTGGTGTATCAATTAAAGTCTTTCGCTCTGATAACGCTAAAGAATATATTAGTCAATCGTTTTCATCTTTCTGTATGCAACATGGAATTGTCCATCAAACTAGTTGTTTCTATGCCTCACAACAAAATGGAGTGGCAGAACGCAAAAACCGTCACCTCCTTGATGTCGTTCGCACTCTGATGACGCAGATGCATGTCCCTCGCTCCTATTGGGGCTATGTGGTTCTCATTTCCTGCTATCTCATCAGTCGCATTCCCTCTACGGTTCTCCATGGTCAAACCCCATTCTCCATTCTCTATTCGGGCAAGGAACCTTTCCCTCTTCCTCTACGCATCTTTGGGTGCACAGCCTTTATGCACGCTCCTCCGCCACCGTGACAAACTATCCCCTCGTTCCACCAAATGTGTTTTTCTGGGGAACTCTACCACCCAGAAGGGCTATTGTTGTTTTGACATCATTCTCCGCAAGCAGTTCATCTCTGCTGACGTTACCTTCTTTGAGAATGCTCCCCATTTCAATGTCGACACCTCTACTCTTCTTGAGGCTTCTGATTCTCTTATTATTCCCTCCAACCCATCTACCCCTACCACAATTTTTCCACCTCCACCTCTCAATTGTCTCCTCCTCTCTCCTCTCCTCTGCTATGTCCCTCTTCTCCGTCACCATCACTCTCTACTCCCGGGCCAGCTCTCTCTGCCACGGATGCTATGGATACTGAGGAACCAGCTGACTTGGATCTTCACATTGCTCTTCGCAAAGGGGTTCGGGCATGTACCCAGCACTCGCTTGCTGCTGTTATTTCCTATGATCATCTTACCCTTTCTCGCACGGCTTTTGCACTGGCTATCTCAGCCACTGCCACCCCCCGTTCCTACCAGGAGGCCCTTACTATTCCTCATTGGAAGGCTGCCATGGATGAGAAAATTGCTACTCTCACTGAATGGGGTACGCGGACCCTTGTTCCTCCTCCCTTCGGCACCGATGTTGTGTGATGTCGCCGGGTCTTTGTGGTGAAGTTCAATCCAGACGACAGTGTGGATCGTTACAAGGCCCGCCTTATTGCCAAAGGCTTCACCCAGACTTATGGGGTTGACTGTTTTGACACCTTCTCTCCAGTTGCTCGTCTCAGCACTATCCGGGTCATCCTCTCTACCGTTGTTAACATTGATTGGCCCATTTCCCAAATAGATGTCAAGAATGCCTTTCTTTATGGGGATCTTCAGGATGATGTCTACATGGAGCAACCTCCAGGGTATGTTGCTCAGGGGGAGACACAGGTATGTAGGTTAAAGAAGGCTATCGATGGCCTAAAGCAAAGCCCTCGGGCTTGGTTTGACAAGTTTAGCAGGATTATGACAGACGCGGGCTTTACGAGAAGTTTTGTAGATCACTCTTTGTTCGTCCGCAAAACCTCCTTGGGTCTAGTAGTTCTTGCAGCTTATGTTGATGATATTCTTCTCACTGGAGATGACTAGGCTGGGATAACCCTTACTAAGAAACATATTCATCAACACCTGGTCACAAAGGATATGGGCTACCCAAAATACTTTCTAGGGATAGAAATCTCTCGGAAGCCCAATTCCTTAGTCCTCTCTCAACGCAAGTATGCTCTTGATTTGCTAAAAGAAGCAAGGTTGATTGGAGCTAAACCTGCCCGATGTTCGATGGCGACTGGAGAAGATAAAAAAAGGACGGATGACTCTCCTCCTCTTTCAGACGTTACAAGGTATAAACATCTGGTTGGTAAACTCATATATCTCACAGTGACGAGACCTAACATCTCCTATGCTATAGGCAAGATCAGCCAGTTCATTCAAGCTCCAAGGTAGTGTCATCTACAGTCTGTCTTGAGGATATTGGAGTATATTAAATCAGTGCCTAGGAAAGGACTTCTCTTTCAGAAAATGGCCATTTAAGGGTTGAAGCGTACTCAGATTCGAGCTATGCTGATGACAAAGGTGACCTCAAGTCAACATCGGGCTTCTGCACCTTTGTGGGGGAAATATTGTGAGTTGGAAGAGCAATAAACAGTATGTAGTCTCTAGGTCCAGTGCAGAAGCAGAATATCGAAGTATGGCATCAACCACATGTGAGTTGAAGTGGTTACGAGCTCTCATGCTTGACCTAGGAGAGGTCTACAACCATCCTACACATATGTTTTGTGATAACAAGGCCGCTATATACATCTCAAACAATCCGATCTTCCATGAGAGAACAAAGCACATTGAAGTCGACTGCCATTTTATTCGGGAAGAAATTTTGAAGGAACAAATTTGTACTCCGTTCGTCACCTCTGATAAAGAGTTGGCTGATATTTTCACAAAGTCGGTGTCCTCCTCTTTTCTTCATATTTGCAACAAGCTGGGCATGATCGATATATTTGCTCCAGCTTAAGGGGGGAGTGTTGTTGTATGGAGATCGGGCGGTCTGGCAATGACGGTTTAGAGACTAGGTGGTCTGGAAGTCTGGCTCTAGCAGTTTAGAGATCGGGCGGTCTGGTGGGTTGTCACCAGTTGCTTGGTAGCTGGACTGTTGCTGTATGGAGACCGGGCAGTCTAGCGGACTCCTATGTCGGCTTCTTCTCTCCTTCTGGTGGTTGTCGAGCGGTTAGCCTATTCGTCTAACCTAGCGTCTTGTTCGGCTTGTGTCTATTGAACTTGTAATTATTTAGTCCAACATTGGTTAACTCTTATCTCTCCCATCTCCTCCATTCTATAAAAAAGAGGCTATACCTTTGTAATAAGCATCTTTTTGGATTAAAAATTTCTGTTATTCCAATTTTCGGTTTCTTCTTGTCTGTTCTAACAACTTCCCTAATAAATAATATCTTGTATATCTTTCCTCTTATAAACTTATTTTCAAAAATAAATCTAGTCATTATCTCATATCAAGCTCGAGGAGCTTGTTTGAAATCATATAATGTTTTATTTAGAAAATAAAAATAATTAGGTAGTGATGAATTGGCAAAACCTAGGGGTTGTTCCACGTATCCCTTAAATTAACATTAAGAAAGGCTAATTTCACATCTATTTGATAGACTTTGAAGCCTTTGTTAACAGCGTAAGCTAGGAAAAATCTGATCGCTTCGAGCATAGCCACCGGAGAAAAAGTCTGATTGAAGTCGATCCTTTCTTTTTGTCCCTAACCTTGAGCTATAAGTCTGGATTTGTTCTTTATGATAACTCTATTCTCTTCCAACTTATTTTTAAAGACCCATTTTGTCCCTATAACATTGTGAACTTTGAGATTTGGTACTTGCTCTCTTACCTTGTATCTTTTAAATTGATTGAGCTCTTCTTACATTGCGATGATCTATGAAGCATCCTTATTTGCTTCTTCAAACTTCTTCGGCTCAATCTGGGAAAGGAAACTCAAATTCAAGGCTTCGTTAGTTGTACCTCTTCTTGTTCAAACTCATTCACTAGGATATCCAATGATCAGATCAATGGGGTGATCTCTTGAATGTCTGATCACTAGATTCCTTGTATTGCCACCAGGAGGTTCTGCTTCTTCTTAGTGCATGTTCTTCAACTTTGAGTTTTATATCTTCAAACAAGCTCAAAGTATTGACTTTGATGGATCTTGAGATGTCTTCTTTGTTGAAGTTGGTGACCGGGCGATCTGACAGTCAGTCTTGGTGGATTGGAGACCGCGCGGTCTGGCCGTTTCCTTCAGCGTTTTGGTTGCTGTGTTGTTGCTGTCTGGAGTCCGAGCGGTCTAGCGGTTTGTCTCAGGTGACTTGGAGACCGGGCGGTCTAGCGGTCTCCCATGGCAATCTCTCTCTCTCTGGTGGTAGCCGAGCGGTTAGCCCTTCTGTCTAACCACGTGGCTTGTGCGGGTTGTTTCTGTATAGACCGCTTAGTCCTGTAATTTTTAGTCCCACATCTCTTATTTGTATTCTCTCTTCCCTCCTCCATTCTATAAAAGGGAGTCCATATCTTTGTAATAGATACCTTTTTCGGATAATAAAATTTTTGTTAAACCTCTTCCGGTTTGTTCTTGTTCGTTTCTCACATGGTATTAGAGGAAACGGTCTTTTCCTCCTGATTCGGTTCCTCTTTCTGTCTGGCGGCTTGTTATTCTCTGTTTGTGCGGTTCCTCTTCTTCTTCTTGTTCGCGCGGTTTATTCTTGTCGCTGCCCTCTGTGTGTGCAGCCTCTCTGTGCAACCTCTATTCTACTCGCACGCCTTGTTAGCCTTCCCGCGGACTTTTCGCTGTTCGCGTGATCTTCTCTTTCTTCTGTTCGCGCGGGCTGCTTTCTAGCCGCTCGACTTCTTTTCCTCTGCTTGGTTCTGCGGCTTAGTCGTGGCTTTTCTGGCCGCTGGTGTCTATCATCGTGACCGCTGCAGATTTTTTTTCCTAACCACATAGTTTGTTTCCTAACCACACGGCTTCCTGTTGTTTTCTCTTATGGCTCTTTCTGATGCTTCTACTGCCACCACTCCTGTCGCCAATCCGGCTCCGCCTCTCCCTCCTACTCCTTCCGGGAACCTTGGCACCGTTTCCAAACTTGTCGGCTCCAACTACCCGGATTGGAGCATCTCCTTCACCTTTCTCCTTCGCTCGCATCGCAAATGCCACCATCTCTCTGATGACCCTCCTCCCACCACTTCACCTCTCTTTGATGACTGGGATGCGAGTGACGTGCTTGTGCGTACTTGGCTCGCTAATAGCCTCTCTAATGAATGCCTTCCCATCATCTGTCATGATGAGACGGTCAAGGCTACTTGGCTTCATCTTGTCTCAAAGGGGCTCAGACATCCCGCATCTATACGTTGTATGCGGACCTCTTTGCCCATCCTACATTGTCTCCTACTGCTGCCTACCAACAGGTGCAGGCTCTTGGGGATGAGATTCTTCAAAATCGCCGCTTTTTTGCGGATTTGGCTCAACAACACAAACATTTCCAGGAGATTTTGGTTGTGTGTTATCTGCTTCGGCTTCCTGATACTTATGATATGATCCGCCAGCAAATTCGGGTGAGGCAGAATCTCCTATCTTTGATGCCACCGCTGCCCGCATCATCGTTGTCACCTCCCTCCTTCAGCGCCCGCTCCTTCTCCACTGAACAACTATGCTCACCAAACTCAGCGGAGTGGCTCTAGTAGCTGCAGTCACTAGTCTAGCAGACGTGCTCCTTACTGCTACATTTGCTCCCACTGTGGCCGCACAGTCCACATTGTGGATCGCTGCTGGATGAAGTATCCCCATCTTCGCCCCTCGGGTGACTCTTCTGCCTCTTCTTCCAAGCCGTCTGCCTCCGTGGTGACATCATCAGGTAGTGCCCACGTGGTGACTCAAGGTAAATGGCTTATCGACTCTGGTGCGACTGATCACATGACGGGTAATCCTCAGTGCTTATCTCTCCTCAAACAGCATGATCGGTTGCCTCCTATCCTCGTTGTAGACGGTTCTCCCTCCCCGGTTCATGGGTCGGGAGTGGTTCATGTTACTTCGTCTCTTCGCCTAGCGGACACTCTCTATGTGCCCAAATTTTCGTGCAACTTATTGTCGGTTACCTCTTTATGCAAGCAGCTTCAGTGCTCTGTGACGTTTACTCCGACTTCTTGTTCTTTTCAGGATCCGAGCTCCCAACGGACGATTGCTACTGGGACTGAGAGAAGCGACCTCTACTTCCTCGACAACGTTTCCGCCTTGTATTCCTTATCCTCTTCTTGTACGGATCTTCTCCAATGGCATCTCCGACTCGGTCATCCTCCTCTATGACTTCTACATCAGCTTCTGCCCCACCTCCCTCCATCTAGTACTCATCTCAACTGCGACGCTTGTCAGCTTGGCAAGCACCACCGTTCCTCCTTCCCGCCGAAGCAAGGTCGGGGCTCTACCCGTCCGTTTGATCTAGTCCACTCCGATGTCTGGGGACCTGCTCCTACCCTCACCATTGGTCAGGGTAGTTCTTATTTTGTTACTTTTATTGATGATTTTTCTAGATGTACTTGGGTGTATCTCTTACGATATTGCTCTGAACTTTTGGATGTATGGATCTCTTTTTATCAGTTAATTAAAACTCAGTTTGGTGTTTGTATTAAAACTTTTTCGCTCAGACAATGCTAAAGAATATCTGAGTCATGCTTTTACCACTTTCTGTGTGCAACATGGCATTATTCATCAGACTAACTGTGTTTATACCTCCCAGCAAAATGGGGTGGCGGAACACAAAAACCGTCATCTCCTCGATGTCGCGCGTACCTTGATGACCCAGATGCATGTTCCTCGCCCCTATTCGGGCTATGTTGTTCTCCTTGCCTGTTACCTCATCAATCGCATTCCCTCCACGGTTCTCCCTGGGAAAACTCCATTCTCCATTTTGTATCCGATCAAGGAGCCTTTTCCTCTCCCTCTCTGAATCTTTGGGTGCACTGCCTTTGTGCATGCCCCATCTGCCACCCGTGATAAGCTCTCCCCTCGCTCCACCAAATGCGTCTTTCTGGGGTACTCCACCACTCAGAAAGGCTATTGTTGCTTTGATCTCGTTCTTCGTAAGCAGTTCGTCTCTGCTGACATCACCTTCTTCGAGAATGCCTCCTACTTCTCGGATGACTCCTCTCCTCTCCCCCCAGCTTCTGATACTGCTATTGTTCCCTTCGTTCCCTCGTCTCTGATTGATATCTCAACCCCTACACCGTCTTCTTCCACTCCTCTCCCTCCGCCTCTCTCTCCCTCTTCTCTGCCACCGTCTCCCTCATCTCCACCGCCGTCGCTCTTTACTCCCAAGCCAGCTCTCTCTGCCACGGATGCTCCAAATGCCGAGGGACCCGCCGACCTGGATCTTCCTGTAGCTCTTCGCAAAGGGGTGCGGACGTGTACTCTACACCCCTTGTTGTTGTTGTTGTTTTATATGATCGCCTTACCTCTTCTCACAGGGCCTTTGCACTGGCTATCTCTGCCACTGCCACACCCCATTCCTACTAGGAGGCTCTTGTTATTCCTCATTGGAAGATGGCCATGGATGAGGAAATGGCAACCCTAACTGAACGGGGTACCTGGACTCTTGTTCCTCCTCCCTTCGGTACTGATGTTGTTGGCTGTCGCTGGGTATTTTGTGGTCAAATTTGGCCTGGACGGCACTATTGATTGTTATAAGGACCGTCTTGTTGCTAAGGTCTTTACTCAAACCTATGGGGTTGATTACTTTGACACCTTCTCTCCCGTGGCTCGTCTCAGCACTATCCGGGTCCTACTCTCTGTGGGTGTCAATAGAGATTGGCCAATTTCCCAGCTGGATGTCAAGAATGCCATCCTTTATGGTGATCTTCAGGAGGCCGTCTACATGGAGCAACCTCCTGGGTATGTTGCTCAGGGGGAGACACGAGTATGCCGGCTGAAGAAGGCAATCTATGGCCTCAAGCAGAGCCCTCGAGCTTGGTTTGACTAGTTCAGCGGCATCGTGGCGGCCGTTGGTTTTGCACGAAGCTCTGCCGATCACTCGTTATTCATTCGTAAAACTTTCTCGGGACTGGTGGTTCTTGCTGTGTACGTCGATGATATTCTTCTCACTAGCGATGACCAGGAAGGGGTAGCCTTGACCAAGCGGCATCTTCGTGAACATCTGGTCACGAAAGATATGGGCTCTCCGAAGTACTTTCTGGGGATCGAAATCTCTCGAAAGCCCAACTCCTTAGTCCTCTCTCAACGTAAGTATGCTCTTGATCTATTAAAAGAGGCAGGATTGACTGGAGCCTAACCTGCCCGATGCCCCATGACAACTGGAGAAGACAAAACCTGGACAGATGATTCGCCTCCTCTTTCAGATATTACATGGTACAGGCGTCTTGTTGGTAAGCTCATATATCTCACAGTGAACAGGACCGATATTTCCTATACTGCGGGCAAGGTGAGTCAATTCATGCAAGCGCCTAGGGAGTGCCATCTACAGTCCGCCTTGCTGATCTTGGAGTATGTCAAAGCAGCGCCTGGGAAAGGATTACTCTTTCAGAAGAATGGTCATCTGAGGGTTGAAGCATACTCAGATGCGAGTTACGCTGATGAGAAAGGGGATCGCAAGTCAACCTCGGGTTTTTGCACCTTTGTTGGGGGAAATCTGGTGAGCTGGAAGAGCAAGAAGCAGTCTATTGTTTCCAGGTCTAATATAGAAGCAGAGTATCGTAGTATGGCATCGACCACTCATGAGTTAAAGTGGTTATGGGCACTCATGATGGATTTAGGAGAGGTCTACAACTATCCTCTACATATATTCTGTGATAACAAGGCTGCTATATACATCTCCAAAAATCCAGTCTTTTATGAAAGAACCAAGCACATTGAGGTCGACTGTCATTTCTTTCGTGAAGAGATTTTGAAGGAACAAATTTGCACTCCCTTCGTCACTTCTGATAAAGAGTTGGCTGACATCTTCACCAAGCAAGTATCCGCCTCGTTTCTTCATATTTGCGACAAGCTGGGCATGATCGATATATATGCTCCAGCTTGAGGGGGAGTGTTGAAGTTGGTGACTGGGCGGTCTGGCGGTCAGTCTTGGCAGATTGGAGACCGCGGTCAGGCAGTTCCCTTCAGCAGTTTGGTTGTTGTGTTGTTGCTGTCTGGAGTCCGAGCAGTCTAGCGGTTTGTCTCAAGCGACTTGGAGACCGGGCGGTCTAGCGGTCTCCCATGGCGATCTCTCTCTCTCTCTGGTGGTAGCCGAGCGGTTAGCCCTTCTTTCTAACCGCGCGGCTTGTGCGGGTTGTTTCTTTATAGACCTCTTAGTCCTATAAATTTTTAGTCCCATATCTCTTATTTGTATTCTCTCTTCCCTCCTCCATTCTATAAAATGGAGGCCATACCTTTGTAATAGATACCTTTTTCGGATAATAACTTTTTTGTTAAACCTCTTCCAGTTTGTTCTTGTTCGTTTCTCACATTCTTTAACTGCTTCTTCTAATCTTAGATCCTTTAGTTATGAACTCCCATCTTCAACAAATATACTATATGAGTTGTTATGAAGCATACTTGTCTCATCAAATACAATATTAATGGATTCTTCTACAACCAAGGTTTTCTTATTGAAAATTCTTTATGTCTTGCTATGGCTACTATATCCTACAAAAATACCCTCAAAACATTTTTCACTAAACTTAGTTTTGTAATACTTCCATTATTAAGTACGAAGCATTTGCTTCTAAAGATTTTGAAGTAGGAAACAGTAAGTTTCCTGCCTTTCAGAAGTTCATAAGGTATCTTACGATGATTCTTGATGATTATGTCTCTGTTTTGCATGTAACAAGTTGTGTTGATTGCTTCAGCCCAAAAGTACCAAGTAATTAAGAGTCATTCAACATTATTCTACCTACCTCAATGAGTGTTCTATTCTTTCTCTCAGCAACTCCATTTTACTATTGAGCATGAGGAGAGAAAAACTCATGAAAGATACCTTGTCTTACATAAAACTCTATCATGGAACCAGATTCAAATTATGTTCCATAGTCACTTCTGATTTTGACCATAGAGCAGTTTAATTCATTATGTGTCTGTCGAACAAAGCTAGTGAAAGAGTCAAAGGTATCTGACTTGTGTTTAAGAAATAACACTCATGAAAAATGTGAGTAGTCATCAACAATAACAAAGGTATAATCTTGACCTCCTAAACTACAAACTAGCTAGAGACCGAATAATTTCATATGAAGCAGATATAGACATCTGGAAGAATCTCTAGAGATGATACTTTTAAAGGTATCTTTTGTCTTCTTACCCATCTGGCATACGTGAAAAGGTCTCTCTTTAACGCACTTAATATCAGATTTATCACAATAAATTATGTGAAAATAACATATTTATAACTTTGAAATTAATATGTGCTAGTCTCTTATGTCATTGATCACAAATATATGCACTATCTTTTGCCAAAAAACACATTGTGTAGAAGATTCCAAACATAGAAAATTAAAATAGAAAATGTTTCTACACTTATCCTTGTATCATAGTTTACAAATATATACACTTGTCCTTGTATTAGACACTTGTCCTTGTAAAACTCAAGAATATGCCCTTTTTCGCATAGTTTACTTATGCTTATGAGATTATGTTGTAATCTTTTAACATAATCCACGTCTGTGAAAGAGACAATACCGTTGGTAATCATACCGTACCCTTTTGTGATTCCTCTGTCATAACTGCCAAAACTAACTTTTGGACCGTCTTTGACTGAGGTATAATTTTTTATTAGGCATATTATTTCGTTCATATGCCTGAAACATCCAATGTCTAAGTACCAAATAGGATTTTGGTTGGCTTTTGGACATACCTATATTCACATATTAATTACCCTTAGGAACCCAAACAGATTTGGGTCCCTAGTTTCTTGTTAGATTAATACCACTGGAATGTTAATATTATGAGGGGTCATTCTAGTATTGTTAACTTGGGGTGTCTTATATTCAAATGAATTGTACCAACAATCTTTGACAAAGTGACCAATTTTGCTATAACACCAACAGTCAAACTTGTTGTACCTTATTTTCTTCTTCTGCTTCACCATTTGAGCGGGAGGTCTATCAGGAGGTGCTAATCAAGAATAAAAGCCTCATGAGAACAATAAGTGGTTGGCTTTATTATCTCATGTGGCTGTTTAACAACTTGGTTACCTTTTGGGGCTTTCTTCTCCTTCAGTCCATGAATGAATGGACCATAATGCTTAAGAAAGATCTCTTCATAAGTTGCCTTGAGAGAACTCTATTGAATTTTTTGAAGTGAAAGTGGCAGCCTGGGTGAAATGACCACGTGGAATGTGTGGACAATGGTGGAAGTTAGCCAGGACGGTAAGGGAGTTTGTTGGAACACCCTATTACTAATTTGGGCAAGGATCACTATGTTTTTAGGAAATCAGTTTGACCTAGATGTATAGTTGAAAAGGTCAAGTTAGAATGAGTCTAGGGCTTAGAACTTAGGTTTGAAGCTGCCCCCAGGACCATTCAAGGATCAAGACTTAGAGCTGAGACAAAGACAATTTTCGTCGAGCTCAGGTCGACGAAACGTCGAACTCCGTTCGACGATCTCTGAGCTCAACTCTGCTAAGTCGTCGAACTCCGATCGACGATCTTCGAGCTCAGATCGACGATCTGCCTTCAGCTTGTTTCCAAATCACTGAGCTCAGTTCGACGATCTATCCTCACTTATTCTTCAGGTCGCTGAGCTCAGTTCGACGATCGTAGAGCTCAGTTCGACGATCGTAGAGCTCAGTTCGACATTTTCTGTCTGATGTTCAATCCAATCTCTAAGCTCATTTCAACGATCGTAGAGCTCAGATCGACGTTTTTCTGAGAGATCGACGACTTTAAGGATTCAAATTCAGTAAGCTTTTGGAATGTTTTTCAAATTCTCTCATCATTTATTTCAAGAGATTTGTTAGCCGTTTTCATTTATTCTGGAGCAAGTTTCAAGGGATTTCTCAGAGAATGTTTATTGGACTTTCCTCCAGAAGACAAAATACTTATGGCAGACATTTATGACTACAAACGACTATCTTGACAGAGGATCATCAGAGAATAATATACACAACAGCAGATCAAGAGAAAGAACACTACTCAATACAGACATACACAGATAGTAAGATCAACTCTGAGAGAAAAATCAAGTGATCAATCCTGAAGAGTTAGATTGAAAATTAGCATACTGAAAAGTGTTCACAGCTTCAACATCAAAGACTCCAGACAACTCATATTTCAGCCTCTGCTGAAATCATTTTCTGCTGGAGATCTGAAGCTTCTGAAGGCCTATCACCCTAGCAAATCTCTCACTCCTAAGCCATCTACATCTCAGGTGGAGATTTGACAACACAATCAATCAACTAAGTCTTCTCTCAGTGATTGAGACAGAGAAGACAACTTCACCTCTTCCTTTTTTTCTTTTCCTGCTGTAAAAGGGTTATCAAAACTCCCTTCAAAAGTTTTGAATCTGGTTCTGAGAGCCTTGTCAAAACTCAGTGGTGTCAAGACACCTTATCAATAAATCTAGTTTGGTTTTTGAGCACCTGATCAAAAGCTCATTGGTGCCCAGGACACCTGATCAACCCCTTCCTGCAGTGGATTCCTACCAAGGGTGGTAGAAGAGTGGATGTACCCAGGTTTTTGGGGAACCACTATAGATCCTTGTGTCTTCTGGTTACTTGTGTATATTCTTTGCTGTGTGCTGTGATTTTTATTTTTACTGCCTTAGTTTTATTTCTACAGCAAAACACCTTACACCTATACATAAATTAAGTCTTTACTGCTTTGCAATTTTAAATTGTAAACTTACTTTAAAATACTCTATTCACCCCCCACCCTCTAGAGTTGAGATAGATCTTTCCCTCACTTTCAATTGGTATCAGAGCCAGGTTGGTTGTTCATACAGGCTAACACCTGAACCAAAAGATCCTTGATAAGATCAATCTTGTAAGAGGGTTATTTTTATTATATCTAACTATATATAAAGACATGATACAGAACAAAGATTATGAGAGCAGCAGGCCTCCAGTGTGCAATCTATCCAAGTTTGCACTTTGGAAAGCAAGGATTAGACTTTATATGAATTCTATTGATGAAGACATATTTAATTCTGTTTTGACAGTGTGCCCAAGTCCACCAGCAAACACAAGTACAAGTGCTGTTCCACCCCCTTTAGGAACAGATGCTGAAATAAAGAAGTGGAAGACTGCAGATGCCAAGGCCATGAATATCTTAGCTCAGACAATGTCTGATGAGATATTTCAGAAGGTAGCTGAATGCAACTCAGCCAAAGAAATTTGGGACAAACTTTTTGAGATTGTCTCAGGATCTGCTGATGAGAGAAAAGATAGAAGATCCCATCTCATATCCCAATATAAGAACTTCAAGAAAGGAGAAGCTAAGTCAGTAGCAGACATGTACAACAGATTAAGTCTGATTGTCAATGAGTTAAAGACTCTGGATAAAGAAATCTCATTGAATGAGCTGAATGACAAAATCCTAATGTGTTTCCCCAGCACCTGGGATTCAAGAATCTGGCCAATCAAAGATGCCAGAAGTCTAAATGAGATTACCACTGAAGCTCTCTTGGGCAAGCTCAAATCTTATGAGCTGCTCATTAAAAATAGAGAAGAAGAATAGAAGGCTGCCTTACCAGCCACAAGGAAAGAGAAGACAATAGCCTTCAAAGCTGTTGAGGACCTGCCTGAAGAAAAGGTCACAGACAATGAGGAGCTACTCAGCTTATTGGCCAAAAGATTCTACAAAATGGCCAGAAAAGACTTCAGAAAGAGATCATACAAGGGACATGATAAGCCAAGGTATGATAAATCAAATAACAACAAGGAAGTTATATATTTTGGTTGTAGGAAACTAGGCCATATTGTGCCTGACTGTCCAGAAAACAAAAACAAGGACAAGAAAGATAAAAGAGAAAGAAGAAAGGAGAAAGACTTTAAGAAGAATAGCTCAGACAAACCCTCCTCCAGCAAGAACAAACATACAAGGAAGGGATTTGTTGCTGAGACATGGAGTGAAACTGAAGAGGATTCTGAAGCTTCATCCAGCTCCAGTGATGATGAGGATGATGCTGATGAAAAGGAATTTTGCATGATGGCTATCAATGCCTCTCAAACAGATTCAGAAGAAGACGAGTCAGAGTCAGATTCAGAAATTCAACTAGAAGAAGACCAGGTAATCAATTCATTTGATTTCAGTTCTGAGGACTTTAAACATGAGTTTAAAGTACTATTCCTAGATCTATTAGAGTCTGAGAAGGAAATCATTTCCCTCAGAAAACAACTGTCTGAGTATAGCACTTTAAAATCAGAGAACCTCAAACTCTCTGAAGAGTTAGAATGCTATAAGGAGCAGATAGCTTCACTGAAAAGTGAACTATCCAAGGCCAAACAGTTTGAATAATCCCTTAATGGGAGAAGCATCAAACTGATGGATATCACAAGCACAGTGAACTCTAGACTTAATAGTACACTGGGCTTGGGAGCTTCATCCAGCCAGCCTATAGTTCTGACAACTCCAATCAAATTTATCTCTGATAAAGGAAAGGAAGTTGTAGAGGTAGCTAGGAAGAATGCAGATTTGCCAAAGAAAGTTATAGTTCAACAGAATGCGTCGAACAGAGCTCGACGATCATCGAACGACGCTCGACGATCCAAGAAAAAATCGTCGAACTCAGCTCGACGACACCTGAACTCTGAACTCCAGGACACTCGATCTTCGAACAGAGGTCGACGATCTGACCCAAGATCGTCGACCTCAGCTCGACGATCATCGAACAGAGATCAGGGCTTTGAACAATCTTTCAAAGGTACATCTAGATTCAATCCTAGAAGTCCTACATCCAAAAATTTCAACACCTATACTAAATGGATAGTACCTCCTAGGAGATACCATCCTGAAGGTTATAAGAGTCAACCTGGGATGTCTTCCATTTCTGAATTTAAAGGATATCAACCTAGGCCCAAGGTAAACTGGGTCAAAAACATGTAAATTCTTGTAGGTACAGGTGAAGACCTATCCAACATCAAACCAGCTATGGTATCTGGATAGTGGGTGCTCAAAGCACATGATAGGGAACAAGGACAACTTCACATCCTTTAAAGCCAAGCTTGGACCCAAAGTAATTTTTGATGATTCAAACTTTGGAACAACAAAAGGATATGGTGCAGTCCAAATTGGAACAGTCACCTTCAAGAAAGTAGCTTATGTTGAAGGACTCAAGCACAACTTGATAAGTATCAGTCAACTTTGTTATGAAGGATATCAAGTGACTTTCAACAAAGCTATATGCAAGGTCAAGTCAGAAGACAACACAACTGTGTTGACAGGTAACAGAAAAGGTAACATTTACTTAGTAGATTTTCATTCATCTAAAGTAGATATTTGCCTGTTCAATTCTATATACAGACCTAATATACTATGGCATAAGAGACTAGGACATATTAACCTTAGAACCATTGCTAGGCTATCTAAGGACAACCTTGTTAGAGGACTACCTTCTGGCCCCTACAAGAAGTAAGGACTTTGCAAGGCTTGTCAATTAGGCAAGCAAACTAAAAACAGTTTTAAGTCACTTAACAAGAGTGATTCACCTAGGATTTTTTATCTGTTACACATGGATCTCTTTGGACCCATTACAGTATAAAGCTTAGGAGGGAAATCCTACACTTTAGTGGTTGTAGATGACTTCTCAAGATTCACATGGGTGTTCTTTCTGAGGAAGAAGTCTGATAACTTTAAGTGTTTGACAGAGTTTCTCAAATGTATACAGAGTGAGTTCAATACTCATATTGCCCTGATCAGAAGTGATCATGGAACAGAGTTTGATTCTCTTCTTATGCAAGAGTTCTGTCAGAGTGAAGGGATCATGCATACATTCTCAGCTCCTAGAACTCCTCAACAAAATGTGGTAGCAGAAAGGAAAAATAGAACCCTAATTGAATCTGCAACTACATTGTTGTCAGATGCTCATCTTCCTCTATCCTTTTGGGCTGAGGAAGTGAACACCTCCAACTATGTACTGAATAGAAGTTTGATACATAAACTGAAGGGCAAGACTCCCTATGAATTACTCAAAGGGAAGAAACTTAAAGTAGATTACTTCAAAATTTTTGGTTGCATTTGTTATATTCACAACAATGACAAGAGATATATAGCAAAATTTCAAGTAAAAGCTGATGGAGTGTTTCTGGGATACTCCATGATCAGTAAAGCTTATAGGGTTTATAATAAAACTACTCAAAAAATAGAAGAATCTTTCCATATTTCCTTTGATGAAACTAATATGTCTTTCAAGGATAAGAATGCTTCTACCATAGAACATTTGCAGGTACATTCTCTAGCTGAAGACTTGGACAGATTGTAAGTTACTCAAAAGGATGAAAGTAGTGAAGATGAAGAAGCTGCTCAACATCTGGAAGAAAATCTTCTTGAAGAGCCAGTTGTTGTTCCACAAGAGGATACAACAACACAGGTTGGTAAACAATCAACAACCCCTGTTGATTTAGTAACATCAAGAGATCATCCAATCTCCCAAGTGATTGGAAACATCTCAGCTGGTGTGCAAACAAGAAATCAGGTTCACCAAAACCTGATGCACACTTGCTTTCTCTCTCAAATTGAACCTCAATCCATTCAAGATGCAGAGCAAGATCCACACTGGATCATTGCAATGCAAGAGGAGTTGCATCAATTTGAAAGAAACAAAGTTTGGGAACTAGTGCCTAAGCCAAAGGATCATTCCATTGTTGGAACAAAATGGGTGTTCAGAAACAAATTAGATGATCAAGGAATTATTGTAAGGAACAAGGCAAGGCTAGTTGCTCAAGGATATTCTCAAGAAGAGTGGATAGACTATGACCAGACCTTTGCACCAGTTGCAAGGTTAGATGCCATAAGAATCTTCCTGGCTTATGCTGCTCACAAGGGATTCAAAGTCTACCAAATGGATGTGAAGAGTGCTTTTCTCAATGGGGAGATCAAAGAAGAAGTCTATGTCAGACAACCCCCAGGTTTTGTCTCTCCAACTCATCCTGATTATGTTTTCAAACTGCATAAAGCATTATATGGTTTAAAGCAAGCTCCTAGAGCATGGTATGAGACCCTATCATGCTTTCTTCTGGAAAATGATTTTATTAGGGGGAGAGTAGACCAAACTCTTTTTATTAGAACCCATAAGTCCCATACCCTACTAGTACAAATATATATAGATGACATCATCTTTGGTTCTATTGATTCAAACTTGTGCAAAAAGTTTTCCAAGCTTATGCACTCTAAATTTGAAAGGAGTAGCATGGGTGAGCTCTCATTCTTCTTGGGATTGCAAGTCAAATAACATGCTGAAGGCATATTTATTTCTCAAACCAAGTATGTAAAAGAGCTGGTTAAGAAATTTGGTATGTCTGATGCATCATGTATGAAAACACCCATGCCTACCAATGTTGTATTGGATGCTGATAAACATGGGAAACCAGTTGATCAGACAATATATAGAGCAATGATTGGCTCTTTATTGTACCTTACAGCTAGTAGGCCTGATATAATGTTTGCTACATGTATATGTGCTAGATTCCAAGTTAGCCCTAGAGAGTCACACTTAACTTTAGTAAAGAGGATTCTTAGGTATGTTAAAAGCTGTCCAAATCTAGGTCTCTGGTATCCAAAAGATTCAGCATTTGACTTAACTGGATTTTCAGATGCTGATTAGACAGGAAAAGCACCAGTGGAACTTGTCAGTTTCTTGGTGATAGACTTGTCTCATGGTTTTGTAAGAAACAAACATCTGTGTCAACCTCAACTGCTGAAGCTGAATATATGGCTACAGGTAGTTGTTGTTCACAAATCTTGTGGATACAAAATCAACTCCTAGACTATGGTTACAACTTAGAGAAGTCTAAAATATTTTGTGACAACACAAGTGCTATTTCCATTGCACAAAATCCAGTCCTTCATAGTAGGACAAAACACATCGAAATTAGGCATCATTTTCTAAGGAATAATGTTGAGAAAAATAAAATTGAACTTCAATATATCTCAACTGATTTGCAAAGAGGAGATATTTTCACCAAGCCTTTGGATGAAAAGAAACATAACTTCTTCCTCAATCAGTTAGCAATGCTAGATGGAGGCTGTCTAAAATGAATTCCAAGATTATAAAAATCTAAAAACAGACCAAGATTAGGCTAAAAACTCATTTCTCTTTGTGTCTGTAGGATCGTTTCTTTCTCTGAATTGCGCTCGACGATTTCCCAGAAATCATCGAACGACGATCGACGGTTTCCCAAAAATCATTGAACGAAGATCGACGTTTCTCGAATCGTCGACCTGAGTTCAGCGCCGCCTGATAGCTTTAAGCTATCCTTCCTTCTGTTAAGCGGTCGTCGAGCAGAGCTCGACGCTCGTCAATGTCGTCAAACGGAGATCGACGACATTAAAACCTCTTCGTATTCCTTAGAAGCCCAAATCGTCGAACAGAGTTCAACGATTTTTCGTTTCGGCGTCGAACCCTAATATAAAAATCATTTTTTGGCTGCTGTTCGTCTTTTACGCTTTCATACTCTCTACAAATTTTTCTCTTTCCCTCCAAACTCTCTACACTTGGTCGTGTTTGATCAATCTTTGTAGGTACACATGACGGTGTCGGTTGCCGCTCTTTCCAAAATGAAATTTGATACAGGTTTTGACATAGATATGAACTCCTTCGATGGCAGCGATCAGAGGTTCAAAGATATTCTGAATCTTTTCCGAGAATAGCAGTTAGTTCAGTTTATGACCACCAGAATAAAGATTGCGGCAGATGAAATAAAGGAATGGGTTTTTACTACAACCAATGAGAATGAAAATACTATAGTCGGTACGATCAACGGGACTCAGGTACCATTGTCCCCTATTCTTCTGACTGAAGTATTCACCTTAAGTACTGGAGATGACTCTATTGATTTGTCTGGAGAAGAATTTGATTCCATGTTAGATAGAATGGGTCACTCTGCTGTACACCCTAATAAGCTGTTGAAAAAGAATCTATCAATTGAATTTCAATTTTTGGCTGATGTTGTAGGGAAAGTGCTTCTGGCAAAGCACTCAGCTCATGATACCATCTCAAGGTATCAGTTCTGTTTAATGGGAGCAATAGTTGACAAGAAACATCTGGATTGGGGAACTATCTTCCTTGACTTGATCAAGAAGAAAATTAACAAAAGTTGTGTCTATTTTGGGAGGATTCTAGGGGTTTTCCTGCATTCCAGGTGCCCTGAATTACTGATTTCAAATGGGATGCACATCAATGCATCCAAAAGGCTCACTTGTGCCCTTTTCAACAAGTGGGATAGGCATATTATCAACCCCAACAGGGCTGCTGCAGCAATTCCATCTTCAGGCATAAGGACTGTTACAGTCACTTCCCCTCAGGTCTCTGCCCCAGCAGAAGAATTGCCTGCCTCTTCTACTCCTCCTCCACTTGTCTCTACATCAATCTCCACAACAACCACAATAGTCATCTCCACCATAGCTACATCTTCCCCCCATTACCATCTCCTCACCCTTATCCTCTCCAGCCACTTCAGAATCATTCCACCCACAACACTATTATCCACCTCTCACCATTCCATCATTCCACCTCTTGGAAGACTGCTTCATGGATGATTCTCCTTCCTCTCCTTCTGAGATTCCATCTACCTCCTCCTACCAACAACTCCTTCAGGATATACTCTCACAACCATCCTTTACTCCATCCATTTCCACTCCCATATAATCCATCTCCATTCCAGCACCATCCATCTCCACAATCTCTACTACTGAGCCATCCATCCCTATACCTCCTACCACCACACCATCCAACATTATGCCAGCAACATCAACTCCTACCTCTACTCAAGCCCATCTTGAGCATGTAGATCTTCCTGCACTGGCAGACAGGCTGTATGAGCTGCTAGCCCCCAGGCTATCCTCATTGCTTGAGACCACAATGGCTCCACTTCTGAAACATGTTCAGGAGCTGTCTGACAGGCTTTCTTCATTCCTCTCTTCTCAGGCAATCCCTTCCTCTGGGTGCCTTGATCCAGTTCTTACTGAATCCAGGCAGGGGGAGATGCCTAATGAAGTTCTGGAATTATCTGCTGCTGCTACTCCAGTGTTTACAGTGGACCTCAGGTCATTGTTTAGTGCTTTTGATTCTCTTCACAGAAGATATTTACCAGTTCAGCAAGTTGAAGACCTTACTAAGGACATTGTGCCTATTTCAGAATGTGATCCCAATCTGATTGCATCATATGTCAACTCTTTTAAGGCTGAGGATGTTGTTGCTTCTGTTTGTACTGCTGTTATATCTGTTGGATCCACTGATATTGAAATGCTGCCTGTTGATATGCCTGCTGATATTGATAATACTGCTGATGAAGAATTGGCCAAATATTTGGAAGTACAAGTATCTTAGACTCCTGCTAGTTCATCTGCTCCTGCTGAGAGTACTGCTGTGATTACTGCTGTTGAATCAACACCTCCTGCCCCTGTTGATACTGAGAAATGAAAAGTTCAAGAGGAATATATCAAAAGTATAGATGCTTTGTATGACAGACCACAGAGTTCTGAAAGTGATCAATTCAATACAGAATCTGATGACTCTGCTGGCACTATTGTTTGGAAAAGGAAAGCTAGAAGTAAGGCCATGATGAAGGTCCCTCCTGCAAAGGCCAAGGATGTTAATGACATACCCTATTATATTCTACATGACTGCCAGATAACTGAACCTTGGATACAGTATTCTAAAAACCAGCTAAAGGCCATGAAGAAAAAAAGAAAGTTGGATAAGTATGAGAAAGGATCATCCCAGTTTCAGCCTCCTCCTCCTCCAGATTCAGGATCAGGTGGAGGATCAGCTTCTCAAACCTCTGCTCCAAAGCAAAGCTCCTCCCAATCTTCACAGAGATATCATCCCAGAGGGCAATATCAAAGAGGTTATCAGTCCAGAAGAGGATAATACAGAGGTAATCAGAGAGAACACAGGATTCAATCAAGACAACAAAGGGAAGGACAAAGACATATGGACTCAACTCAAGGTCCTTTCCCTTATAAACTCAGAGAAACTGTTGATACAAGGACTTCTACTGCTTCAGAAACTATTAATAGATATGAACCTGCAATCCCTTTTGAAGATCCAGAGAACAATCCTTTATCATGGACTGCTAGGATGAAAGAACTTGCTGCCTTAGATCAGTTGAAGAAGGCCAGAGAGCAAGGAAAAGACACTTCCAACATCACTACCTTGTCAGAGCAAAGGAAGGCAGAACTGGAAAGATATGCTTCAAGGAAGTTCTTTGACCCAGTGGATTACATGAAACTGCATCCTGAGGCTGTGGTTCCCAGGCCAAGATCTCAAACCTCCTTAGGTGCAGATGATGACAGAAGGTCAAAGAAAGAGGCTCTCAATCCCAACAGGGAAATCTTATTTAAGAAAGGAAGTGAAAAGAAGTGATCTCTGTAAGCAAACAGTACATTCATTTTAAAAACACTTGCTGATATTCTATCTGAATGCTGCATGTTCTGCTCTGTTGCTTTAATTTTTTGCTTTTCTGTATTTGCTTTTGTATTTATTACTGAGCTCTGTAAATAGTAATCCTAACCCAAATAGGGGGAGATTGTTGGAACACCCTATTACTAATTTGGGCAAGGATCACTATGTTTTTAGGAAATCAGTTTGACCTAGATGTATAGTTGAAAAGGTCAAGTTAGAATGAGTCTAGGGCTTAGAACTTAGGTTTGAAGCTGCCCCCAGGACCATTCAAGGATCAAGACTTAGAGCTGAGACAAAGACAATTTTCGTCGAGCTCAGGTCGACGAAACGTCGAACTCCGTTCGACGATCTCTAAGCTCAACTCTGCTAAGTCGTCGAACTCCGATAGACAATCTTCGAGCTCAGATCGACGATCTGCCTTCAGCTTGTTTCCAAATCACTGAGCTCAGTTCGACGATCTATCCTCACTTATTCTTCAGGTCGCTGAGCTCAGTTCGACGATCGTAGAGCTCAGTTCGACGTTTTCTGTCTGATGTTCAATCCAATCTCTGAGCTCAGTTCAACGATCGTAGAGCTCAGATCGACGTTTTTCTGAGAGATCGACGACTTTAAGGGTTCAAATTCAGTAAGCTTTTGGAATGTTTTTCAAATTCTCTCAGCATTTATTTCAAGAGATTTGTTAGCCGTTTTCATTTATTCTGGAGCAAGTTTCAAGGGATTTCTCAGAAAATGTTTATTGGACTTTCCTCCAGAAGACAAAATACTTATGGAAGACATTTATGACTGCTAACGGCTATCTTGGACAGAGGATCATCAGAGAATAATATACACAACAGCAGATCAAGAGAAAGAACACTACTCAATACAGACATACACAGATAGTCAGATCAACTCTGAGAGAAAAATCAACTGATCAATCCTGAAGAGTTAGATTGAAAATTAGCATACTGAAAAGTGTTCACAGCTTCAACATCAAAGACTCCAGACAACTCATATTTCAGCCTCTGCTGAAATCATTTTCTGCTGGAGATCTGAAGCTTCTGAAGGCCTATCACCCTAGCAAATCTCTCACTCCTGAGCCATCTACATCTCAGGGGGAGCTTTGACAACACAATCAATCCACTAAGTCTTCTCTCAGTGATTGAGACAGAGAAGACAACTTCACCTCTTCCTTTTTTTCTTTTCCTGCTGTAAAAGGGTTATCAAAACTCCCTTCAAAAGTTTTGAATCTGGTTCTGAGAGCCTTGCCAAAACTCAGTGGTGGCAAGACACCTTATCAAAAAATCTAGTTTGGTTTTTGAGCACCTGATCAAAAGCTCATTGGTGCCCAGGACACCTGATCAACCCCTTCCTGCAGTGGATTCCTACCAAGGGTGGTAGAAGAGTGGATGTACCCAGGTTTTTGGGGAACCACTATAGATCCTTGTGTCTTCTAGTTACTTGTGTATATTCTTTGCTGTGTGTTGTGATTTTTATTTTTACTGCCTTAGTTTTATTTCTACAGCAAAACACCTTACACCTATACATAAATTAAGTCTTTACTGCTTTGCAATTTTAAATTGTAAACTTACTTTAAAATACTCTATTCACCCCCCCCCCCCTCTAGAGTTGAGATAGATCTTTCCCTCACTTTCAAAGTTGCATGCAGCTTGTTCCCTAGCGGTAACTGGGCTGATATGATGTTTATCCACGGAGTTCGATGAGTCTGGGTTACAGACTGGATTGGAGCTCGGGAGATCGGCATGGTTTGTGTTATTGACTTGGTATGGATATGTTCAAAGTCCAGGTGTGCTCAGTCCGGGAGATCATATGTTTAGCACGGACTACTTTCTATGTCTGCCGAGTTTGACAGTTGTTAGCCTTGCTTGCTCTGGTTCCAGGCTCAAAGTGTGCGGACTAGAGAAGTGTCCGCAGGGGCGTGCAGACTAGAGCTGTGTTCACATGTGTGCAGACTGGTGAGTTTATGCAAGGTTTGCTTGTATGGAGGACAATTCCTGGCTTCTCCTTGTGGCGACAAGGAGTATATGACTTTTATCCAGCTTTGGTGATGCGACCTTGGGACACTGGTTGTCCGACCTAGTTGTAGTAATAAGGCGAATTGATTTTGTGTCCACAGCTATGCCGATACACTCAGTGCTCGCCACGATATAGGGTGGTGATCTTATCGGCTAGGGCGGTGACCGCACTTCTATCCACACCTATAAATAGGACCCCTATCACATCAACAGTACAACTAAATGAACAATTGTGCGGACAGTGCTGAGAAGCTAGTGACTTGGTTCTGACTTTGGTAAGGGATCAAGGCAGACTCAGCGGTTACAATCAGCGGTTAATAGCAGGTCACGGCTTGTGACTGGGCGGTTTTCGCTTTGGTCTTTCCCAATTCAATAAGATGTCCACTTCTGGTGGCTTGTTCAGTTCGTGCGGTCAATCTGTCTCGTCATGTATACCTCATCTTATAAAGATCATTGATAGTACTTAGCTTGGTTTTGGTTGAGTGTTCCTGCTCCTGGTTTCACGTTTTCCGCAATTCACAAATTTTTATACACTCATTCTGATATTTCTAGGATGGCTCCATACTTGGTTATTTTTGTTGGAGACAACATGTGTTGGTCTAGCAAAATGAGCATAGGATGTTTCAAGGTCATACTGATTTGTAGGAAGGATTACCTTCTTGAATACAGATTGACCTTGAGGAGCCCTCCTTCTATTTCTAGGAGCCTTATATCCAATACCACATATCTTAGAAGCTGAAAATCCCTCAATGAGAGGAAGAATAGTCTTTGGTTTCGATAAGCTTTCAACAAGCTTCCTTTCAATCAATAACTTTTCTTCTAGTTCATCCATATCTTTCTCCTTCAGACTTACTAACTTAGTAGAGCACTCCAATTCCTCTTTCAAGGATTGGATTTCATCTCTGAGGGGAGTCAATCTCTCAATTTCATCCCTCAGTTCATATTCTAATGCCTTGAGAGATACAATCTCTTTGGCTTGAGATTTGACTACCTTGCAGCATTTGTCAAATCTCCTTAATAGTGCTTGATATTATATCATTAAGTCTGGCTCATCCTTAGAGAGGTGATCTTCATGACCGTCGGAGTCTACATCGGAATTAGATAGAGGAGTGTGTGAATTTACCTCCCCATTATATTGGGAGTCACAATTATCCTCGTCGGTATGTGCCATAAGCCCAAAGTAGGCTTCTTCATCTGAGCTTGACTCACTTGAGTCGTTATCGCTAAAAGTCTTTGACTTCTTCATGATGAAGCTCTTTTATTCTTTCTTCTTTCCTTTGAAGGATGTATTTTTTTTTATCCCTCCATCTTCTTATGAGGACAGTCAGCGATCATGTGTCCTGGCTTATTGCAATAATAACAAAAAATGTCAAAAGAAACCTATATGTTCTATTTAAGCTTATACCTATCATTGTCATTGGAGCTTCTCTTGTGATAATCACCATCATGATGTGATCTTCTACAATCAAATGAGGAGGGAAGATTTTTTATTCGCCTCCTTTTGTTGAGCCAACTCTTAAACTGTTTGGAGAGTAAGGAGAACTCTCCATCTGACACTTAAGAACTAGATGAGCTTGGCTTTGAATCTTCATATTCAATTGAGACATGTGTCCTTGATGGTGATACAGCTCTGCATTTTCTTGACCCTTCTGCCTTCAATGCTACATACTTCTATTTGATTGAGTCTTTCTTCCCTCTTCTTCTGCCTTTCTTATATTGAGTTTCAGCTCATGTGATAGCAGCTTCCCGAACAAGATCTGTGGCTCTATTGTAGCCATTTTACCAAATTCCCTTATAGCAACTACTTTGGTATATCATTCCTTCGTTAAGGATTTCAAGAATTTTTCATTAAGCTCGTTATTGGTAAATTCACAACCATAATTTCTTAGGTCGTTCACGATCTTGAAAAATATCTTATAGCAGTCAGCATTAGTGTCCCTCTTATCTTGCTTGAAGCCTTTGTATTCCTGATTGAGAAGTGATCTCCGATCATCACTAACTTTTTTCATTCCTCCTAAAAGAACAATTAGAGATTGACACGTCTCATTTGCAAAATTACAGTGGACTAAGTTTTGCAACATAGAATTGTCCACCACACTGGCAATGATGTTCTTTCTCTTTTTATCTAGAGAAACAAGAGCTATCTCATCTTTGTTCAAATCCATTATCTTTTTTAGGAACTGTCAGATTTGGGCCAATGGTTGACGGTGTCATTATAATGTGAGGGACTTCTTCAACAATGATGATGATTCTAGGATCAGAAGCTTCCATGAATAAGTTTACCCTTTCTTTCCACATAGAGAAGTTTTCCTTATTGCACACCGGTAACTTCATCGTAGATAAATCCTTCTCCTATCCATTTCTGTTTAGACAACTAGATCAAGATCAATTCATGGTGTTAACCTTTTAATGAGCAACAGAATCTGATACTAATTGAAAGTATCTAGTTGTCACCCTAAATTACTTAGGGCAGGGGGGTGATTAGGTGAATCCTGCGCCATTATAGTGGAATAAAAATCTAGTAAAAATAAAGCACACAAAATAAGAGAATAAGCACAATATAGACATAAGGATTTATAGTGGTTCCCCAAAATGGGTACATCCACTGCCCCGCCTCGCCTATCTAGCACTTCGGGCTAAACTCGGGTACTTCACCAAAACTCAAATTAATAATAATCTTACAACTCGGAGTCTCTCACTCCTACAAACTCGGAGAACAACTTCCCCTACACTCGACCCTTCAACAAGGATCTACAAATCATAGAAGCAAACTACTTCTTAAAGGTATAAAAAGATTTATACAAACAAATATATTGTAAACAATCTTCTTAAAACTCTTATGAGTTTTCTTCAGACCTGGAAAGCAACCTTTCTTCTTTTCTTGAAATCTTTGACTCAAATCATGCTGAAGAAGAATATGATTGCTTGAAGATCGATCTGAACTAAGCGTTGAATGAATCTCTGGAAATATTCTGAAAGACTTTGAGAACAGGAGACCAATTGAAGCTAATCTTGCAGGAGGAATCACTGATCAAAAAATATATCGCCGTCGGTGTTCTTCGTGAAAATGATTTTGAAATCCCGATCATTTATGGCGATATGAAATTCGAAAATAATTAGGTTATTCAGAAATAATCCTTGACTATTTATAGATGATTCCTCGCTAATGGCTCGATTTTGAACTTAATTCTACCATCCACGTGTTCTATACATGGCAAAAGCCCTAATTTTGGAAAGCCGTAAAAATGAGAATGATAATTAAACGAAAATTTGTTTAAGACCAATTCATCGAGACATCACGTGAACTCTCATGACAACTCGATGAACTAGTCGAAATAACTTGGGTGAGAGCTTGCATGAGATGTTTGGATTTCACCAGACCTTTTGACGAATTATTTGAAAGCTCTCAAGAGTACTTGATGAATTAACTTGAGCACACGATGAATTTTACTTGAACACGACTAACACTAACTTTCTATGTAACATTAAAGTAGTTCACTTGACTTCTTGAGAGGACTCAATGAATTTCATGAGTACTCACGTAAGTACTCAATGAATTCACTTGAGTACTCGAAAAATTTTACTTAGTCGTGGTGGATAGCAGTTCTCAGTGATCTCTCAAGTACTCCTAATCTCACTCGACAAATTCTATGAGGGCTTACGTGAGTTCTTGACGAATTTAATGAGTCCTCGTGAGATCACTAGACGAATTTTCCTTAGCCAAAATCTGCAACTTCTGAATAACTTCCTTTGTGATGCTAGATGAAGTGCATCTCATTAGAGAGATTACACATGGGTCAACACGATGTTCTATATAATGAGAAATTGCATTGTACATAACTATGTTTGAAGACCCATTGTCACGTGATAATGATTTGTATTTGGCAATAAAACCTGCACCACACGGCTAAAATTAACATCAAATACAACCTCAATTCAACTTAGTTGAAGGGAAACTTCTTCAAATTAGGGCTATTGTGGATACAATACCCCTATATATAGAGAGAGAGAGAGACAAACACACACATATACCTGTTTTAATATGAGAGTAAGCAAGCGAACAAATAGTAGAAAAGAGAACCAAGAGCAGAACAACGATACATAAAACCCTGATAGAAAAAAATCATGGGGACTGGCCTAGTTTGGATAAAATCTACTAGTTGTATTCTATTACAAGAGTTAGAGTTCTTAAGAGAGTGATAGATCACCAAAAGTTTTTACAAGTAAGATGAGTAATATAACTAAGTCAATAACAACGCTTGCGATAGCAATCTTTGAAGCAGAACCATTGCAAGCAGAGTGAACACTAAGAAAGAAGATAAACAGAGAGCAAAGCCTTCACTGGAAAACCTCCATGCTCTCCCTTCTCCTTGCTTCTCTCTCACTTTAATTGAAGGCCAGATGGCCTTTTTATATCATTTGGGGGGGTGCACATGAAATTTATCCCTTTTAGATGATGAACGAGCGAATTGGACTGAAAAATTTCATTCACATAGATTACCAATTTTTGGAAAATAATGACCCTACCCTCAAATGGGTCGAGCAACTTGGGAAATCTAGGCAGGTTAGCCGACGAGGAGGCAATGACGATGATAAAAAGCAATAAAATAAGGGAAGTGAAGTGGGTGGGAATGTAAAGGTGTGTATGAGGGCATGTTGGGAACATTGACCACAATGTCCTAGATTTGAAGAAGCCCCATAAGTCAATAAAATACACAAATTTGTATTTGATATTTCTCTGAGTTAAAATATGCATGTTATTAGTACTTGATTGACAAGACAACTTGGAATTATCAGAAATTTAATTAAAGATAAGTCAGCATACTCTAGAGTGAAGGATATTTTCTTAAGTACAAATGCATCAAGTCATCTCACATCACTCGACGCTATCTAAATGCGTTGATTGGTTGTCATTTACTCAGAGATGCCGCTGAGATGCAGAAAATCTATCTAAGTATAAATGTGGCGAGTGAAGTTCATTCACTCAATGCCTTAGTAGAGAAGCAGAAATTCTATCTAAGTACAAATGCGTCGAGTGAAGGCCATTCACTCAACGCCTCAGTGGAGAAGCAAAAATATGTCCAAGTGCAAATGCATCGAGACACAAGACATCACTCAGCGCCAAAGATGAATGCGATGAGTCATTCTGCTGATGTCATGTTTAATTCAAATTGACGTAAATTGCACACTAAAAGATGAAAACCACCGCATTCTTCTGACACACAATCTTGGGAAAATACAATTGTTAATGTTGGCCATGTCGCATACCTAAATAGGTTTATATCCATTGCATATGTATAGATATATAAGCTAAGTGTGTGGGACTTTTACAAGAACTTTTGGAATGCTTTATGTAATCCCTAATTCGCAAAAGTTGTCGTTAGCAAGAAAGATCAATTCATTTGTCTTCAAGCTCCACAAGTCTTCACAACAATCTTTCTGAAGCTTAAAGAAGAAGAAAATATCTGCAAGAATTCAACACAACACATACTATTCCAAATCCGAAGATTATTTCATGTTGTTGTGGGTGAAAAAAGCGGGATGGTGTAACAATTAGAGAAGAAGGCTCCAGAGCATCTATTCTTGAGTCTCTGTAAAACAAATGATCTTTTAATCTCTATTGTAAGATCTCCTTGAGATCTGAGTGTAGAACTTTTTCCAAAGTTTGAGGTAGGATTCTTACATAGAATCTGAGATAGGCATGTGTTATAAAGACTGAGGTTGGGCTTATTCGTGAGCCTGAGGTAGGAGACCTGTTGCTATCTCTGAGGTACGTCCGAGAAAAGTCTGAGTTGAAGGAGTGGAAGCCACTCTAAGGTGTAAGATCTAGGGAGGGATCTGAGTTGTAAGATCAGTTGATCTGCGTTTTGGAGGAGTTAGCCTAATCTAGCACACTGCTAGATTGGTGGAGGGGGAAGTGGATGTATCCTAAATAGGGGAACCACAATAAATTGCTTGTGTATTTTCTGTGTCCTTGAAAACAAATAACCTAACCTAAACACACCAAGTAATATCTAAAAAAGAAACCTATCCACCCCCCTCTACATGTTTAGCAACCCTTAAAAAGACTTTCAGGGCATGTGCGTTCGTGCACAAAAATGTGTGCGGGTGCTCGCGGTATACGTTTGTGTGTGTGCATCTTGCACAAGCATTCTTTACCATGCACTCATTCAAGGGCAAGAACTGTGGGTGTGTGTGCGCTCTAGGGGGGCTCTCCCTCCTGTGTATACTATAGAGCACTCGTGGGGGTTGCGTGCATACCCTGTAAGGGCCTAGTGGTCTTGCTCAAGCAAGGGAGAGAAATCGCACGGTCAAGACGAACAATTTTGACAATTTGATTAGGGTTGTGACCATCGAATTCTCACAATTTTTGAAGGTCGTTACTTACAAAAAGCGAGCCCAAAATTTTAGGGAAATCCATCAATTGCTCCTCAATTTTTGGAGGTCTTACTTTCAAAAAGAAAGCCTAAAATTTTTTTAAGCCGATCACCATATTATTTTTATGTGAGATCTGAAAGGACTTTTATTGTTCAAGATTATTGCGCTTGCATATATATTGTTTGCAAATAGATTAAAGGGCACAAGTGTTAGAGCCATGCTTGGGAACATGTGACATAATTGAGAATGCACGAATGTAGGCTCAAAAATGTGTGTGATTGCATGAGGATTGAAGGGTCATGTTGTTAACCCAAATCTAGCGATGATGGAGGAGAGCATCAAGAATAAGCTAGGACTACTTGCCAAATAATCATTCTCAGTGCTCGCCGGACTCTTGGGCGAACACTCTGGAGTATTTGTGGACACCCCGTTGAGGAATGACAGTGTTCAGCGCGGACAGTCAGCATGTGACCTGTAATATCCCAATTCGAGCAAGACACCTCATATGTGTTTTCGTGTTACAATGGTTACTTGAGCCAGTAGAAAATGTTGGGAGAGATCCCAAGGCCACGAGTCGGTAGTTTGATCAGGCCTAGAGTGAATACAGAAATTCGTCGAGTTAACTTGAGAGGACTTGTGAAATTTGTCGAGAAATTCATCGAAAGGACTCATGAATTTGTCGAGAGGGTTTGACAAATTATGTCGAGAGATTCGTCAAAAGGACTCGTGAATTCGTCGAGAGGGTTTGACAAAATTCGTCAAGAGGACTCATGAATTCGTTAAAATGACTCATATAACGGACTTAATGCACTCGACGATTAGTAGAGTGATTCTGATGATTCGTCAAGTATACATGATGAATTGTCTTGGAGAATTGCGTACGAGCTATCTTGATTACTCACGACCTGGGGAAGATTACGGTACTCTTGGACTTTGATAGAGAAGTGAAATTAATGGCCTCGTCTTTTCTAAATCCCAATTTTATATTATGACCAAGTTAGGTCCAATAAGGTAGTGACACATGGCATGGAAACTTTCAACCCTAGATCTAATCGGCCGTTCTTTATAAGTGAGACATTTCCCATTCCTTCACTGAGACAACTCACACCATGGAAGAATGACGAACAGAACTGTATCACTGAAAGCCGAACACTGATATGCCGCTAAGAAGAAGGACTCAGTCTATGGCCGAAAACCAGGTGAGCTTCCCACCCCCTCCCTTGGGCTAGATCTTTAGATACAAAATGTACGAGAGACGTCGACTCAAGAGAGCTTCTTTTGAGAGTTAATGGAGTTTTCCTAGGAAGGGACCACGCTTGACCTTTCATTCTAGGGCGTCGATCGCCGCAAGAATGTCTTCAATCATTTCCCTTCTTAATTAGGAAGATGGTGGACTTGATTTTGTGAAGATCAGTTGTCTAATAAGGGACAAAGGGAGGAGATAAGTTGGATGTGTCTGTGCAATGGATAGAGGAAGGAGATGAACCGATGTCGTTCATCCGCCTTTACGATGAGTGCAGAAAGTGTTGAACATGAATCTATTTTCTGTGCGCAGTAGACTTAAAGCCCGGTTTTTAGTATAGTACCATCATATTCAGAACTTTGGCTCAACACGAAAGTTATAGCCCTCGGGAAGACCTATCCAACAGATAGTTACACATTATTTTTGGAGGACTGAAGCCCCCAGAAATTCAGTTTTAGTCTACTTATGTCGTGAATGTACAAATTTTATAATTTGCGAAGTTTTCTCATAAAAATATTTGTCAGATGCTTATGAAATTTGGGCGACATACACTTGATGATATTTTGCTAAACCCCATTGAATTTCATAAGATTTGGAGAAAAAAGAGTTGAGATATTGCTAATCGCTTCTTATAAATTATTGTGCCATGAATAAATTTATTGGAACCTTATTGGGGCTAAAAGTTTGTAGACATGAATGAAATGCTAGACCTGAGCTATAAAAGAAATATCTGCGTATTTGTTCCTGATATGTCTCATTTAATAGTCTCGTGATTATTTCTCTTAGAGGATGGAATATGTGACAATTGAGATTATGATTATGGGAACAATTAGTTTTGGATTTTATTCATGATAAATGTTGTTTTGTTATGATGAATCTAATGTTGATAATGACAGATATAAATGTTGGAGCATCCTATGTTAAGGTAGAAAGGGACTTGGGTTGGATCCATTGCGTTCTAAGGGTATGGGTAAGATGTAATATGAAGGGACTCGGTTGGAGCCCTTGGATGCTTGGGAGCATGAAAATGTGTTGGGTTTATATGTGTGTAGGTGTGTTGACACATGGTGTATGATCCTGTGTTGAGGATCAACGTGCCAGGTCAATGGGCTTGCCAATCATCACACCAATAGAAGCCGGTAGTTAAACCTAGGATGGTTGGGCTGGGCTCTTTGGTGCTTACTTCCCAAAGACCCCTTCTATGCCTGTTAAGCCGGTTGGGCTGAGCTCTTTAGTGTCTACTTCCTGAAGACCCTTTCAGTGCGGTTACGCCATTTTGGCTGGGCTCTTGGTCCACATCTACCTAAGACCCCTTCCGCGTCGTGTATGCAGGAGCTCCGCTGGTTGTAGGACGATATCATTGAGGCGTACGAATGCCTGGGCACGGTAGTGTGGATACCCGCCTTGTAGTGGAGTTACCCGCTCCACTATCCCCATTTGGCCACGATGGGTGATGCCGGAGAGGATCGCTACCTCTTAAAAAGTGGGAACTAAGTTCTATGTCGACATAGCAAATGTGTGTGTGTGTAAGCATGGGTAAGTCATCATATTGCATTCATTTCATTTCATTGCATTGCATTACACCACATAATTTACTCATCATATAAATTTGTATGGGCACTTTATATGATGAGTTATTTTGATGTACCCGATCCTTATAAATTTGTATGGGCATCTTTATAAGTTAAGTTAAATTTTGTACTTATGACTTGATATACTGATATAATAGAAGTGCCTTTATATATATTGATATCCACTGCTGTAACCTGCTTATTATTGACGTGTTGTTATATACATGTACTGCTAGATTCAATAATGCTCTTCTATCACCTGTTTGATATTTACATTACTGTTATATTGTGCTCCTCTTTCTTTTCCTTTGCCCGGTTTCTAAGAGACGCCGAGGTGAGAGGATGTCAAGCCAGTCTTTATGACAAATGGTTGCTACACCTACCATTTTAGTAGGACACCCCGCAGTTAGAGTAGCAGCAGCTCCTCGTGCAGGAGGATAGTCAGGACAAGGGGATAGGGCCTGATGCGTTGATACCCTCACTTCCTTCCATGACAGATTTGAGTTTTGAGCGTTATGTTGTAGTCTTTGGGTAGTTTGTGTACTCTAATATTACAGGAGCTGATGTAGCTTCGTGGTATGTTGTACTACTTTTGGACATTTAGTTTTGTGGATCATAACTTTTTTGTTTTTTTATTTGTTTGGGTTGGCATTGTGATATCATAAATTAGCCAACAGAATAGGCAACTTTTGGAACAAATTAGTCTGTGTGTTGATGCTACCACGAGGTGGCTATTCTGGGCATAAAACTCCCCTCGACATTATCTTGTGTTTCAGGAGGGGGGTTTTATAATTGGTATCAGATTGCACCGATCCTACGATAAAAAAGTCATTGAATATGGCATTAATCCTGCTCGATTATTCAGTTTGCGGACAAAATGGATTAGCGAAAGGAGTGGTATGCCCATTTAAGATTCACACTTGGTATATCCACCCGTTACCCTTTGTTAAGCCAACCTAACCTTAAATTCGTACTATGTATGTAGATTCCAGTACATACAGAGCCAGTGACGGGCATTCCCATTCCTCCGATCCCTAGTCCCTTCTAATAGTCGGAGCTGGGGAAGACCCTAACTATGATTTTAGATGCCTTTAGGTCTTAGCAGGTCCCAGTGCAGCAGTAGGCATCGAGATCCAATTGGCTGAGTACCTTCTAAGCTCTTTCTCCACTCGCTTACCACGGGATAGAGTGGGTTGTTTGCATGAAAGAGTGAATGGATTCTGTGCAAGATTTGATGGAAGGAATCCAATATCCAGCCAGTATGGCTATCACTTTAGCAGTATCCATCCTAGAATTACACGTAAAGAGGTGGTGGAAGTCCCTTATGTGCTCCACTATTGAAGGATGATTATACACCAATATCAATTTTAATGTGTTATCCGATGCTTTCATAGAGCATTTTGTTCCCTCTACTTCTCGAGATGAAGTCAAAGAAAGGTTCCTATAGTTAAAACAGGGATCTAAATTAGTTGTGGAGTAACAACGGGAGTTTCAGCACCTTACCAGGTTTGCTGACTCCTATGATTTGGATGATCGCGGTTACACGAAGCAATTCTACAAAGGTTTGTGAGACCCCATAAGGCAGACCCTTTTGTTTATAGCTAACTTAAATCTTGCTCAGATAATAGACATGTCAAAAAGATTGGAGGCAGGTCATCTTGGTGTCCAGGCTAGTATTATAAGACCAACAAAAGGAGTAATGGAGGTAGGGCCTAGTAAGAGGCAGCTTGCCAGAGGTAGTGGTGGAAACCGAGGAAGAAGCGGAGAACGTTTCCACCAAAATTTTAGAATGGAGCATCCAGCCCCACTGTTAGCATTACTCCCATTCCAGTAAAATCAGGTATATTGACATCCCAAGGAGCACTTCAGGGAAGGTTGATTCCATTGTCACTAGTAAGGACATATTCGGCGTCTTTGCCCACAATTGATTCTGAGTGTTCAAAATTATCCGGTGTTTCCTCCAGTTGCTCAGCGAGGACAAGGATGTGGTCAAGGATGAGGAACCCATGGTAGGAACTCTGGATTTGCATGTGAGCAAGTGTTTGCCTTGGATATGAATTAAGAGTGGGACTCACAGGATGTTATTGCAGGTATCTTGTAGTCAAATTGATATGTTTATAAGCATTCGTACTTAGCTTTGCCTGAGATTGTGCGAAAAATCTAGCTTTGAAATTATTATAACTTAACATTTAAGCATCGTGACTGTTAGTGGGAGACCTGCCCACACTCTATTTGATGCTGGTGCCACCGATTTGTTCATCTCAGCAGACTTCATAAAGGATCTAAATGGTGTGCAACATTTCACCGAAGTCACTCGGAGAGTATGCCTCCGGGACATCTTCGAGATGACCTCGTCTACCAAGTGAAACTTGGATGTATATATTAGAGGGAAGATTTTCGAGACCCCTGCAATAGTGTTGGGGACGCCAGAATTCGATCTTATTCTGGGTATGATATGGCTAGATTGGCATCATGCCAAGATTGACTGTGCGGCAAAACAGATCACCTTGAGGCATAGAGATTTAGAGATCATCTTTCAAGGTATTAGATTCACACCCTGAGTGCAGTTATCTTCCATTCAGGACATTAAGGCTCATAAGCAAGGGGATGAGGTGTTAATGATATGTTTTGAGAAGAAAGAGATGGAGACTAACATGAAGGACATATTAGTGGTGCGAGATTTTCCTGAGGTTTTCCCAAAAAGCCGCTTGGTTTTCCCTGCCTAGGGAACTAGACTTCTAGATTAGGCTAGTGTCAGGTACCAAGCCTATCTCTCGGACCCCTTATAGGATGGCTAGAAAGGAACTAGCATAGTTTAGGGTTCAATTGCAAGAGTTAGTGGAATCAAGGTTTGTTCGTCCCAGTTATTCACCCTGGGGAGCCCCTGTTTTGTTCATTAAGAAAAAGGATGGATCACTGTGGTTGTACATAGACTACTGAGAGATCAATTGACTAACGGTGTGGAACACCTATCCTTTGCACCAAATCAATGAGTTATCCGATCAGCTGGTGGGAGCACATTAGTTCTCCAAACTTTATTTGTGATCGGGGTACTATCAGTTAAAGGTACAAGAAGAAGATATTTAAAAAACACCATTTAACTTATACAGCTTATGGAATTCACTGTGATGCCATTTGGACTCACAAAATCCCCTTCTGCGTTCATGAGTCTTATGAATAGGGTGTTTTAGCCGTATTTAGATGCTTTTGTCATCATATTTATTGATGACATTTTGGTCTACACAATGACAGAGGAGGAACATACAGAGCACTTGGCTTTAGTTTTAAAGAAACTAAAGGAGCACTGTTTATTTACTAAGTTCAGCAAGTATGAGTTTTGGCTCCGAGAAGTCACCTTCTTGGGCCATATTATTAGTGGAGCTGGATTAGCAATAGATCTGACCAAAGTGTGTGTCATGAAGGAGTGGTCGTCTTTGAGGACAGCGACCAATGCGCGATGTTTTTTCAGACTTACTGGGTATTATTGCAAGTTTGTTGAAGGGTTTTCGAAGATCGCCCTTCCCCTCACTGCTCTAACAAAGAAAGGTGTATCTTTTATGTGGACACCCAAATGTGAAACTGCTTTTGCCCATGTGTTCCAAGCAATTGCGGGATGATCAGCAGTTCGTTATATGCTAAATGAAGACCTCACTAATTTCCACGATAGTCTTTACATTCCCGTAGGTGGTGGGATTCAAGAAGACATCTTGAGAGAGGCTCATTGTACCAAGTATTCAGTGCATCCCAGAACTGCGAAGATGTACACTAACTTACGAAGGACCAGGTTTTGGCTAGGAATGAAGAGAGATGTAACGTACTATGTTACATACTGTGAGACTTGTTAGAAGGTGAAGGTGGAGTGCAAGAGCCCTGGTTGATTATTACAGTCATTGCCCATTCCAAAGTGGAAGTTAGAGGATATTTCCATGGATTTTGTTCACAGCCTTCCCCAATCTCGGTTCAGGACTGATTCAGTTTGGGTGATTGTGTAACGACCCCATCCGTTAAATGACGTATAGTAGAAGGTCCGGCCGGGGCCCCACACTATATGCCACAAACAGACGGTGAGGTCACAGGATAATACCAAACCATACGAATCCTAACTCAGAGCATTCTAGCGGAAGCTTTAAGTTACAACTTTGAACTCTCAACCGGAATGTCCAATATATAAACCACCTTTATATATAACCATGGAATGTACAACAAAGGTTTGGCCTTAAGGCCTTACAGTTCCTCTTTACATACAACATGTTTTACAAACCTCGGCGCGCAGGCCGGCCATACATGAGTAAAAGAGAACAACCAAAAACATTCGCTTAGCCTTCAAGGGCTAGCCGCAGCAGCAGCAGCAACAGCAGTAGGGCTTCAGCCCATCACTTACCACTTGGATCTCCAGCACCTGCACGGGAACAATCCACCCAACCGGTGGCAAACAATGCAACGGTCAGCATTCAGCTGACCCAATTATAACAATCCTACCCCTTTCTCGGGGCATGAGCATTCTTTCCCTGCAAGCATGGCATCATCAAATAGCAACTATGTGCGCGCAGGCACATTCAAGCCATCACAACTATCGACCACACGACCCGACAGTCCGTGCACTCAGGGCACATTCTTGGTGTACCGGAATACCAGGGTCAACACCACCGTCTACACGGTATTTGAGCATTCTAGTCTTTCCGGCGCGCGGGCCTAAGACTCTCATTAGGCGCTCCAACAAAACCTATAACCAGGCTTCCAAGTCGGACGGACCTAACGCAGGTACGGATCAGCCACCCCCCGTTGCTCAAGTCGCCGTGCCACCTCGAATACGGAAGTATCCATGGCTATTTATAGGCGCGGGTCGGTTTCACCTTTCCTGTTCGGCAATCTGCCTTTTCATCGAGTTGCAGCCCAACGGCTCAACTGCTCATACAGTGGCAACGCACGGCCACAAGAGTTGCATCCAACCCTCTTCATTTCCTGGACATCGTCCAGTACTTCCTGCCGCACCAAGCAACAGGTAGGCACAAGGCATCACAAGCCATAATCACGGAGCCTTCTCCGATATGCAAACAAGCATCACCAATCCGGAACATATCCAGATGGGCTTCACACAGCATGCCTAGAGCCGTACTCCAATTCCGGCCTCTAACAAGGGGGACTTCACATATCTACCCCAAGGGACACCACAACCCACCGCACACTTGCGGGGAAGGGTTTTCCCTATGCAATGCAGAAAAGAAGGACTTCACATGTCCAAGGAGGGAGATCGTTACCCTTGTCGATCTCTTCGGAGCCATCAAAAACTAGCCGGTGAGAAAGAACCGCAGCAGCCTTGCCTTCACAATGCCAGCTTCGGATCATGAATCGGACCACGGGAACTCCGCCAGTGGCTTGCTCTCCTCCTCCTTCTTCTTCCTCCTTTCTCTCTTCCTTAAGCACAAATGAAGAATGACTTCTTCCTTGACGAATTTAATCCAGCCAGGAATCACCTGAGCCCTTGGATCTAAAGAGAGAATCTGAACGGCCACGATCTGCCCAAAAAAACCCAAATTTTGGCTGACACGGCCTGTGACACGCCCGTGTCACAGGCCGTGTACCCTTAAGCGGCACACGCAGTTTGAACCGACTGCAAAACACGGGCATCGACACGCCCGTGTCAAACCTGAGACACGCCCATGTCAAACCTGCTTCATCGAGCTGCACCCAGTACACGGGTCGGAACACGGCATCGGACACGCCCGTGTCCCACCTGACACGCCCGTGTTCACGGCCGTGTTCAAGGCCGTGTACTATTCTGACTCGAACAGGCCAATTTCGAAATTTAATTCGAACACGCCCTGGGACACGCCCGTGTCGGAGGCCGTGTCCCAGGCTCGACGATCGTCGACTCCCAATCGTCGACTAACCTGAACACGCCCTGGGACACGCCCGTGTCCCAGGCCGTGTACCCTCGACACGCCCTGGGACACGCCCGTGTCCCAGGCCGTGTAAAATTTCCTGTACCTCAAAAATCATTTTGAGTCCTTTGGGGTCTTTTTGGGGTGTTACAACCCTCCCCCCCTTAACAAAATTTCGTCCCGAAATTTGCACGGTAAGGAAACAAGAACCAGCAATGCTATAACTATGTTATAACAAAAAGTACACGGTCTACAGTTTATACAAATAACTCGGGAAACTCAGCTCGCATGGTCTGCTCTCGCTCCCATGTTAGCTCTTCACGGCCACAATTGTCCCATCGGACCTTGACCATCCCGATCACTTTGTTCCGCAACTGTTTCTCGGCTCGATCCTCGATCCGAATGGGTCTAACCCTCGTCGTTAGCCCATACTCGACCGGTACCCGATCATTCTCCACTACTTGAGCTGGATCCTTCACCGCCTTACGAAGGACTGAGATGTGAAATACATCATGTAATCCACCCAAGTCTGCTGAAAGTGCTAGTCGATAAGCAGCTTCCCCAACTCGCTCCACCACCTCAAACGGACCAAGATACCTCAGACTTAGCTTTTTCAAACGCCGAATCCTGGACACACCTTTGAAGGGTTTGATCTTCAAATATACCCAATCACCCACCGCGAACTCCACGTTCCGATGTTTGGCATTGTAGTACTTTGCTTGACGATCTTGGGCTATCAATAGCCTCTCCCGAATAGAGCGTATGAGTGAGGTCGCTTCTTCGACTTCCTTTTTCCCATTCAGCTTAGATTCGCCTGCTTCTGCCCAAGCTAACGGTGTACGGCATTTCCGACCATACAACGCCTCAAATGGTGCCATACCAATACTCGCTTGGTAGCTATTATTATAGGCAAATTCGACGAGAAATATATAATCTTCCCATCTCTTACCAAAGTCTAGGGCGCACATACGGAGCATGTCCTCCATCGTTCTGTTGGTCCGTTCAGTCTGGCCATCCGTTTGGGGATGAAAGGCCGTACTAAATGCTAATTTTGTACCCAACATTTGATGAACGAGCCGCCAATCATTTGATGTGAACCGCCCATCACGGTCACTAACGATGCTCCGAGGAACACCGTGCAGTCGAACAACCTGCTCCACATAAAGCTTGGCCAAGGTTTCCACTGAATCGTCTCTTTTGTTTGGAAGGAAGTGCGCCACTTTCGTCAACCGGTCCACAATCACCCAGATTGAATCATGACCGCGTTGAGATCTCGGCAACCCGTGCACGAAATCCATCGAAATATCATCGAACTTCCACTCCGGAATAGGTAACGACTTCAGGAAACCGCCAGGCTTCTGGCATTCTGCTTTCACTAACGCACAAGTATTGCATTCAGCCACATAACGTGCGACATCTTTCTTTAGTCCGGGCCACCAGAACAGCTTTTTCATATCTCTGTACATCTTTGTGCTCCCTGGGTGAACTGAGTACTTTGCAAAGTGAGCTTCGTACATCAACTCTTCCCTCAATTTACCCGCACTTGGGACGCACACTTGACCATTTCTTCGTAACAAACCGTTATCCCAAGAGAATTGGTCATCCGGCCCATCTTTAGCATAGCGTTGGAGACTTTCATCAAGCTCCGTTGCTCGCCGAACTCTGTCCGTAAGGTCATATTGCACCTCCGTCCAGTTCAAGCATGCATCGGTTGACGCACCCTTGTCAACGCAAGATATCTCCAATGCTTCCAATTCCTGGATCAAACGCTGATCATGCCTCTGCAACCAGCTTGCCCGTACCGGAGTCTTCCGACTCAAAGCATCAGCGACCACATTTCCCTTCCCGGGAGTATAGTGAATCTCGAAGGTGTAGTCCCCGAGGAACTCCATCCATCTTCGTTGTCGCATATTCAGATCCTTCTGATCCAACAAATACTTTAGGCTTTTGTGATCCGTATAGATATCCACTTTAACGCCATATAGATAGTGCCGCCACAACTTGAGCACAAAGATTACCGCCGCCAACTCCAAATCATGGACGGGGTAATTCCGCTCATGCACTTTCAACTGACGCGAGCCATAAGCAATCACTTTACCAAACTGCAGAAGAACGCAGCCTAAGCCGCTCCCAGACGCATCACTATAGATCTCATACCCATCGGTACCACATGGCGATGTCAACACAGGCGCCGTGGTCAAACGACACTTCAAGTCTTCAAAAGCTCGTGCGCACTCCGGCGTCCAAATGAACTTTTGATCTTTTCTCGTCAGCGTGGTCAGAGGTAAAGCAATCCGTGAGAAGTTTTCCACAAACCGTCTATAGTAGTCCACAAGTCCAAGGAAGCTCCTGACCTCGGCCACTGAAGACATCACTGGCCAATCACGAATGGCACTTATCTTCAACGGATCCACCGCGATACCTTCTCCGCTTACCACATGGCCTAAAAAGGCTACTGAAGAGAGCCAGAACTCACACTTTGAGAACTTGGCAAAAAGCTTATTCCTCCGCAGGGTATGCAAAACCAACCGCAAATGGTTTGCGTGATCCTCTTCCGACTGAGAGTATACTAAGATGTCATCGATAAACACAATAACAAACAAATCCAAGTACTCTCGGAACGTTCGATGCATTAGGTCCATAAATACCGAAGGCGCATTACATAGGCCAAACGGCATTACCGTGAACTCATAATGACCGTAGCGTGTTCCAAACGCCGTCTTGGGAATGTCACCTTCCCGAATCCTTAGCTGATAATATCCCGATTTCAAATCCAACTTGGAATAGACCGTTGATCCCGCCAGCTGATCAAAGAGGTCATCAATCCGTGGGATCGGATATTTGTTTTTCTCCGTCAGCTTATTCAACTCGCGGTAGTCAATACACAATCGTAAGCTACCGTCTTTCTTTTTTCACAAAGAGAACAGGCGCGCTCCAAGGTGACATACTTGGGCGTATATATCCCTGCTCCAACAACTCTTGCAATTGGACTTTCAACTCAGCCATCTTTTTTGGCGCGACACGATATGGAGAGCGGGCCACAGGTTTCGCACCTGGCACCAACTCAATAGAGAAGTCAATCTCCCGCTGGGGTGGTAACCCCGGAAGATCTTTAGGAAACACGTCGGCAAACTCTGACACAACTGGCACTTCACCGACACTGGCCTTTGGCTCAACAGCCTGAATTAGCGTGAAGAATAACTCCGCGCCCTTCCGAACAGCATTGACGACTTGGAGTGCAGACAACAGAGTCCCACCAACTCCTCGCATACCAGCGAACTTCGTCACAAGCCCGGTATTCTGGCCCAGTGTAATCTCTTTGGAGTTGCAATCAATAAAGGCACGCTGCTCCGAGAGCCAGTCCATACCAAAGATCACATCAAACTCCGATAACGGTAGCACAGCTGCACTCAAACCGAAATCCCGACTTCCTATTTGCACATCCACATCGCAAGCCCTATCCGCAAGCATCATACAGCCATTCGGCAACAGCACCCTTGTACTATCCACCGTCACATGACTTGGTACCCCAATGCGAGATACGAAATCCTCAGACAGAAAAGAATGCGAAGCACCCGTATCAAACAGGGCTCTCGCCAAGTTATTCCAAATCAGGACAAAGCCTGCAGCACACACACATGCACAAGCTATACCTAACCAAAACCAATAGCACAGCAAGTAAACTAAATCAACTCGTACCTGTGATGACGTCACTTTGCTTAATCGCTTCCTGTTGGCCAAGTTGATAGATTCGGGGCTGCGCCTGAGACGCAGAGGAATCAACCACCGCTTTGCCCTTCTCAGCATACGACGCCCCCGTCTTCTTTTCCCCTTTGGGCTGCACAACCCGACAGTCACGAGCAATATGCCCCACCCGGCCACAGTTATAGCATGTACGAGAATCCGGCCTTGATGTCGCTCCCGACACAACGGTCGTAGTCACTTGCCCAGATGGCTTGGACCTCTTGCCCCCTTTCTTCTGGTAAAACGATTTGCTCGGGCGAGGTGCTTGAAACTCTGGCTTTGACACAACCAAGCCCTTGTTCCCTTGCACTCGCCGCATGTCCTTCTCCAATGCGCACGCAGTATCAACCAACGCCTGAAACCCTTGGCTCACAGAACTCGAAAGCAGGAATCGCAACTCATCCCGCAATCCTTCATAGAACCGATTCGTTTTCCTTTGGTCATCCGCGAAGATTGTTCCCGCATATCGTCCCAACCTGGTAAACTCATGCAAGTAGATATCCACACTATCTTCCCCTTGCTTTAACCGTTGGAACTCATTTTCCATCGCAATGCGTTGCGCCGCTGGGACATGTTTCGCCAGAAATATTCGAGAGAACTCCTCAATCGACACTTGCGTTAATTGCCTGCCCGCCAAATGGTGTACCTCAACCTCGTCCCACCACAACCGCGCCTCTCCTTCAAGCATAAAGGTGGCCAAGGTGACCTTTAGAGTTTCCTCCGCCCTGATCGCTGTCATTATCCTCTTGACACGCGATAACCAATCTTCCGCCTGCGTTGGGGATCCCATTCCCGCAAACGTAGGAGGACTGAAGCTCACGAATTGCTTCAACTGTCGGTCAGCTGCTCGTGGATCTACAGCCTCAACCGGCTCGGGTCTTACATCAACACGAACTGGCACTACTGCCGGCTGCGCTTGCCCGGTCGGCTGAATCATGGCAAATAGCGCCTCAGCCACTAAGCGAACAGTTTCCGCAGATGGAGGAGGTGTTGGCACCTCAGCTGGTGCCGCACTCTCATCAGAGCGCTGGGGCTCAGACTGCCCAGCACCACTACGTGTCACCTATAGGTGGACAAGACACACATTAGCGCACGTATGCAAGCAAAACAACACAAAAAGGAACGCGCAGATTCCTCAAACAAGATTTTGTACATTCCTTAATGGACATTCCAGAGTTCATTAGCGTTACAGCAGGTCGCACAAACACGTGCTCGCCACCCCACAAAAGAATTCGACCACGAATTTGAAAGAGGAAAATCGACAAAAGCTGATACCAAAATGTAACGACCCCATCCGTTAAATGACGTATAGTAGAAGGTCCGGCCGGGGCCCCACACTATATGCCACAAACAGACGGTGAGGTCACAGGATAATACCAAACCATACGAATCCTAACTCAGAGCATTCTAGCGGAAGCTTTAAGTTACAACTTTGAACTCTCAACCGGAATGTCCAATATATAAACCACCTTTATATATAACCATGGAATGTACAACAAAGGTTTGGCCTTAAGGCCTTACAGTTCCTCTTTACATACAACATGTTTTACAAACCTCGGCGCGCAGGCCGGCCATACATGAGTAAAAGAGAACAACCAAAAACATTCGCTTAGCCTTCAAGGGCTAGCCGCAGCAGCAGCAACAACAGCAGTAGGGCTTCAGCCCATCACTTACCACTTGGCTCTCCAGCACCTGCACGGGAACAATCCACCCAACCGGTGGCAAACAATGCAACAGTCAGCATTCAGCTGACCTAATTATAACAATCCTACCCCTTTCTCGGGGCATGAGCATTCTTTCCCTGCAAGCATGGCATCATCAAATAGCAACTATGTGCGCGCAGGCACATTCAAGCCATCACAACTATCGGCCACACGGCCCGACAGTCCGTGCACTCAGGGCACATTCTTGGTGTACCGGAATACCAGGGTCAACACCACCGTCTACACGGTATTTGAGCATTCTAGTCTTTCCGGCGCGCGGGCCTAAGACTCTCATTAGGCGCTCCAACAAAACCTATAACCAGGCTTCCAAGTCGGACGGACCTAACGCAGGTACGGATCAGCCACCCCCCGTTGCTCAAGTCGTCGTGCCACCTCGAATACGGAAGTATCCATGGCTATTTATAGGCGCGGGTCGGTTTCACCTTTCCTGTTCGGCAATCTGCCTTTTCATCGAGTTGTAGCCCAACGGCTCAACTGCTCATACAGTGGCAACGCACGGCCACAAGAGTTGCATCCAACCCTCTTCATTTCCTGGACATCGTCCAGTACTTCCTGCCGCAACAAGCAACAGGTATGCACAAGGCATCACAAGCCATAATCACGGAGCCTTCTCCGATATGCAAACAAGCATCACCAATCCGGAACATATCCAGATGGGCTTCACACAGCATGCCTAGAGCCGTACTCCAATTCCGGCCTCTAACAAGGGGGACTTCACATATCTACCCCAAGGGACACCACAACCCACCGCACACTTGCGGGGAAGGGTTTTCCCTATGCAATGCAGAAAAGAAGGACTTCACATGTCTAAGGAGGGAGATCGTTACCCTTGTCGATCTCTTCGGAGCCATCGAAACTAGCCGGTGAGAAAGAACCGCAGCAGCCTTGTCTTCACAACGCCGGCTTCGGATCACGAATCGGACCACGGGAACTCCGCCAGTGGCTTGCTCTCCTCCTCCTTCTTCTTCCTCCTTTCTCTCTTCCTTAAGCACAAATGAAGAATGACTTCTTCCTTGACGAATTTAATCCAGCCAGGAATCACCTGAGCCCTTGGATCTAAAGAGAGAATCTGAACGGCCACGATCTGCCCAAAAAAACCCAAATTTTGGCTGACACGGCCTGTGACACGCCCGTGTCACAGGCCGTGTACCCTTAAGCGGCACACGCAGTTTGAACCAACTGCAAAACACGGGCATCGACACGCCCGTGTCGAACCTGACACGCCCGTGTCAAACCTGAGACACGCCCGTGTCAAACCTGCTTCATCGAGCTGCACCCAGTACACGGGTCGGAACACGGCATCGGACACGCCCGTGTCCCACCTGACACGCCCGTGTTCAAGGCCGTGTACTATTCTGACTCGAACAGGCCAATTTCGAAATTTAATTCGAACACGCCCTGGGACACGCCCGTGTCGGAGGCCGTGTCCCAGGCTCGACGATCGTCGACTCCCAATCATCGACTAACCTGAACACGCCCTGGGACACGCCCGTGTCCCAGGCCGTGTACCCCCGACACGCCCTGGGACACGCCCGTGTCCCAGGCCGTGTAAAATTTCCTGTACCTCAAAAATCATTTTGAGTCCTTTGGGGTCTTTTTGGGGTGTTACAGATTGTGGATCTCTTGACAAAGGTTGATAGGTTTATCCCGATAAGTAAGGAGGAATATGTTGATGTATTGGTGCGTCTCTTTGTGGAGCAGTATTTTCGAAACCATGGGGTGCCCAAGAAAAAAGTATCGAATAGTGATGGTCGCTTCACCTCTAAGGAAAGGAATGCAGTTCAGGCATATTTGGGTTCTTGCCTTACCTTCATCATGACTTTTCACCCTCGGACTGATGACCAGTCTAAGAGAACAATCATAACTATAGAGGACTTGCTGCGAATATATGTTTTGGATAGGGAAGAGCCGTGGGAGAGACTTCTACCATTGGTGGAGTTTTCGTATAATAATAGACACCAAGTAAACATCGTGATGACATCTTATGAAGCACTCTATAGTAGGAGGTACAGAACCACTTTATCATTGGTTCAAAATGAGGATCCTTTGGTGTTGGGGGTGGAGTACATCGATGACACCGATGGTATGATTAGGTTGATCCAAGATTGCATGCTAGAGGCTCATAGCCAGCAGACGAAGTACTATGATGCGAAATACAGGAGGATGAAATTCCAAGTGGGTGAAAAGATATTTTTAAACATATGGCCGATGAATGGGGTGTCGTGTATTCGTGGAAGGAAGAAGCTCAGTCCGTGGTATATGGGACCTTACACTATTTTTGAGAAGATCGGTTCCTTGGCTTATAGGCTGGAGCTACCACATGAATTAGAGAACTTACAAGATGTCTTTCATGTGTCTTCCCTTCACAAAGCACTACTTTGGCCTGAGCAATTGGTCACCGCTACATCTGGCCCTGTGGCATCTAATAGATCTATTAAATAAGATCCTATGCGAATAGTAGATTCTGAAGTACGAAGGTTGAGGAGAAAAAGTGTTCCATTAATGAAGATCCTATGGTCCATCGATGGAAAAGAGGAGTAATAAAGGTAGCCTATGGACCTTATGTGGCAATGGTACCCGGAGTTGTTTCCCCAAGGTAAATTTAAACACTTACCATGCATACCTCGTACTTTGTTAACCGTACACTTAGCTTTGATTTTGGGGACGAAATCATTTTGCTTATTATAGGATTTATAATCTCCCATTTTGAGCAAGACCCCTCATATGTGTTTTAGTGTCACTATGGTGACTTGAGCACTTAAAAAATGTTGGGAGAGAACCCAAGGCCACGGTTTGATCAGGCCTGGAGTGAATATGGGACTTCGTCGAGTGAACTTGAGAGGACTCGTGAAATTTGTCGAGAGATTCATCAAAGGACTCGTGAATTCATCGAGAGGGTTTGACAAAATTCGTCGGGATATTCGTCAAAAGGACTCATGAATTCATTGAGAGGGTATGAAAAAATTCATCAAGAGATTCGTTGAGAGGATTCATGAATTCGTCCAAATGACTCGTGTAATGGACTCAATGCACTCGACAATTCGTCAAGTGATTCCGACAATTTTTTGAGTATACACAATGAATGGACTTGGCGAATTGCGTACGTGCTATCTTTATTACTCACAGCCTGGGGAATATTGCGGTACTTCTAGACTTGTACAGAGCGGCGAAATAATGGTCCTATATTTTCTATGCCCTATTTTTATATTATAACCAAGTTACGTCCAATAAGGGAGTGACACAAGGCATGGAAACTTTCAACCCGAGATCAAATCAGTCATTCTTTATAAGTGATACCTTGCTTATCTCCTTCTCCAAGCCAACTCATGCCCTGGAAGAACGACGAACATAACAATACCGCTAGAAGCCGAACACTGATATGCCACCAAGAAGAAGGACTTGGTCAATGGACAGAAACCAGGTGAGCTTACTACCCTCTCCCTTGGTGCAATATTTTTAGATCCAAAATATAAGAGAGACATCGGCTCAAGAGAGATTGGTTTGAGAGTTAATGGAGTTTTCATAGGAAGGGACCATGCTAGAACTTTCGTTCTAGGGCATCGATTGTCATGAGAATGTCTTCAATCATCTCCCCTCTTCATTACGAAGATGGCAGACTTGATTTCGTGAAGATCAGATGTCTAATGAGGGAGAAAGGGAGGATAGAAGTTGGACGTGTCTTGTGCGATGGCTTGAGGAAGAAGACAAACCAATGACGTTCATCCGCCTTTACGATGCATGAAAAAAGTGCTGAACAGAAATCAAATTTCTATGTGTAACAAACTTAAAGCCGAATTTTAAGTATGGTCAGGTCGTATTTAGATCTTGGGCTCAACATAAAAATTTTAGCCCTCGGGAAGAACTTTCCAACGGATGGTTACACATTATTTTTGGAGAACCGTAGCTTCCAAAATTTCGGTTTTAGTAAACTTATGTTGTGAACATACAAATTTTAAAATTTGCGATGTTCTTTCATAATAATATTTGTCAGATGCTTATGAAATTTGGGCGACATACACTTGATGATATTTTGCTAACCCCTGTTGAGTTTCATAAGATCCGGAGAAAATGAGTTGAGATATTTCTAATCACTTCTTATAAATTATTGTGCCATGAATTAATATATTGGAACGTTATTGTGGCTAAAAGTTTGTGGACATGATCGAAATGCTAGACTTAAGCTATGACATAAATATCAATGGATTTGGTCCTAATATGTCTCATTTAATAGTTTTGTGATTATTGCTCTTAGAGGATGGAATATGTGACTATTGATGTTATGATTATGGGAACAATTAGTTTTTGATTTTACTGAAGATTAATACTATTTTTTTATGTTTAATCTAATGCTAATAATGACAGATATAAATGTTGGGTCATCCTATGTTAAGATAGAAAGGCACTCAGGGTGGAGCCCTTGCAGGCTAAGGGTACAGGTAAGATGTAATATGAAGGGACTCGGTTGGAACCCTTGGATGTTTGGGAGCATGGAAATGTTTGGGTTTTGCATGTGTGTGTGTTGACATGTGGTGTATGATCCTATGTTGAGGATCATTGTGGCAGTTTAACGGGCATACCAGTCATCATATCGACGAAAGATGGCAGTTGGACCTAGGACGGTTTGACTGGGCTCTTTGGTGCTTACTTCTCAAAGACCCCTTCCATGCCTATTGAGCTAGTTGTACTGGACTCTTTAGTGTCTACTTCCCGAAGACCCCTTCCGTACTATTAGGCCAGTTGAGCTGGGCTCTTAGTGCACATCTACCAAAGACCCCTTCTGTATCATGTATGCCGGAGCTTCGCTGGTTGGAGGATGATAGCATTGAGGTGTATGGAGGCCTAGGCCTGGTAGTGTGGATACCCACCTAGTAGTGGAGTTACCCACTCCATTATCCCTGTTTGTCCACAACGGGTGATGTCAGAGAGGACCGCTTCCTCTCGAAAAGTGAGAACTAAGTTCTATGTCGACATAACAAATGTGTGTGTGTGTAAGCATGTGTGAGTCATCATATTGCATTCATTTCATTTCATTGTATTGCAAAGCATAAGATCCTCATCATATAAATTTGTATGTGCACTTTTATATGATGAGTTACTTTTATGTACCAGATCCTTAACTTATAAATTTGTATGAGCATCTTTATAAGTTAAGTTAATTTATGTACTTATAATTTGATATGTTGATATAATAGAAGTGTCATTATATTTATTGGTATCCACTACTATTACCTACTTACTATTGATGCGCTGTTATATAGATGTATTGTCAGATTCAATAATGCTCTTCTATCACCTATTAGATATTTACATTACTGTTATATTATGCTCCTCTTTCTTTTCCTCTGCCCAGTGCCTAAGAGTCGTCGAGGTGAGCGAATGTGAATCCACTTAATCTATATGACTAATGGTTGCTACACCTACCATTTTAGGACGATACCCCACAGACGGAGCAGCAATAACTCCTAGTGCAGGAGGATAGACAGGCCATGGGGGATAGGGCCTGTTGCGACGATACCCTCACTTCTTTCTGTGATAGATGTGAGTTTTGAGCATTATGATGTAGCCTTCAGGTAGTTTGTGTACTCTGATATTATAGGAGATGATGGAGCTTCATGCAATATTGCACTACTTTTGGACATTTACTTTTGTGGATCATGACTTTTGTGTTCTTCTATTTATTTGGGTTGGAATTGTGATATCGAAAATTAGCTGAAGAATAGGCAACTTGTGGTACAGAATAGGAAACGTGTGGTACAGATTAGCCCGTGTGCTGATGCTACCACAAGGCGGCTATTCTCGGCATAAAACTCCCCTCGGTCGTGTCTTGTGTTCTAGGAGGGGGTTTTACATGTCCTTTAGGTAGCCTCTCAGAATATAGTTTGGAGGCTAAGTCTGGAATATGTTCGGACACTGCAACCAAGCCTATGTGGACTCTTTTTTTTATCCTGTTTAGACAGTGCCATGTGGTTTCATATGACCTATTCTTTAGTCTTCGTCGCCCGACTCTTCATGTACCTTGGGCGGTTGCGTATTTAATGTCATGATTTATAAGACATTAAAGCCTGTTGATTTGTGAAACGTCCACACAGCCTACCCTTAACTATAAAAGGGGGATCATGGGTACTTGGAGGATGCGCGGGCATAGCCCAAAACTAGCCCTTTTGCTGGTGCAGAAACTAAGTCTAGTTAAGCTTTCTTTTTCTCTTTACATTAGCTTGAATGCCCCTGTAATTCTCTTTTTCAATTAATCAGGAGGCTCATCACGAGGAAAGCATTCGATGTGATGGGTCAAATCTGGTTTCTGCCGCTGTTAGATGCACTTTTTTTAGCCCGAAGGGTTAATAACCAATCTCTTGCGGACCATATTATCATCTATCGACCACCCTACCTAGGGATAATGCGTGGAGATTTGGTGACTTTTTATTGACTCAAACAAAATTTGATGTAGTGAGCGTGGGCACAAATGATTGGAGAAATCGCCCTTGGCATCTATAACTGTATTGTTCGTCTATTCAACCAGTTAGTGAAGTCACCCGTTGCAAGTGTATGGTAGATAAAGATTATAGGGGACCTCAAAGAGGGATGTTGTCGACCTCTCCTCTAAGTGAGCGGACACTCATAAGTGACTGCAAGATAGCGTGAATGCCCAATGTTGTTGTAGCTTGCGACTGTGGGGTTTGTCTTAAGCCCTCATAAGAGGTCCAACAAGTGCCCATCCAGGGGGTGGATGGGAGCAGGACTGGTTCTGTTAATGTCGAGTTAGAAAAAAAGAGTAAATCAATCCTCGTTCAATGCATGCTCGACAACCTCGATGTCTTCATTTGGTCAGCTACTAACATGTCTAACATCAGTCCAGAGGTCATCTATCATCATCTTAACATCGATCTAATTTCAAGCTCATAAAGGAAAAGAAACAAACAGTATCTACTACCCATGCTAGTCCCATCTGTGAAGAAGTGGCTAAATTGCTAGGGGTAGGGTTTATTTTGGATGTACAATATCTAGACTAGATTTTAAGTGTAGTGATGGTATGAAAGACTAATAGAAAGTAAAAAATGTGCATTGACTTTATGCGCCTCAATAAGGCATGCCACAAGGATTGCTATCCACTACCCCGGATCGACACATTAGTTGACTCCATAGTAGGATTTTTGATAATAAGCTTTTTGGACGCCTTCTCTGGATATCATTAGATAAGAATGCATGAGCTCGATGTTCCTAATACGACATTCATCACAAACAAGGTATGATATTGTTATTGGGTAATTCCATTCAGATTAAAGAATGTCAGTGCCATTTACTAATGGATGATGGATTATGTTTTCAAGTATCAGAAGGGCAGCAACTTGGAAATCTGCGTTGATGTCCTTCTCATCAAAAGTCATAATATTGACGATCATCTAAGAGATCTAGCAGAGATGTTCGACTTCCTTCACAGGTTCAAATGAGGTTTAATCCCGCCAAATGCATTTTTGGAGCATGTAGGGGGAATTCTACGGGCATTTACTCACCCCTAGGGTCTGGAGCCCAATCCTGATAAGGCGAAGGCAATCTTAGAAATGAATCCCCTAAAAATTCTGAAGGAAGTTAAATAGTTGGTAGGAAGGGTGACTGGGCTCAGCCATTTTATCTCGCGATCAAGAGATAAGTGTGTACTTTTCTTTAAAACCCTTAGAGGAAAAAAGAAGTTTGAATGACCGAAGAATATGATCAGGCCTTTGATGAGCTGAAGCATCAGTTGACCACAACTCCCCTTCTTCAGAGTCCCCGCCTACTAGAGGACTTATTCTTATACTTGAAAGTTTGAAAAGATGCCATCAGTTCAGTTTTGGTACAAAAAGAAGGCAAAATGCAATTCCCAAAGCACTATATTATCCATGTATTAAAGAGTGCAGAAACCCATTATCAAATTCTAGAAAGGTTGGAATTAGCCCTGATTATTTTATCAAAAAGGCTCTGACCATACTTATAGGCTCATTTCATCTGATTTGTGACCAATCATCCCCTAAGGGCAGTCTTGGAAAGACCGGATCATTCAGGACGGTTGGAAAAGTAGGCCATTAAACTTAGCGAATTCAACATTACATACATCCCGAGGGCCGCCATCAAGGCACAAGTATTGGCTGACTTTTTCGTTGACTTCACAGATCATGATGACACCATAGAAGAGACTCCAGGTCCATTATGCTGGAAGATGTTCATGGACAGTGCCTTTGGTTTGAAATTTGTAGGAACATGGATTGCTATAGTCAACCCCTATAAAATCAGGATTAAGTAGGCCATAAAGTTCCACTTTCCCAAGACAAACAACCAGGTTGAGTATAAAGATTTGATAGCAAGACTAAATTTGGCCTGGGAAATAGGCATTGAAGATCTAGAAGTGAGAACGAACTCCTTAGTATTGCATCAAAGGTTAATGGATTTTGTGAGACAAGAGAACCGCTCCTGCAACAATATCTATCCCTTGTCAAGCAATGCATGGGATGTTTACGGATATTCACATTTGCCATATTCTAAGGGAGGAAAATGCGGAAGCCGATGAATTGACTAAGTATGGGAGCCCAGGCAAAGGAATTATTACAGAGTTATTTTGCCCTACGATAGAGGAAGTGGATGTCATGAAAATAGACCAATACCCATCATGGATAGATCCATTTGATCGTCAGTTCACGATGGGGAAGGTTTGTAATTCAAAAAGTGATAAAATGAGGTTCAAGCTGAAGGCAGCTCGCTATGTCCTAGTGTAAGGTGTCCTCTATCTGAAAACTCTGTTATCACCCTAAGAAAGATGTGTCATGGAAGAAGAGGTCCGCTATATCCTGTAATAATACATTTGGGAGAGTGCGACATCCACCCAGTAGCCAGGACCCTTGAAAAGAGGAACCTCTATCAAGAATATTTCTGGCTAACCATCAGGAAAGTTTGCGTAGATTTTGCCAAAAAGTGTGTGAAATTCCAGAAGTTTTCCCCTCTTTAGGTGTAAGACCCCCCTCCCGAAACACAACACATGACCGATGAGACTCTTATTCCCACAACAACCGCTTTGCGGCAGTTTCAACATACGGGTTGACCGGTACTACAAGACGCCTATTCTGTCGGCTCTCACAAATATCATCCATGCCAACACAATATATAGAATATACAGAAGTCCAAATCCACACTAGTACAAGTCCAAAATAAAATAGGCATATAGCTATATAGCTCATAAATACATTAGAGTTAAATGTCCCAAGGGCTACAACATATAGTCTCTCAAAAATCTCACATCAATAACCGACGGTAGCGAGGGTATCATCGATCAAGCCCTGTCCTCCTAAACTGGCTGCCCTCCTGCATAACCTATTGTTGATGCTGCTGCTCTATCCGCTGGGTGTCCTCCTAAAAGGTCATCGTAGTAACCATTAGTCATAAAGACTAATTGGATATCTCATCCTCTCACCCCAGCAGCTCTTAGGAATCGGGCGGGAGAAAGAAGGGAGGGTACAATATATATATATATATATATATATATATATATATATATATATATATATATAAGAAGGTATATCTCAACATATCATAAATGTAACAGTAGCAATGCACATCAAATAACAAGATTACTCTACACTAACAGTACTGTAAAGTAAAGCAGTCAACTATTAGCATTCAGTTCTACAACAAAAAAAGAACTTAACTTGTAAAATGCCCATACAGATTCATAAGTTAAGGATCGGCTTAACGAAAAGTAACTAATCATATAAAGTGCCCATACATGTTTATATGATGAGGAACTTATGGAATGCAATGCAATGCAATGATGGTTTATGATACACCCATGTAACTCACGCACTTTGTTTTGTTATGCAGACATAGTCCTTTAGTTCCCACTTTTTGAGTAGGTAGCTAACCTCTTAGGTGTCATCCGTTATGGCCAAACAATGATATTAGAGCAGGCATCTCCACTATTAGGCGGTTATCCAAAGTACCAGGCCTAGGACTCCGTATGCCTCAATGCTAAGAAGACAACAGTGGAGCTTTTGCGTACTATGAATTAGAAGGGGTCTTGGGTAGATATGCACCAAGAACACAACCCAACTGGCCTATAACTGGCACGAAAGGAGGTTTTGGGAGTGTATCACCAAAGGACCAAGCCCAACCATCCACTAGCATGGAAGAAGCCTCGAGAATGTGCATCAAGGACCAAGCCCAACTGTCCAAGGTATATCTATCAACTCCCATTAGTATGACAACTAGCGAGCACATTGACCTGACACACTATCCTTAATCCATGATTATGACACCGTGTGTCAACACACACTGCATGCAATAACACTTAGCCATGCCATCAACATACAAGGGCTCCAACCAAGTACCTTCTCATCATACCAATCTTGTGCTCAAAATCACGCAAGGGCTCCATACTGAGTGCCTTATCATCATACCAACCCCGTGCTCAAAGCACGCAAGGTTCCATCATAACCCAACATATCAAATCCCTTCGATTGCTATATGACCCTCACCGCTACCCGTAGGGAGTTAACACCACTCTAAGCGTGGACTTATTACAATCCTACTTTCAATTCATAAGATCAATAAGCTCATAGCATGACCAAGGGCGTAATATTCATCTAGAACCTTTTTTTAAGTTTAGCATGCGTACACACATCAAATCAATTATGTTTCAACACATCTTGTTTCCGGAAATGATCAACATAACATATATATTTCTAGATAATTAATAATCGTGTACAATTACACACCACAAGTTCTTTCATTGTTTATAGTTCATCACTTGATATCGATTGCATATATCATATAAGCGCACCAATTAATCTTCCAATACATATCAACCATCATCGTATTATTGTATGCACTTTTATCGGATTTCATAGATAAACCTTTCGTACATCCAAGGTCCATCAAAACACATACATAATGTATTAGCTCATCACGGTATCCTCAAACTAGATTCTCCCAACGTAAGATGTCATCCAAGGCTACGACTTCCTACCAAGTCCAATATTCAAACACCAGGCTAACTCATCAACTACTTAGATAGAAAATTTGTCTTGGCCTTATCTTAGTTCAACGCAGCAACAACTGTCTTACTTTTTTGGAGTCACATTGATCACTAAAAGATGTGCAACCATCCGTTGTAAAGGTCTTTCCGAGTGCTATAACTTTTTTGTTCAGCCCAAGACCTAGAAGGGCTAGTATCATGGCTTAAATCGAGCACAAAGCTTTATGCGTACAGAAATTAGATTTCTGCATGCATCGTAAAGTCAAACGAACAGCATCAGTTCGTCTTCTTCCTCTAGCCATTCATACAAAGATACATTCAGCTTTTGCTCCTCCATTATTCACCCTCCATAGACCACCATTCTTCACGAAACCAATTCCATTGTCCTCATAATGAAGAGAGGAAAGGTTGAAGATAACAAAACTCTAGGACAAATGTCCTAGCGTGATCTCTACCTAGGAGATCTTCATTACGCACCAAAGTCAAGCTCTATTGAGCGAACATCTCTCTTGTAATATATCTAAAGATCTAGCACCAAGGGAAAGGGTAGGAAGCTCACTGGATTTTCGACCATGGATTGCGTTCTTCTTCTTGGCGGCATGGTAATGTCCGATCCTCTTCAAATCACTCTCCTGGAGACAAGGAACACCGAGAGAAATGACTTCGTAAGTTCGACACAGGGACAAGAAGAAAGAATGGCGGCTAGGATTTCCGATCATTCCTTTTTATAAGGGAACATCGGAGTTAGGGTTACTCTGCCACATGTAATTTCATTATTGGACAGCCCATTATTAAATAAAATAAGTCTTGCTAAAAAGACCGGTCATAAGGAGTCACTCAACACATATCCTAAACCCAGTTCAACCCATGCGTATTAATCAGCAAACACAACCAGGGCCGAAATTCTTTTAAGTCAAAGCATCGTATGCGTCATATGCATCGACTTTTACTCGACGCTCTTCGAGAGGCATCATGAACACTCAATAAATGTCGATCAGTCGAAGCACTCGACACTTGTCGAGAATACAGTATTCTTCCAAGTCAAATTCATCTTATGCATTGAGTATCACTCGACGCTTCCCGAATCCAGAATTCTTCTTAGTCAACTTCATCTTATGCGTCGAGTATCACTCGATGCTTCCCGAATCAAGAATTCTTCTAAGTCAAATTTGTCTTATTCATTGATTATCTCTCGGCGCTTCTCGAATCTAGTATTCTTCTAAGTCAAATTCATTTTATGCATCGTATGTGTCTAGTAACACTCGACGCCTGCCTACCCGTCGACGCACTCGATGCTTATTGAGAAGCATCATAAACACTCGATGCTTGTTACCAGTGCACACCGAGCCTGAGTCAACTCTCTTGACTCAAAATGCGTGCGAGGAGTCAAGCATTAATCGGGGGCGTTACAAATCTTATGAACAAAATAAAAGATTTCGTCTCCAAAATCAAGCTAAGTCTATTGGGAAAGTAAAGCACGAGGAATACAAGGTATTCTTTTAAGTTTACCTTAGGGAAACAACTCCGGGTAGTGCTTCCCCTTCAAGTCCAGCGGCTCCCAAGTATACTCCTCTTTCCCATGATTAGACCATTGGACCTTCACCAAAGGAACACTCTCTCACCGCAAGATTCTTGTTTCGGTATCCATTATCCACACCAGCTCTAGTTGAACAGACCTATCAGTTGCCACTGTTCTATTTGTAGCGGTGACATGTTAATCGGGTCGTATTAGTGCTTTCTGAAGCGACAACACATGGAAGACGTCGTGCAATTTTTCTAGCACTGGTGGTAGCTCCAGCCGATAGGCCAAAGGGCCAATCCTCTCCAATATAACATAAGGCCCCATATATCTCGGGCTGAGCATCTTTCTACAGCGCACACGTGACACTCCATGTATTGGCCTGATATTCAAGAACACTTGGTCACACACTTGAAATTCCATTACCTGGTACTTTGCATTATAATACTTTGCTTGCCGGTTCTGAGCCTTCAGCATGCGGTCTCGTATTAATCTAAGTATAGCATCAGTGTCATCAATATACTCCACTCCCAAGGTCTTTGGTTCTTCATCATGCACCCATGATAATGGAGTTTTACACCTCCTCCCATAAAGTGCTTCGTAGGGCGTCATTCCGATGCTTTCTTGATAACTATTATTGTATGGAAACTCCACTAGCGGCAAAAGCCTTTCTCATGGCTCGCTCCTATCCAACACGTATAATCTCAAAAAATCTTCCATGGTTCTGATGGTCCTCTCAGACTGGCCGTCCGTCTGAAGATGAAAAGCCATACTATAGGTAAGGCGAGAGCCCATGTATGTTTGAACTGCCCTACATTCCTTGGAAGTGAAGCGACCATCACGGGTAGAGATAATTGTCTTGGGCACCCCATGGTACCGCACAAATTGCTCCACAAAGAGACACACTAAAACATCAACATGTGACTCCTTCCTCATTGGAATGAACCTGGCAACCTTCATCAAGTGATCCACAATCACCCAAATTGAATCATTCCCAGAGCTTAAGTGAGGCAACCCGTGGATGAAATCCATAGAGATATCCTCGAACTTCCACTCAGGGATGGGCAATGACTGCAATAATCCTCCCAGGCTCTTACACTCTACCTTCGCCCTTTGATAAGCCACATAGTGTGTAACGTAATACTTAACAGATCTCTTCATTCCTGGCCAGAACATAGTCCTCCGCAAGTCATTATACATCTTGGCAATCCCAAGATGCACTGAATATTTGGTGCATTGAGCCTCTCTCAAGCTGTCTTCCCGGATTCCACCGCCCTTGGGAATATAGAGCCTACCACGGAAAAGAATGAGGCCTTCCTTCGGAGTATACTCTTCAGTAGATCCACTCTCAATTGATTTAAACACATGGGCCAAAGCATCATCCTTCCCTTGCTCTGCCCGGATCCATTCACAGATGTCACATACTATACTCAAGAGAGCCAAGTACTCCGTATATGTCTTAGAATGATTCTTACACACCAGAATAGTCTCCATCTCTTCGAGCACTCGAGCCAATTCCATACCCATCATTCGAGACTCGGGGCTAGACGCTGGTACCTTTGTACTTAATGCATCTGCTACGGAGTTTGCTTTCCTAAGGGTGGTATTTCAACGTAAACTCATAATCACATAAGAATTCCAACCACCTCTGTTGCCTAAAATTTAACTCCTTCAGAGTATGAACATATTTCAAATTCTTATGATCTGAGAAAATCTCACAATGAACTCTGTAGAGATAGTGCCTCCAAATCTTTAGGGCGAAGACCACTTTCCCCAATTCTAAATCATGCATTGAGTAATTAATCTCATGCTTCTTCAGCTATCTTGAAGCATAAGCAATCACATGTCCATGTTGCATCAACACTACTCCCATACCTTGATAGGACGCATCAGTGTAAACCTGAAATCCTTCCTTCCCGGATGGAAGGACTAGGATTGGTGCGGAGGTAATTCGATCCTTCAGCTCTTGAAATGCAACCTCATGATGTGGTGTCCACTCATATGGCTCACCTTTCTTTGTTAGGGCAGTGAGAGGGTGTGTGATCTTCGAAAATCCCTCCACAAACTTGCGATAATACCTCTCAAGTCCAAGAAAACTTCACATGTTGGCAGCAAACCTCAAAGGCAACCACTCCTTTACAGTACGCACCTTGGCCGGGTCTACTTTTAATCCAGTACCACTAATAATATGGCCCAAGAAGAAAACATCTCGGAGCCAAAACTCGCACTTGTTGAACTTAGAAAATAAGGAGTGCTCTCTTAACTTCTCCAATGCTAGGACAAAGAGCTCCGCATGATCCTTCTCCATCTTCATGTTGAACAACACGTCGTCGATGAAGATGATGATGAAGATGTCCAGATACAGCTCAAACACTCTATTCATTAAGCTTATGAATGTAGAGGGGGAGTTTGTAAGTCCAAAGAGCATCACTATGAACTCTTATAAGTTGTACCTTGAACTAAAGGCCATCTTCTGAATATCTTCCTCTCCAACTCTCAATTGATAGTACCCCGATCGCAAGTCTAACTTGGAAAACCAGTGCTCCCCACCAACTGATTGAAAAGCTCATCGAACCGGAGCAAAGGGTAAGTGTTTCGCACGGTCAATCGGTTAAGCTCCCAAAAATCTATTCACAACTGAAGCGACCTATCCTTCTTCTTTACGAACAATACTCGAGCTCCCCATGGCGATGAACTAGGGCGAACAAATCCAGAATCTACCAACTCCTAAAACTGCACCTGAAACTTTACTAGCTCCTTCACAGTCATCCTGTATGGGGTTCGAGAGACGTGTTTGGCACTTGGTACTAGTTTTTTTTTTGAAAGTCCACATCTCTATGTGGAGGTAATCCTGGCAGCTTCTCCGAAAAAATATTCGAAAAATCCCGAACTACGGGCACATCCGTTATGCTGCCCACTTCCTTCTTCATCTTAAAGCTTATAGCAAAAACTTTGTCTCCCCACGCCTAGGCCTTGAGGGACTGAATAGAGGATATTAGCGCACGTGATAAGGGTTTAATACCTCAGAATACGATCTCTGAATCCTCGAGCGTCAACATAATCTCCTTTGTTGCGCAGTCGATATGGGCCTGGGTCCACTCCAGCCAGGTCATGCCTAAAACACGATTGAACTCGGGTAGCAGCAACACCATTGCCAGGGTTTCAAAAATATTTACTCCTATATACACATCCATGGTGTATTTGGTGGATGCATTTATCATGGAGCCATTGGGGAGTCGAACTCTCCGGTTGGCTCCGATGTAATGTTGAGCCCCTTCCAAGTCCTTCACAAAATCCGATGAGATGAATGTGTGTGTCACACCCGTATTAAACAAGGTATAAGAGGGCCTTTCATTTACAGTCTCCAAGCATAAATGTCAAGTTATAACAACCTCAAAGCTAGATTCCTAGCACAAACATAGGCAAGCTGAGGACGAATGCTTATAATATATTAATTGAATATGGAATACATGTAATAACGTCCTGAGAATTCCTCTCTTGAGTCATATCCAGAGCAAACATCTATTCTATAGCAGGTCTAGGATTCCTTCCGTATGGTCCTCATCCTCGACCACGAACTTGGCCTCGTCCTCGCTGAGCTGTCGGAGGAACAATAGTGGGAACATCTCCACCTAGCTGTAAAAATAATGTTGGATGTAGCCAAGTTGATTATGCTAACAAGAAACTTTCCTAAACGGCCCTCCGAGTTATTGATACCATTTAAACTACTGAGGTGGAGGCAACGCTGGCTGTGGGGTCAGGTTCTCCATCCTAAAGTTCTGACAGAATAGACCACCCCCTCTTTGATTTCCTCCTCTGCCTCTAATATTCTGTCTCCTTCTAAAACTAGGTCCTGCTTCCATCACGCCCTCATGGGATCTCTTACCACTAGCCTGGACCCCAAGGTAGTCTGCTTCAAATCTTTTTTCCATATCAATTATCTCTGACAGGCTCAAGACCACTATAAACAAAAATGCTTGCCTTAGGGGATCCCACAATCCTTTGTAGAACTGTTTCATATATCCGCGGTCATCAAAATCGTAGGATTCAGCGAACCTTGTGAGATGCTGAAACTCCCACTGATATTCTGCTACTGACTTGGATCCTTGTTTCAACTGTAGGAACCTTTCTTTGAGCTCCTCACGAGCACTAAAGGGAGCAAAATGTTCTAAGAAGGCATCAGAAAATTCATTCCACCTGATGTTAGTTTATACGCATCCTTGAAAAGTGGAGCCCATAAGGGACTTCCACCACCTTTTTGCGTATAATTCTATGATAGATACAACTAGGGTAACAACCATACTAGCTGGACATCTGATTTCAGCCATCAATTCTTGCACAGCTTCTAGCCACTCCTCAGTACGAACAGACGACCCCATCCCATGGTAAATAGGCGGGGAAAGGGCTCGGAAGGTACTCAACCAGTTAGAACTCGTGGCTTGCTGCGGCACCGGGGCCTACTAAGATCTGAATGCATCTAAGATTGTCGTAAGGGTTTGTCCCAATTCTGACTGCTGAAATTGAGTAGGGACAGAAGGGGAAGTAGTGCTCACTACTGGCTCTATACGTGCCAGGATCTATGTATAAAGGTTCAAACCTAAGGTCAGGTTGGCTAATCTTAGGGTAATAACTGGACATACTTAGTGTGAATTATATATAGGCACACCATTGCTTCCGCTATGTCAGTTTGACCTCAAACTGACTAATCGAGTGGGGGGTGGCACCATTGTTCAATGACATCTTTAGTTCACGATCTTTGCAAGCTTATACCATTTGTAAGATCCCTTCGTGAAACACAACACACAGCCAAGTGGAGTCTTATGCCCAGAATAGCCACCTTGCAGTAGCGTCAACAAACGGGTTGACCGGTACTACACGATGCCTATTCTGCCAGATCTCACAAATATCATCCATGCAAACCCAACATAAAGAATATATAGAATTAAAAATCCACACTATTACAAGTCCAAAAGAAAAGATACAGGTAGCTATATAGCTCCTGAATACATCAGAGTTAAATGTCCCAATGGATACAACATATAGTCTCTCAAAAATCTCATATCAGAAACCGACGACAGCGAGGGTATCATTGTATCAGGCCCTATCCCCCTGGTCTGGCAGCCCTCCTGCATAACCTGTTGTTGTTGCTGCTATATCTGCTGGGTGTCCTCCAAAAAAGGACGTTGTAGCAACCGTTAGTCAGAAAGAATAAGTGGATATCTTATCCTCTCACCCCGACGGATCTTAGACACCGGGCAGGAGAAAGAACGAAGGGTACAATATATATATATATATATATATATATATATATATATATATATATATATATATATATATATATATATATATACTGTAAGTACAAGGAGGTGGTATATCTTTACATATCATAAATATAACAATAGCAATGTACATCAAATAAAAACATCATTCTACACTAACAGTATTGTAAAAGTAAAGCAGCCAACTATCAACATTCAGTTCTATAATATAAATAGAACTTAACTTATAAAAATGCTCATATAGATTTATAAGTTAAGAATCAGTTTAACGAAAAGTAACTCATCATATAAAAGTGTCGATACAAGTTTATATGAAGAGGATTTTATGCAATGCAATGATGGTTTATGATGCACCCTTGCAACTCATGCACTCAGTTTTGCTATGTTGACGTAGTCCTTTAGTTCCCACTTTTTAAGAAGGTAGCTAACCTCTCAGATGTCATCCGTTGTGGCCAAACGGTGATAGTAGAGCAAGCGTCTCCACTACTAGGTGGGTATCCACACTACCAGGCCTAGGCTATTGGAACATGCATTCCGCATCTTTTGGTTTGAGAATAACAAATCTCAGTGTATATTCGTTCACATGTAGGGGAGCTTGTTACACTGTGTGCATGTAGATATGGAGAGCGCATATAGTACATATATAGGGGGACCACATATGTATGGAGAGTTATAAGTAGCCTGAAACCTGATCCTTTAAACTTATCTCTTATTTGCACTACATCATGCATCTCAATTATTATATCTCATTAACGGGATTTCGTATTATCAAAAGGGGGAGTTTGTTGGAGCTAACAATTCACATTTCTTTTGTAACACCTCCCCTGTAATGACCGTATAATATGCCTCCGGCCGGGGCCCCACAACATATAGAGTCCACAACTTAAGCATTATAAGATGATATAAAACTACCAAACTCAAAACTCAGAAATAAACAGCGGAAACAAACAATGAACCATAAATTATCCAGTACTAAAGGAGTACGAATCCGCCTTAAGGCCTTACAATATCCAATTATCTAGAAATTGAAACAACAATCACAAACAGAGAAACGCACCTCGACACTCCTAGGATACCTCGGCGTACAAGCCGAAAACATAGAGCACAAGGCATAACACTCAAAAAAACAAGCTACTAAACAAAAAGTCCACTTCATGAAGCTTAGGCCTTTTTGGCCGGCGAGCTTGCTCCCGCATGCGACCCTTGCCCTATAAAAATTTGTTATAACATGGATCGACAAAGGCTGAACTTAACTGTATAACCAACACATCTCCTCCAGGCCATCCCTAGAGGACCCCGAGGCACTCCATCACCCTGCAGGTTAGTACTTCGTATGAAAATGCATATAAACATATAGATTAAATAAACAGGTTAGGATGTCACATATATCAAACATGTTTCTAAGTTGTGCAGTTAATGAAAAGGGGCCTACTATGTAGTATGTATGCAAACCTGGGTTTCACCTAAGGCAACCTAAATCGCATGAAACTAACATATCATCAAAAATCAACACATCATACAGGTACTTACATTTCCCCTAACGGCATTCAAGCTGCCACATAGAACTCTTGTTAAGGCCCCACCCGCTCGTGCGTATCAAAACCCTAGGTTTGCCTACAAGCTCTGACTTCTCACATCAGGATTTCATCTCACAAACAACAAACTGATGCTAAGAACCCTTGCATTACCCCACCCGCTCATGTGATTCATTGCCCGGGCTTGTCAAAAGTTCGACATTCTCGCTAGTTTCACAGAAGGGTACTTGTCTCGCCTACACACTCTCCTCACATGACTTGTACGTCACGGGCTATCCAACAGACCAGAGAGACAAAGCCATGCCTTAGCACATCACAATCAATAGCCTTTCCCAACCTAATCCACTATTCTTTCTCGCATGAAATAAAGGGGGTACAAACATCACAAATGGCTTCTTGCCACAAATGGATTTCTAGCAAAATCCTTAAGGCTTGTTATGCAACATCACCGAGGCGGACTAACGGTCATGACTACGGCTTCACCCATAATGCCTAATCCTCTAGCAGAGCGGATTTCTAATGCAACGTCATGCCGGGATCTGACATAATCTACCCGGTGGATCCTCTTGAATCATGGCAACTCGAACCCCTCTCATTTGAGAGATCTGGTGCCTAAATTATTGAAAGAATACAAGATTAAAAACTGATGCCATGCACACATCATAAAGATCGAGAGGAGAAGTTTCGTTACCTTACGACTCCTCTTCATAGCCATGGAAAACTCAATTTGCATGGATGAAAGGGCGCACCTTCAAGTCCTCTCCATAGATCTGGCCTTGGATCGACGATCGGAGCCCCGAAGCTTTGTCAAAGGAGGAGGAAACCCTTCTTCTTCCTCCTCCAAACTCTTTATCCCAAAACCTAAATCTCACTCAAAGGAGAAGAAATGAAAGGAAAAAGCCTCTCAACCCTACTTATGCCTCTTGGACGGAGTGTCCTGGGCCATAGGATCAAAATCGGACTGCTAGAACACAAATCTATGGAACTGCTTCTGTCCGCTTCCGTCGGGCGTTAACCACCTACCGCGCCGCGGTAGCTTCTCGAGCCCTCGGTCAAAAATAAAGCTGCGCTACAACCGATGATAGAAATACCGCTGTGCGGTAGCTCACTCAACACTTCTGTCTCAACGCAAGGAGGCTAACGTCAAGCGGTAACTAGCTAATGTCGTGTGCTAGCACTAGATGCACTCAATGCCTACTACTCAATGCACTCAACGCCAGGCTACTCAATGCACTCAATGTCAGGCTACTCAATGTACTCAACTCTAGGCTACTACCGATAGGTAGCTATCTAACGTCGTACGCTAGCTTCCAGAGGCTCAAGTATTGAAAACTGGGGTGTTACAACTCCTCCCCCTTAGAAGAATTTTGTCCTCGAAATTTAGCATATACTTAAATAAAAGTCATACCTGAAGCAAAAAAGTTTTAGGAAGTCCTCCCGTATTGCTTGATCATGCTCCCACGAGAATTCATCTTGCCCACAGTTATCCCAGCACACTTTCATGAGCTTAACCTCTTTATTCCGCAACTGTAAAACTTCTAAATCCTCTATGCCGACCGATGGACTTTCGTCCTCAAATCCACTTCTAACGGCATCGCCGTTGACTCAACCACAACACGTGTCTCCACTAAGGCTTTCCTTAGAACCAAAAAATGGAAGACATCGTGAAATCCACTCAGATCTGGGGCTAATGCCACCCGGTAGGCTGCTTCTCCAATTCGTTACGTAACTTCGAACGGCCCCAAAAACCTTGGACTCAACTTCTTGAGTCGACGAATTCGTGAAACACCTTTGAACGGCTTAATCTTTAGATATACCCAGTCGCCTAACGCAAACTCCACGTTTCTTTGGTGCACATTGAAATACTTCGCTTGCAGACCCTGAGCAACCATTTTGTGCTCCTGAATTGCTCGCACCTACTCGCAAACATCGGCCACCACCTCTTTTCCCAAAAGTTTGGTATCTCTCGCCTCTATCCATGGCATCGGTGTTTGACGCCGCCTTCCATACTGTAAGACCCCATTTTTTTTACTACACTGCCGGGACATCTGTAGTGGAAATCAGTTGCTCAGGTCGTAGTAGTGCCCTCTGAAGTGAAAAGATGTGGAAGACATCGTGTAATCCTGCTAACTCCGGTGGTAGCTCCAATCTCTAAGCTAAGGGGCTGATCCGCTCAAGGATCTTGTAAAGCCCCATATATTTCGGACTGAACTTCTTCCGCCCGCGTACCCTCGAGACTACATGCATCGGCCATATCTTCAAGAAAACCTGGTCTCCCACCTGGAACTCAACTTGACAATGTTATGCATCGTAGTACTTGGCCTGTTTACTCTGGGCCTCCAACATCTTGGCTATCTCCAAGATCCTTGCCAAGTTCTCGTCAGAAATGAAGAGGATGGTCTGCCTCATGTCATCGTGAAGGCCCTTATAGAACCTCTTCACACAACCCGCGTCGTCCAACTGATAGTCCAAAAAGCGGGCTAGATGTGTGAACTCTCGTTAGTATTCGAACACCGTCCTGCTGCCCTGCCTCAACTATAGGAACCTGTCCTCCAACTCATACCTCACCGATTGTGGTATAAAATGCTCCAATAGAGTTTCTCTGAACTCCTCCTAGGAAATGTACGCACAATCCACTCCAGCGAAGGTGGTGTCTAATAGTGACTTCTATTATCTCTTCACGTGTGACTTCAAGCAGGAAACTTCCAAGGCTACTACCTCCTCCATCGGGCTTCGAATCCTAGCCAACATCTCATAAATAATGTCTAACTACTCCTCTGTACGGACTGCTGACTCTGTCCCGAGGTAGGATGGAGGAGAAAGCCCTAGAAAGGCGCTCAGCCAGTTGGCCCCGGGATTTAGTTGTGGAGCCAGAGCCTGCTGAGCCCTACAGGCCATCAGAATAGCCATCAGTGTCTGTCCCATCTCCGTCTGCTGGAACGGGGTCGGAGCCGGTGGTGGTGGAATCGTGTTCTGTGCTTGAGGTGTACGATGTTGAGGGTTAGGGTTTGCTGAAGGCTATAAGTAAAATTCCAATTATTAACTGATTTACAAATATAACTAATGAAGAAGTGGACTTTTGAATGTGATTCCCCGTATGGACACACCATTGCTTTCGCTGCTAGTTTGTCCCCAAACTAAGCTTGCGTGGGGCGGCATAGGATTTTGTGGACTTTCTTTCTTCGGATCGTGGTTACCTCTTATACTAGTTTGTAAGACCCCATTTTTTTGCTACACTACTTGGTCATCTGTAGTGGAAATCAGTTGCTCAGGTCGTAGTAGAGCCCTCTGAAGTAAAGAGACGTGGAAGACATCATGTAATCCCGCAAACTCCGGTGGTAGCTCCAATCTGTAAGCCAAGTGGTCGATCTGCTCCAGGATCCTGTAAGGCCCCATGTAGCTCAGACTGAGCTTCTTCCGCCCGCATATCCGCGAGACTCCATGCATCGGTCGTATCTTCAAGAAAACTCAGAAACATGGTGTTCCCATTCGGAGAATCACATGCAAAAGTCCACTTCTTCATTAGTTCCATTTGTAAATCAGCTAACAATTGTAATTTTCCATGTGCCTTCGGCAAACCCTAACCCTCAACAAGGTACACCTTAAGCACAAAACACAGTTCCACCCCTGCCATCTCTGACCCCGTTCCAACAAACAGAGATGGGACAGACACTAACGACTATTCTGGAGGCCTTCAGGGCTCAGCAGGCTCCGGCTCTACAACTAAATCCCTGGGCTAACTGGCTGAGCACCTTTCGGTGGCTTTCTCCTCCATCCTACCTCAAGACAGAGTCAGCAGTCTGTATAGAGGAGTGGTTGGACATTATTTATGAGATGCTGGTTGGGATTCGATGCTTAATGGAGGAGGCAGTAGCCTTGGCAGTTTCCTTCTTGGATTCGCACGTGAAGAGATGGTGGAAGTCACTGTTAGACACCACCTTAACTAGAGTGGATTGCGTGGACATTTCCTGGGAGGAGTTCGGAGCAGCTCTATGGGAGCATTTTGTACCACAATCGTCGAGGGATGAGTTATAGGACAGGTTCCTACAGTTGAGGCCAGAGGACAGAAAAGCCAGTTGCAAGGGCGAGCAACAGGACAGTGTTGGAAAACTACCGAGAGTTCACACATCTAGCCCGCTTTGCGGACTCATATGAGTTGGATGATACAGGCTATGTGAAGAGATTCTATAAGAGCCTTCGCGATGACATGAGGCAGGCCCTTCTCTTCGTTTCTGATGGGAGCTTTCCCAGATCTTGGAGATGGACAAGATGCTGGAGCCTAGAGTAGAAAGACCAAGTACTACGACGCACTGCATCGTCAAGTGGAGTTCCAGGTAGGAGACTGGGTTTTATTGAAGATACGGCTGATCGCGGGTACGTGGGCGGAAGAAGTCCGTCTGAGTTACATGGGGCCTTACACATACAAAGCCTCATATGGCGTCATCTTGATACTCGTCTGGAAACAATTATTGTAGGCAAACTACACCATGAAAAGGTGATCTTCCCTCTTGCCAAAATCAAGGGTATACATTCTCAGCATATCCTCCATAAGACAGTTTGCCCTTTCGGTTTGACCATCGGTTTGAGGATGGAATGTCGTACTAAACTTAGGCTTTGTGCTCAGGCTTTTCTATACTAATCCCCAGCCCTTGGACGTGAACCGCCCATCGCGATCACTAACGATACTCTTTGGAATTCCGTGCAACCTCACAATATTGCGAACATACAGTTCTACCAGATTCTCCACGTTGTCCCCCTTCTCATTCGGGATGAAGTGTGCCACTTTGTTCAAGAGATCCACGATCACCCAAATCGCATCTTTACCCTACTGAGACCGAGGTAGGCCATTCACAAAATCCATGGAGATGTCATCAAATTTCCACTCAGGGATAGGAAGAGGCTTCAAGAACTCGCCAGGATTTTGACACTCAGCCATCACTAAGGCACAAGTTTGGCACCGACTCACGTACAAAGCTGCTTGCCGCTTCTAATTAGGCTACCAAAAGGATTTATTCATATACAAGTACATATTTGTATTGCCCAGGTGAATGGAGTACTTTGTGAAATGGGCCTTAAAGATTAACTCCTCACAGAGCTTGCCAAACTGTGGTACACATACCCTTCCACCCTTCTTTAAGATTCCACCAATCATCTTCCAGGTATTACCCTCACCTTTTTGAGCTTCCACCACAAATGGCTGGAACTCTAAATCCACACTAGTTGCTTCCCGGATATGATCGAACAAGTCGCTCTGCAACTCTATCCAGTTCAACCGAGCCATGCTAGACTAGTCTCTTACTACACACTCAATGCTAAGGGACTCAAAATCCCACACCAACCGCTCATTATGATTTTCAATCTGATTCCCTTGTCCTGAATACTTCCTACTCAAGGCATCAACCACCATGTTGGTCTTGCCCGACGTATACTAAATCGCCACGTCGCAGTCCCCAAGGAACTTGACCCACCTGTGCGGCCGCATGTTCAAGTCTTTTTATCTAGAAGATACTTCGGGCTTTTGTGGTCTGTGAATATCTCCACTTTCGCACCATACACATAGTGCCGCCACAACTTCAACGCAAAAATTACCGTCGTCTACTTCAAGTCATGGATGGGGTAATTTCTCTCATGAGGTATTAACTGTCTAGATCCAAAGGCTATCACATTGCCATTTTTCACTAGCATGTAACCCAAACCGCAACCTGACGCATCACTGAAAATCTGAAATCCTTTAGTTCCTTTAGGGAGACTTAGGATTGGAGCCGACATCAGCCTTTCCTTCGAAGTATCAAATGCTTGATTGCACTCTTGAGTCCATACAAATTTCTGGTCCTTAAAAGTCAGATTAGTGAGGGGCAGATCTATTCGCGAAAAGTTTTCCATAAATCTTCTATAGTACCCGGCTAGTCCAAGGAAACTCCTAACTTCTGCCACAACGCTCAGAACTAGTCAATCCCTGATGGCCTCAACTTTCGCTGGATCCTCCGCCACCCCATCACCACTAATCATATGGCCCAAAAATGGCACCTTCTCTAACCAGAACTCGCCTTTCGAGAACTTTGCATAAAGTCGGTTCTCTCTCAGAGTTTGCAAGACTACTCTCAAATGAGCCTCATGTTTTGTCTCTGATTTGGAGTATACCAAGATATCGTCGATGAAGATAACCACAAATGAGTCAAAGTACTCCTGAAACACTCGATTCATCAGATCCCTGAATACCGATAGCACGTTCGTAAAACCGAACGACATCACCGAGAACTCAAATTGGCCATACCTCATGCCAAACGTTGTCTTGGGTATGTCCTCATCTCGAATCCGCAACTGGTAGTAAACTGACTTCAGGTCCCACTTAGAGTACACCACTGACCCAACTAAATGGTCGAACAGGTCATCTATCTGTAGGATCATATACATATTCTTGACAGTTACTTTATTCAATTCTCAGTAGTTTATGCACAACCACATACTACCATCTTTCTTCTTTACGAACAGCACTAGCGTGCACCATAGAGAAGAGTTGGGTCTAATGTACCCCTACTCCAACAGTTCCTACAACTGCACCTTGAGCTTAGCCAACTCCTTTGGTGCCATCCTAAAAGGAGGGCGTGACACTGGCCTGGCTTCTGGCACTAACTCAATCGAAAAACAAATCTCCTGTCAAGGAGGTGCTCCAGGAAGCTCCTCAGGAAACATATCCTCGAATTCTGCCACTACCGGCACTTCTCCAAGTGATAGATTGGAAAGGTGAACTTCCAACAATGCTGCTAAAGCTACTCCTCCATGGTTAATTGCCCGCACCAACTGCATGGCTGAAATCAGGGAACAGACTACTCCACTAAGGCCCTCAAATTTGACTTCTTCCTTTCCTTTGCTTCTCAGGGTCACCACCTTAGATAGGCAATCAATATTGGCACAGTGCTCTGCTAGCCAGTCCATCCCAAAGATCACATCGACCTCAGCTAACGGTAGAACCACTGCTACCAACATGAAGTAACCTCCGTCTAAACTCCAACCAATGCGCCCTTTCGCCCCGGTGGTCATGAAAGAACCATTGGGCATGCACACTCTAAGCTCTGCATTTACCGAAAAAGGCTCGACTCTAATTCTCCAGATAAAATCTCTGCAAGAAAAGAGTGTGAAGGTCCTGTATCAAATAGTACCCTAGCGGGGTAACGGAAACTAGCACGAAGCTTAAAACATAGGCAATACAAAATAAAACTCAAAAGTATCAAGCCAAATAAACAAACTTAAACTTCCCATACCTATCACCACATCGGGTTGTCAAATCGCTTCATGTTTCCCAAGGTTGTAAACCCTTGGCTGCAGGGGTTGGAACTGTGAAGCGCTCGACTCTGCCATCTTCCCTTTCTCTGCAGCCCTTGGACTGGAACGCACTAATTGTTCCTGTCTTGGCTCTTGCTCAGCATCACCCTCAGTAAAAAAAATGGGTTATTTGGCCTGATTGCCACACTTGTAGTACGTTGGTGGTCCCTTGAAGCGAGATACCTCCGATGTTGTACTGCTCTTCTCCCATGACTTGAAGGGATGGGGCTTCTTCCTTCATTTACTCCCTTCCGACTTCCCTTGCGATTGAGAAGGCTTTCCTTTTTCCCTGCTTGACTCATAGTCCTTTTCGACGTTGAGTTTGTTCCATATCACTTTCCAACGTCCTGGCAGCCTCTATCAATTAGTTGAAACCCACATTCTTTATAGTTATAAGGGGTTGTCACAAATTCTCCCTCAACCCATGATAGAAGAGATTATCCCTCTCCTCATCGTCAGCCATGGTCATTCCAGCATAACAAACCAATCAAGTAAACTCTTGAACTTACTCATCTACAGTCTTATCTCGCTACACCAAGTGCAAAAACTACCTCTGAAGGGCTAACCTTATTGATGAAGGGATATACTTCTTTAAAAAGGCATTCTCAAACTCTCCTATGGATGGGGTACGCCCAGGAAACTAGCGCCCGCTATGGCTTACCCACCACAACTTAGCGTCACCTCTAACATGAAGGTCACAAACTGAGACTGCTTCTCCTCTAGCATCTCTATCGCCCTCAAAAGTTCCTGAATCCTCGCCCACCAGTCCTCCGCATAGATCGGCGTGCCGAATCCCTTGAATTTTAGAGGATGGAAAACTTAGAAAATACTTCATCTATCGGTCTTCCCTACCCAACAACCACTCTCTCAGCCAATGGCTTTACTGCCTGGTCCCTTCGCCCGGTATTACCAGTGTCATGTCTGGGGTAACGGGAGTCATTACCTGTGCAATAAAGGTCACAACTTGCGCTGCCACTGCAACTTGGACCGCCACCATTACCTCTGTCAGCATGCGACGGAAATCGGCTAAGGTTACAACCATTCCCAAAGGAACCGGAGTAGTAGCACTGCTTGTCGAAGGCTCCGCTTGTGGACTCGATGTCCCTGCATCGTTGCTTGCACCCTTAGCAAAAGAAAGGTAAAACAAGAATCGGCTTCTAATCGTAAAACTTAAACACTAGGACACTTATGGTCCCATGATACTCTTGTGTGGATAACTTCTTTACGCGATCCGATTATGTCAAATTGACCACTAAACCTTACCTTGGACACTAACCTCCCTCTGATACCAATTGTAACATCTCCCCTGTAATGACCGTATAATATGGGTCTGATCGTTGCCCCACAACATATATACTCCACATCTTAAACATTATAAGATGATATAAAACTACCCAACTCAAAACTCGAAAAATAGCAATAGCGGAAACAAACAACCAACCAGAAGTTATTCACTACTAAAGAAGTACGAACTTGCCTTAAGGCCTTAGAATATCCAATTTTCCAGAAACTGAAACAACAACCTCAAACAGAGCAACAACATGCTTGGCTACTTCGCGTGCAAGCACATACATAAAACAACTCAACAAACAAGCTGTTAAACAAAAAGTCTTCATGAGGCTTAGGCCTTTCCCGAGCTTGCTCGACACTTCGACCCCGGTCCCTGTAACACTTATTCAAGCTTTTTATAACATGGGATCCTTGAGTACTCCAACACATTCCTCTGACAATAAACCAAATCGGGGCCTCCACTCCATGTTCGAGTGTTTGGCATTGTAGTATTTTTCTTGCCTATCTTGCACAATAAACAAA